>SJYA01001945.1:186571-312972 GCA_006410615.1 Neotragus moschatus | reverse complement strand
TGTGGGTTTCATGCAACCCGGCTTAACCCCTCAGAACAGCGAGGGTTTTATTCGCACTACCACCTGTGACAGGAATACAAATGAAGTCTGGATGATGCGGTAAAGATGACGGTTGGATTCTATTCACACAGAGAGAAGGAAGGGTTCCACTCTGTCCTTCGTGCTGCTTTTGAACATTCGCTGGTTGCCAGCTCCTGAGATAATCAAGGTGGTGGCACAGAGCCACACAGAGTGTCCACCTCTGGTCGGCAGAGGCTATACTGAGTCCTCTGGCCCCAGAAAAATGTGACTTTCTTCAAACGACTCTGTAGGGGAGAGTAGGCACAACCATGTCCCCACCTTTTCCCTCCTCCTTCCATCTGAAAAGGAAGAGCTCACTGTATGAGATCTGAGCATAGACGAAGGAAAAAAGGGTTTCCCAGGTGACGCTAGTGGTAAAGAACCTGCCTGCCAATGCGGGAGACCTAAGACGTGGGTTCAACCACTGGGTTGGGAAGATTCTCTGGAGAAGGAAATGGCTACCCACTCGAGTATTCATGCCTAAAGAATCCCATGAGCAGAGAAGCCTGATGGGCTACAGTCCAGGGTCGCAAAGAGTTGGACACAACTGAGTGACTTGGCACACAGCACACACGAAGGAAAAAATATGCCTTTCCTCCGAATGTGGGAAAGATGTCTACTGAATATATACTAAATACTGTGACAAGTACTTGCTGGGAATGTTTACACAGCTCCTTATTTCTTCAACAACTGTGCAACCTAGAGGCTATGATTCCTAAATTCTATATGAGGAAACCGAGTCACAGAGAGCGAAAATAATTTGCTCAGCTTCAAAAAGTTTGTAAGAAACAGAACCAGGATTCATGCCTAGCTTCCACCTGGTTTGATTCTAAGGTCCCTGCTCTTTCTAAAAAACAATTTATTAAACTAGTAATAGTCTTAAAATATCAGACTGGTCGAGAAGTGAAAAGTATGCCTGGACTTTTCGTTCGGGTTTTAACTTCTGCTTTTCCTTTTCAAAACACGTTACTTTTCAAATTAATGGGAACATTATTATAAGAGGGAGACGTGACAGGGCGTTTATTGTTGCTACTTCTTGGGTGGTTGTGGTGTGCGGCCTTATGATTACACCCACAGTGAAAGTATGGCAGAGTCCCAGCGTGACACGTCTTAACGTGTTTCATGGTTTGAAGGGGGGAATACCAAGGTTTTGCAAAACTGTAAAACCTTGTGCAAGACCTTGATAGTAAAACACATACATATGTAACTGTTTTAAAGTACGGAAGTTTTACCTAAAAATCTGATGTTCGCAAAAATGAACCATTCAAAATTTCCAGAAACACAAAACAAGAAGCTTAGTGATTTCACCACTGCAATGATATCAGCACCTAGAAATGTGGCAACTTCAGAGCACTGCAACCTTAAACTGGTTATTTCTCCTAGAAAATTTTGGGACTATGATTTCATCCATTTGCTGGTACCAAATTGAGATGAAACTGAGTTGTTGGTAACTAGTGAATCTTAAAACAAAAAGAAGAGATTAAGGCAACTAAGGCAGGCATTGAACAGACTCTCTGTGAAAGCTGAACGTTACGATGATATAATTTTGATGAGAAACCAGGAAATACTCATTTTTAGAGTGGGCTGGTATCAGAACCTGTCTTGTGGATGCTATGTGTGTGTGTGTGTGTGTGTGTGTGTGTGTGTGTGTGTTTCAGTTCTTAGAAGACAGAACTATACTTGTAAAACTATATCTATAATTTATATATATAAAACTTAGCTCAATATCATCTGTATGAAAATGGAAAATGTTATGACGAAAATTTGCAAACATGATTTTATGATGGAGGGCAGCAAGCAAAGCTGCCAGCTCACGTATAGAAACAAGACATTATTTTTCTAAAATCTGCCTCTTTTAAATGTTATATAAAAGGCAGATATAAAAACAACCTAATATGAACTCCAAGAGGATGCATTCAAAAACAGATGACAGGAGGTAATAGTCTCCCTGGCCCTAAAGGAAGGCAGTGTATCAACACTTCATGAGCATATATTGGCCCTGGGTGCTAACATGCTGTTCGTACTTGCCTAATACAAATTTTCTTGGCACTACAAAGTCCGATGTGATTTTTAAAATACTACCTTCTTGAATTTTTTTCTACAGGCAAAAATATCAAAGGAAAGAGGCAGAAAATGAGCTCAAGGGGAAAAAAAAAAGAAAGACAAGAAAAACTCAGGAAGAAAGCTGTCATGGTCTGTGTTTCAACTCCACAAAAGAGTTCTGTCTCGAGGTTGAGCCCTTCAAATCTCTTGTCATTCGGGATATGAAACTCTAATTTAGTGGCGTGGCCAGCTGAGGCTCAGACTTAAACGTGCTGACGAGCTGAAACAAGAGGTGGCTCACTTTCCTTCTTCTGGTTTCCATCCTTGCCTGGCTTCTCACTCGCAAATTCTGACAGTCACTCGCTCTGTTGGCTATGAAAATACCAAGGTGGCGTGGGATCAGTGGGCACCTAATGGAGTTTTACTAGATGAAAAGTTCCATCACCCTGCCTTACCTTGGCCCCCTCCATCTTTAGGGGATTGTTGAATTTTATACAGAGCCTATTTATAAACCACTGCAAGTGATACCTGTATTCATCTTGCACTGTGACATCATCTGCTCATCAATAATTTAAGCCTAAGAAATGGATTAAAGGGACTCTGAAGGGATTTCTCACACATGGAGAAACAGAAAGCAACTCAGCTCTCCAAAGGATTTATTTGGTGCTCTTACCTTGTTCTTTGATCTGACGAATTTGCTTCACAGTCTCTTTTAAGATTGCACATTTGTCAGGTTTGAAGTTAAAGTTGTCTATGTCGTTAAAATTAGCAAAGATCAGCTCTGCAAGTTCTTCGATATATTTATTTTCTTGTTCACGGTTACGTTTCTCGGTGCTCCTTTTGGGGCTATTATGAAAAAGATAAGAATGTTAACTACATCTGAATACAGAAAGCAAACAAATGTTACATGTAGAAACATGGAAGTACTTTGGGGGAAAAAATTCTGAATTTTCCCCAAATGTTGCATTTTTCTTTGTTTTTAAATCAACCTTGTCCCAATTGGTAATTACAAATTCACTTATGCAATCATTTGTTCAATATGTTTAATGTCTTCCACTTGACTGTATGTTTCATAACGACAGGATGATCTGCCCAGCATTGTGCTTAAAGCGACACTTGGTACAAACAGGCACCAAATTTATTATTAAATAAATAAGAGTTTTAGAAATGGAAAGGAGCTCATGCTTATAAAAATTTAAGATTAAGAAAGGGAAATTAAACTAGTTATTACAGGAATAAATAAACTTCACGACAAAATAATGAAAATAAATCTTCATCATTTCATACACTTCTTTAGGATGTTAATAATTAAACCCAACGGTCTTTTAAGATGATGTTAAAAAACCACAGTGCAGCTAGAAACAAAAGTGAAACTAACCCAGGGTCTCTGTTAACTGTTCAGCTGAATGACATGCAAAAAGTAAACAAATGGTCCAAGTTCAACTCTAGTTTTAAAATGTTAATGGAAGGGAAGGAAAAATAAAAACTGGCAAGATCTTCTCATCTGAATTTGATGAAAGAGCAAACTTAGAAGTTCCCTTTGATAATTACAGGGTGTCATTTTTTTTCTCAAATACAGCAGAGTCCACTGGATGACATTAAAACAATACAATAAATAAGAAAAGTACACTGTTCAGAGTAGCAGCTTGCTATGTTCTTAACATATAATTATTTGTATGTAATACCAATTTATAAAACTTTGTAATTTGTAATAGATATTCATATGCTTGCATTTACATATTAGCATTATTTTCATGAACTAATAAACCTAAGACAGAACACAGTTTCTCTATTTTATAGTGATTGCATGATTTGTCCAAGATCACTCGTTGACCAGAACTGGGTTTTGCAAAGTCTCATTTTCACTCCTGGCTTCTATTTTCCTAAGTCTGGAGAAAAGAAGGCCATGGCTGCCATGCACTAAAGAGCCACATTCCAATTCTGGATCCTTCTACCCCTTCCAACTCCCTCCATCACCCCAGCCCCCAAAGATAGCAACTAAATGACACAAGTGTGAGAAGGGGGAGCAAGAGTGGTGGGAGCACACCCCCAGAACCAGCAGAACACTGGAAGAGAAGAGGCTCTATTTACCACCCACCTCTTTGGCCAGGACCATGGGCTGTGAAGGCAGTTTGACAGACAGGCTGAGGCAGGCCAGGGAGGACCACGGAATCCAGAGAGTGCACACAGGAGCTGGGGACTGGGGCTGTAGTGTGGTCAGTGGCCATTCAATCTGCTTATTTTGCTTGGCCACTAGACGGGGAAAAGGCTTTCTGCTCTTTCTCCTGCTCCCAGTGCTCTTCCCTAGTAATCCTCACCCAGGCTTTCTATTGGCCACTGAATACAAGTGGCTGTTTAAATGTTAAAAGCATTTACATGATTTAAATCATCAAAAGAGTAGCATCTCTTCTACCTCTGTTCCCTAGGCCTCATTCTCCCCAATAGGTAATAACTCTTGTGTCTCCTATTTACCCTAAAACCATATAGATTCTTATTTTCTTTTTCTATAGAAATGGTAGGACACCATACACATTTTCTGAACCTTGCTTTTCCTCTGTAACAATATTCTTAAGAAACTGCTAAATATCAACCCATAAAGAGTGTCCTCACTCTTTTTCAGAGCCATATGTGTGTGGATGTGTCACAGCTATTTACATAGCTCCCTACAAATGTTTAGGGTTTTCCTAATCTTTTGTGTTTATAATCTGTGTTGCAATGAGCAACCGCATACATAAGTCATTTTGCATGTGTCAACATATATCACTGGAAAATTCCTAGAAATGGAACTGCTAGTTCAAAGAGGATATGCATTTATAATTTTAACAGATACTGCTATATTACCCCATATAGAAGTCATAACAACCCATACTTCCACCCATAATATATAATATGAAACTTGTTTTAAAAAATTATTTGTTTTATTCACTGAAGATCCTCAGTCTTTGTAATCAACCCAAAAGCAACAGGATTTAACATTTCATTTCTTGCTCTTAGAAGGAAAGAAAGAAAAAAGGAAGAAAAAATAAAAGCTGAGACTTCTTAGCAGCAAACCTTTTTACTATGGGATCTCTTGTCTTTTTGACATTCTAAAAGCAAAAAGGAATAAAAATGTGAATTCAAGATTATGTAGAATAAACTTGTTTTAAGAGTCAGAGTACAGAGGGAACCTAGAGGAAGTACGGAGCTTGCCTCTACTTGTAAGAATAAAATCTGCAACTGATTAGCATATCTAAAATACAAGTTAAATAATATGCATCCAAAGGCTTGACAGTTCAGGAGAAAAACCAAAGAGAGCATGTGAATCAAATGTGAAACAGATATGATAAAACTTCAAATCCAAGGCTCAGGTGTGCGTGGTGAGAGTCTCACCTGGGTCCGAGCTGGTCAGGACATTCCTTGCGCTTCCGCGTCTCTGCCCTGGATGGGTCAGGGGTGTTTTCTCCCATCCCACTCATCTTGAACACATATCAGCAACTGAAACAGAAAACACAGAGAAAGGAAGTTAGCAGAGTCGATGGTCAATTCCTAATGAGAAGACTTTTTATTTTTATTTTTTAGTAACCCTGCTTAAGTTAAACAAATGTCAAGGTGAACAATTAGAAAACAAACAAGCCTACCTCAGTGGGCCCACTCTTGCAACAGGAGCTGTACGTCAACAGCACCTGAACTACGATCTGCTAGCCCAGTGTTTCTGCTGCCAGCCTCTAGTTTCAGGAGGAATGGTGCCCCACGTGAGCACTACAGGTGCTGTCAGGGGCTCCTCCCAGTCTCTGTTTGGGGTTGGCCAATGTTTCATCTGTACTGCAATCACTCACTCGTGACAAACAGCCCCGGGAAGAGGCAGTGCCTCGCCACAAAAGCTGTGCTTCCAAATCTGACCAGGTTGCTCTGACACCCCTGTCCTGGCGAGCAATGTCCCTCAAACAGGATCTCTCCCGCCCCACACCAGGCCCTCCTCTCCCAGTGTCTCCCTCCCTTAGTAGTGACTTCTCACATCCTGCCACTCAGACTCTACCTCCTTCCCTGATTCTAGCTGCTATCACCGAAGGCCTTAAGATGCACTCAAAAGACCAGGAACATTATTGACCTTTGTTGGGGAGGCCACTTATTGGCCCACTTGCTGAATTCCTTTCCCTAAGAAAATAAAAGGATATATAGTAAGAGAATCAGTGTGTTCACACGGGTCATCATGAACACCATCAAAATAACATTTATATCTGCAAATAACAAGAGCGACAGAGATTTACGTTTCCAAAGAACTATGCAAAGAGACTGGCAAAGATTTTGAGGAAATGGAAGATGGTTGTTACTCAAGGTGTTTAATAACTGCTCAGCAGAGAAAAAAACCGCAGCCCCAAAAGTTTAAGTCAGCATTTAGAAATCTCTCCTTGAGTTCCAATTTTATGCCACTTCCTTCTGCCTTTTGTCCCCCAGGCTTTGAAAACCACCTTCACCCTCCTTCACTTCCTGCAGTGGCTTCTCGTCCTATCTAGCCTGGAAAAATCAGAGGGAAGGGCAAGTTGGGAGGTCAGAGGCTTACAGATAATGCTGGAAGAGTGGCAGGTCCATTGGGAGCAAGGACAAGGAGGCAGGTGGGCTAGGAGGGCCAGGCAGGCCCGAGGGTGAGAGCACTGTCACACACCCATCAACTGCCCGGCTGTGCCCAGGCTAGGATCTGGGTGCTCCAGCCAGCACCCTCATGTCTTCTGGCCTCAACTCCGATCCAAGGGGGGAGGGGAATTATATATATAAGGAGAACCAACAGACACTGGATCAGTTGAGGGAGGTGGCGCCAATTACATTCTATTCCAGAGGCTGCATCAGGAGGGGACAATTCTGGAAGCTAGTGTGGGAGGTTCCTGATGCTGGGAGTGACATAACTAAGTGTCAAGGCCCTGTGCTGCACTCACAGGTTTGGGCTGATAAGTATAATCTGTATTTACTTACTGTTCATTTAGCATTTATTCTGCACCAAGCCAATTGCCAGATATAATTTAATCAGCAAAAACAGACTATGAGAAGCTGGAGAGCAAAGAGGCAGGAACCATACTCAAATTTCACCATGTTAGTTATGGGACCTTAAGAAGTTATCTCTAATGCCTCGATTACCTTTTCTGTAAAATGGGGATAATCATTACCATCCATAGCACAAGTCCATGGAGCGGCCCAGCAAAGGGTGGAAGTGGGGCTGACACAGAGGTTTACATTCTACTCTTCGCTACAAAGCTACGGTAAGGGGGTGCTTCATCAAAATAGCCGTTCTTCCTCGAATCACAGGTCACAGGTCAGGTGCGAGAAGCACCACGATCTGGACTGCCTGGCTCCCATGCTCCAGTCCCTACCTCTGCCCTAAATATCATTCATTCATCCTTCAAAGACTGCCTGCCCGCTGCTGTGACTCAGGCTTGGCATGTGAGGGACATGAGGAGGGATGTGTCTCTCTGGAAGAAGATGGGGGAGAGGAGAGAAATCTATGTAGGAGATTTATATAGGAAAAGCTCCACTAAAGAGAAGCAGGTGTCCTTTGTACTGTGAAACACTCTGCTGGTGGGGAGGAAGCAGGGTCTGAGCTGGGCTGTGAGCAGGTGTGGCAGTTGCTAGGGCATCGCAGGAGCTATAAAAGATGGGGGGTTTCCCTCGTGGTCCAGTGGTTAAGAATCCACCTTGCAATGCAGGGGACACCAGTTCGATCCCTGATCTGGGAAGATCTCACATCTGTGGGGCAACTAGACCCATGTGCCACAACTATCGAGGCCGCACTCTAGAGTCCAGAAACTACAACCAATGGGTCCACCTGCAGCAACTACTGAAGCCTATCTGTCCGAGAGCTGGTGCCCTGTAGCAAGAGAAGCCACCTCAACGAGAAGCCCGCAAGCTGCAGCTAGAGAAAGCCCATCCACAGCAACAAAGACCAAGCACAGACCCAGATAAAAATAAATCAATATTTCAAAGGACAGACAGGGAAGCAAAAACACCAGAACCCAGCTCTGATGACACCTTCCAAACATTCTCTTTCAGTATTTCTCCTAGAACCACAATTCCCATGGCTTCACTCACGAGCATGTAAAAAAAAAAAAAACCAGCCCCAAACCATTACTCATCCAACTTGAGTGAGCTCTCAACAAGTGACCTAGGGGATTTCCACTCTGGAAACAGCTTTCTAGTAATCAAAAACCATTTTTATCATCAAAATAGAATCCCCAATCTGTAACAAAATACCCCATATAGAAGGTATATGTGATAAGTTTGTTGATAAAAAGGCCACCCTCCCCGAAGTATTTAATAGTAATACTATCAGAATGATCAGAAAGATTCTCAACATTTAGCTAAATTAAGAGACTTATTTACTTAACAGTCATATACACTCAGTTTGGGGATTTAACATTAGCGTCAGTATCATCTACTTTTACTTCTCCCCAAGTATATATCAAATAATTGTAACTCTGCATGAAGGGGCAGCACTGATGCATTCCAACAAAGCACTGGACAAAAGGAGGTGTGAAGCCAGGAGCACAGGGTTCTGGTCTAAGTACAATAAAACCATTTGAGCCGAGTTGTAAAGAACCTGCCTGCCAATGCAGGAGACATAAGAGACTCAAGTTCTCCCTGGCCTGGGAAGATCACCTGGAGGAGGGCGTGTCAACCCACTCCAGCATTCTTAACTGGAGAATCCCATGGACAGAGGAGCCTAGCGGGCTACAGTCCTTGGGGTTGCAAAGAGTCGAACATGACTGAAATGACCTGGAGTGCATGCATGTTTAATGTTTCCCTGGTAGCTCAAACGGTAAAGTGTCTGCCTGCAATGTGGGAGACCTCAGTTTGATCCCTGGGTCAGGAAGATCCCCTGGAGAAGGAAATGGCTACCCACTCCAGTACTCTTGCATGGAAGGATGGAGGAGCCTGGTAGGCTACAGTCCATGGGATTGCAAAGAGTCAGACACGCCTGAGCAACTTCACTGGTTCACTGATACCTACCCAACTCTGGCTCACAAATCACTCTGTTTGTAGCTTTAAAACATCACTCATTTTCTCTTTAAGTTATTTAAATGCCAACTTTCCCCTTTTATTATTATGCGATGGCACCTTAACCCAGCTCCCCTGGAGGCTCAGATGGTAAAGAATCCACCTGCTAATGCAGGAGATGGTTCGATCCCTGGGTTGGGAAGATCACCTGGAGAGGGGAACGGCCACCCACTCTAGTGTTCTTGCCTGGGAAATCCACGGAAAGAGCCCTGGTGGGCTACAGACCTTGGGGTCGCAAAGAGCCAGACACAACTTAGCAACTAAACAATCTTCAGCACATTTCTTCAAAACCTAAAAATTTCAGCTTTTCAAATTTCTTGTTTTTCTATGTCTGCCCCATATGTGGTCTTTTTCGAGCAACTTCCCCGGGCTATGTGTGTCCAGGACACACTGCCTGCCAACCTTTAAACCACCAGAGGGAAGGAAAAGGACAGGGGTGTGTGTAGTCACTTGCCAAGTTGGGGACAGGCGGATGCACTCTGCCAGCTATAGTAATGAGGCTGAGATGCCCCGACTGAATCACTGCTCATCTACAGGGAAAAAAAACTCTCAGGTGGGAAGAAAGGGAAAGGGTGAATTGAGTACTGGACTGGGGAGAGGAGGAGGGTGGGGAAGGTGGTGACAGGAGCGGACAGCTCCTGCTTGCTTCTCTCCTGCCTGCCACAGGGCCAGAAGCAGACGGAACCCCACAGCAGACACACGGATTACACTCTGCTCCTCAGCCGGTGAAACTACCAACGACAGGACCCTCATCGTACAGAAGAACCAAAGAGCTCTAACCTCAACCTTTCTAACTGATGTTCTGAACCACCCTGTCAAGCCTCAGCTGGCAGCAAGTGCTAGTACTTCATGCAGAACACAGGTGTGCAAGTGTGTGTGCACAGGTGCCTGGCTGAGTTAATTTTTGCCACCCAAATAACAGATAAAAACCAAAGACAGATCTATGGCTTCGAGTATGCATGCGTGCGTGCTCAGCTGCTTCAGTCACATCTCACTCTATGGGACCCTTTGGACCGCAGCTTGCCATGGGATTCTCCAGGCAAGAGCATGGGCTGCCATGCTCTCCTCCAGGGGATCTTCCTGACCCTCGTCTCTCATGTCTCCTGAACTGGTAGGGGGGTTCTTTACCACTAGTGCCTGGAAAGCCTTCCAGTCTGCAGGCACACATAGGAAAATCACTGAAAATAAAATAAACTGCCAGGCATAAATTGGGAAATAGGGACCGACATATACACAATGCTCTATGTAAAGCAGGTAATGGATAAGAACCTACTGTATAGCACATGGAACTATACTCAATACTCTGTAATGACCTAAATGGGAAAAGAATCTAAAAAGGAGTGGCTTTATGTATATGCATAACTGATTCACTTTGCTGGGTATCTGAAACTTAACAGTGTTCAAATCAACTATACTACAATGAAACTTTATTAGAAAATAAACTGTATATACAGATGAGTTTTAATGAAACTTTGTAGATCAAAGTTACATATTAATTTCCAATAAAGGGAAGGAGATGGAGAATACAGAAGGGTAGCACTGAAGCTTTAGACATTTTATTTTGTGAGCAGGTTTAAACAGTTTCTTAAACGGTCTACATGTTTTCAACATTCACATGCAATTAATGTTCTTGAGCATTTTTTTCTGGATTCTGAAACGTTCAGTATAAATCATAAAAACTGAAAATGTCACAAGTAAACTCCTGGCTTGTATCTGATAGGAAATTACAGTCATTGAGAATAAGCCAGTTTCTACCAAATCCTGGGGGTGGAGGATGCGTGTGTGAAAGGACGAGACTGGAAAAGAAGCTTCAGTTTGTCCATTCTTGCCATCTAGAGCAAAACAATAGGCCTGCTGTTACTGATAGCACATCTTCCCTTACATCCTCTGATGTCAGCCTGTACAAACTAGACAGTAGAGCAAAGAACCAGTGCTTGATTTTCTTAAAGTAACAACAGTTTAGGCAGGGGTGTGTGAGTAAACAGTGTCAGTTTAATGCTTAGTATAATATGATGAAAGCAAAATAATATGTTAACCCTCAACATAGCTTGAAAAAAAAAAAGCACTCTTCTTGCATGAAATTCATCAATGAAACTTATAAGGTAACAAAGCAGGTGTGAACAGCTCACACCATTAAAACCAGTCAATCATCCAGAATTCATGTAAGCGGTAATGTGTATTTTATCTTTTATCGCTACTGGCCATCTTCCAAACAGGGCCTGTAAAACTGTCAGATTTATTACATGCTGAACAAATTCAGTTAAAAAATAAATAAGGATAATACTACTGCTGAAATCCAAACATAATAAGTGATCAAACATCAGATCTCTATTGCCATTTTCAACAAATAGTTATAAAACATTAGCCTGCTATGAAATTCCTACTTGGAGATGAAATTTATAATGAAAGGACACACAGCACTGTTGAAACAACTTTTCTTATCAACACCTAACGTGGGGAGGAGCTGGCTGATAAATCACCCAGCTCTTGATACAAGACCAGAAAGGCTGCTACGCCTCCCAAGGCCTTCTGGCTCTTCTAAAACGCTCTCTACAAGATGCAGGCAACACTGTTGTGTCATCTGTGGTCTGATTCTTCATAAACTTAGTAAGACAAAGAAACACTCAAGTAATACTAAAAGTGTACACACTTCTGTTCGCTTCGACACTTTCCCATTTCTATCCTATTGACTTCATCATGAGACGATAATCCGAGGGCCCTCCACAGCTCAGAAGTCCATGTCAAGAGTTAGATGTATGCATTGTTTCTCTATCACAAGTAAAAAACATCTGTTCACTCTAAACTGTAAACAATTTTTCCCTCAGAGTATACTGTGTTCCAGGAGGGTCTTGGGTTTTACAAAAGCGAATTTTCTGGATCAGACTCTGAAGAAGTCTAAAGAAAGACAGCATCCAATGTTGAAATATACATAATGTGCCTTAAGGATGTAGAGGCTTGAGAAAGGTAGAAAATCAAGTGGGCCAATCCTTAGACGTCAGTTAGATGATACAGCAGTGAAGACAGGGGCCGGGGAAGAAATCACTTTCTAAACAGTGTCAACTAAACAAAATTACCCAAAGCAAACAATATTTTGGCAAGACCCCAACTCTTGGCAGGAGTTAACAAATTTTCCATGCAGTACATACATAGGTTGTATGAAAGGATATATTGTTGGTTCATTCAAACAAGCAGACAAAGAAGCAATACACATACAAATACAGCAGAAGCAGGACTATGAAGATTTACTGAAGGCAGGGATGAAAGGACAGAGAAAAAGACCAAACTTTTCCTTCCCATTGCCAAAACAAGTAATGCATCAACACAGTGACACAAGATGCTATTCAACACTTCAAAACTAAATTTTAGTAAGTAAAATGGTCTGTGATTTCCCCCAAAGTGTTACTTTCTACTAGATCTTAAGAACAGTTTTAACTTCATCTTTACCCGACAGTATTTTGTTTCTTGCTTTTCATACAATAAAGTTTTAGTTTACCCCATACATTACAGTGTGTATTACAGAATGAGACTCACAAAAGTGCACGTTAATTTATGCAGTGACAGCAGTCAGGTTGCTGCTGAGTTTTAGGAAACTCCCTTCATATAAATCCAGAAGAAAGGGCGTCTGAGAGGGAACAAACTCTCAGTTTAACTTCACTACCTTTGAGCAACTTATTCTACACTAGCCTTTTTTAAAGTTAACTGCAATAAGCCAAACACATACTATTATTATTATGAGACGATTTTTCAAAGATAAAACACGAACAGTCTCCAGTTGGACACAGGAGTCAAAAAAATACCACAGGCTACAACTACAGCTCTTCTCCAAGTAAAATGGCTTCACTACCTACCTTTTCTTATGCTGTTTCTTACTCCACGGGAACAGTAATAAATGTGTATAAACAAATGTCCAAGCTAAAAGTTCCTTCCTTCGCAGTGTGCTCCACTCTTACATTTACTTTCGTATAATGGCCTTAGAGTGGTATATTAGACAGTAACTAGAAGACATATTCCATTTTCTGACTGAAAGCCAATAATCCTCATGAATTTTTTAGCTGAGAGACACTTCAAGATGCCGTTGGGAAGACGGTGAGAAACACATTAGGCTGCAAATGTGCGGCAGCAGCTTTTTAACACAGCCTGCAATAATCAAGTAAGTGGCTACATTCATGTTTGCTGGTTACACAAATATTTTGCTGTAACATTTCCATCATTTCCATCTCTCCAAAAGAGGGGGAAAATATCCTCTCTGAAAGTCTTCTCTTAGCAAAATTCAGTGCAGAATATGTCAGGATGAGAGAGCTTTCTAAGGTGTGTGTGTGTGGGGAGGGAGGGAGATCTCGTCTGATGATAGTGGCATAGGACAGTTTCCACTTTCTCAGTTCTCATAGGCTAAGGTCCTTAATCGCTGGTAGCGCAGATGGTAAAGAATCTGCTTGCGATGCAGGAGACCCAGATTCAGTCCCTGGGTTGGGAAGATCCCCTGAAATAGCAACCCACTCCAGTATTATTGCTGAAGAATCCCATGGACAGTCCATGGGGTTGCAAAGAGCCGGACACAACTGTGCGACTAACACACACAAGGTCCTTAATGCTGCTCCCAAACCCAACTATGTCAGCCAGTGCTAATGCAGATAGCCAGGAATAGCAAGACCGGGTTTTAACAAGGCCTCGGATGAGGAAACACCCAGGGAATAGTTTCATTCCTTGCATAGTGTAAGCACTTCAAGCACGGTGTACTCAGTCCATATTTAATACTTGGAAAACCAGTTCTCACCAAAGAGAACTGGTATTCTGGAAAGAAATCATCAGAGTAAGAACCACAATGTAATACTTGTGTTTTGAGTTTCATAACTTGTCCAGATTAAAATTCAATTCTCTTTCTTTACTCTGAAACCCATTTTAGACTTCGAGATTAAAAAAAAAAAAAAACAACCTTCCTAATTTATGAGAAAAACTTACTGAAATGGTTAAGAGCAAGACGGCCTCTACTCACATAAAAAGTATTTATTATTCAGTTGTAAAACATTTAAAAGTAAATGACAGTATTCTCCCACAGTGTAATATGTTGATTGCTTTATTATTATTTGGGGGAGGGGGCTAACATTTACTGAGTACTTAAAAGAGTTAAGCACTTTTCTTACTTAAAAACCCATTTTGTTTTTTCTGTATGTGCAAGTACACACATACACAGAGACTAATCTCTTACGGGTTATCTAACCTCTCTGACCTGTTTCCATAAGTAATTTGTTCAAGTTACACAGATAATAAAGGACAGGTCAGGAGTCAGACTTGGGTGTAATTATAACAGCTATCATTTACTGAGTGCTTATCACCTTGGCAGGTATTCTCTAAACACTTTATATGTAGGTAACACCTTTAGTTCCTGTAACTATGATTATCACCATTTTATAGATGAGGAAACTGAGGTATAAACAAGCTACAGTAAGCTGGTCAAGGCCATATCATTAGAAGTTTCTTAGAGTTCATTTGTGAATCCAAACAGCTTCGCAGTTCTTAATCACTACAACATGAGCACCAAGGCTCCTATCCTTTAACAGTTTCACTGAAGAGAGAGACAGACTTATGTAAACTATAGAGAGCAGTATATTTTAATTCAATTTGATAAATGCTAAATATGTAATTTAAAAGTACTCTTTTTTGGCTAAAAATATAGCAGTATCACTGCAAAATGCAAAATATTGTAAAAATGTGTAGATTCTTTCTTCTATTCATTCAATAAAGAATGCAGCAGGCACTGTTGTAGGCATGAAGATAGAGCCTGGAACAAAACAGGCAAGAGCCCTTGTCCTGTTAAAGCTCACATTCTAGGGTAGAAAAGAAATCTCGCATTGGCTCATAAGCAATTATACCCTGAAGAAAAATGAAGTATTAGTTATTAGTGAGTTTATTATGAAGTACTGAAATAATAAAACCAGCTAGGAATTTTCTCTGGCATACCAGGAATTCTCAGTTTCATTCAAGATAGAAAAGGCCTTCTTTTCCTACAGAATCAGCAGTGTTAACAGGTTAATTTTAAAAGGCAGTTATCAAGAGCAATTANACACAGATAATAAAGGACAGGTCAGGAGTCAGACTTGGGTGTAATTATAACAGCTATCATTTACTGAGTGCTTATCACCTTGGCAGGTATTCTCTAAACACTTTATATGTAGATAACACCTTTAGTTCCTGTAACTATGATTATCACCATTTTACAGATGAGGAAACTGAGGTATAAACAAGCTACAGTAAGCTGGTCAAGGCCATATCATTAGAAGTTTCTTAGAGTTCATTTGTGAATCCAAACAGCTTCGCAGTTCTTAATCACTACAACATGAGCACCAAGGCTCCTATCCTTTAACAGTTTCACTGAAGAGAGAGACAGACTTATGTAAACTATAGAGAGCAGTATATTTTAATTCAATTTGATAAATGCTAAATATGTAATTTAAAAGTACTCTTTTTTGGCTAAAAATATAGCAGTATCACTGCAAAATGCAAAATATTGTAAAAATGTGTAGATTCTTTCTTCTATTCATTCAATAAAGAATGCAGCAGGCACTGTTGTAGGCATGAAGATAGAGCCTGGAACAAAACAGGCACGAGCCCTTGTCCTGTTAAAGCTCACATTCTAGGGTAGAAAAGAAATCTCGCATTGGCTCATAAGCAATTATACCCTGAAGAAAAATGAAGTATTAGTTATTAGTGAGTTTATTATGAAGTACTGAAATAATAAAACCAGCTAGGAATTTTCTCTGGCATACCAGGAATTCTCAGTTTCATTCAAGATAGAAAAGGCCTTCTTTTCCTACAGAATCAGCAGTGTTAACAGGTTAATTTTAAAAGGCAGTTATCAAGAGCAATTAGAGAAAATGATACCTACTACTTAAATCATTTCATATCAACTTTAAACATAATACATTTGAGTATCAGTCTCCACTGGGGTTTCATATTGTCTTTCTTGCATAAATCAGACCTATCATTAAGGCATTGTCTACTACTTTCAATTTCTGTTTATTTAAAATATAATTAGAACTCATAGACACTAAGAGTTCTTATAAGTGCTCATGAGGTATAGCTTTCATTATTTTTGCCAGCCTTTTACAAATGCAGATACATACTTGGGAGCAATTTTGATCCATCTGACTGAGTCTTTTCAAAGTATTTTAGTTTTTATAGAAACATATGTATCTTTTCACACAAACACTTAATCAGTTACATAATATTTATGTGCTTACAATAACAAGGACAACTAGCATAAACCAGTCTGGACTAGAAGTTGGCCTTTTAGTAGGCATGCAATGTCGCTGCAATGCAGAAGTGTGAGGTGTTCTGTTTTGCCCACCAGCCTGGGGTACTCAGAGCCTAGCATTCTTGGGATTTACAGAGGTAAACATAGATCACATGGTCCTTTCAGCCTATTAGTCCCAACGGAACTTGATTATGAAAATGAGAATTTATGCAACACTAGCCTGAAGGCAGAGGTCATGACATCATTCAGTAAGTTTCACTGAATTTGTATTATAGTCCATGAATGGTTCTAGGTATTGATGGATACCAGCAGTGAAAAAAAGAGACCAAGTATTTGTCCATAAGAGAAACAGTGAAACAAATAAACATTTACCGTACGAAGTGGTGAACAGAGCTATTTAAAAAAAAACTAAGGGTTAGGACACAGCATACTGTAGGTGGGGTTGAGGAGCGCCATTTTACCTGGGTGGTCAGGAAAGTTCTCTCTCAATAGGGTGACACCTTCCTAACAGAACTCTAAGATCCAGAATAGAGTTTCTTTATTATGCAACTGTTAAAATTCAGGTAAAGCTGTACAATGCAGTGCCTAAGAGTATATCCTCTGGTGTCAACTCAGGTTTGGACTCCCTGGAACACCATATATTAGTTGTGTTAATTATACTAATTAAACCCCACTGGACCTAAGTTTCTTCACTTCTAAAACTGTAGGAATAATAATACTTTTATAAGCTTGTGGAAAGTATGGACTGTAAAGAGCATAGAACAATGATTGGCACCTAGTAAGGGCTTATTTGGGCTTCCCAGGTGGTGCTAGCAGTAAAGAAACCTCTTATCAATGCAGGAGATATAAGAGACGTGGGTTCAATCCCTGGGTCAGGAAGATCCCCTGGAGGAGGGCATGGCAACTCACTCCAGGACTCTTGGCCTGGAGAATTCCATGGACAGAGGAGCCTGGCAGGCTACAGTCCATGGAATTGCAAAGAATCAGACATGACTGAGCAACTGGGCATGTACAAGGGCTTATTTAATAGATATATTATTATATGTTGAATTTAATAGCATGTAAATCACTGTGGAGAATGAATGCAGCCATGAAATTAACAGACAGTTGCTCCTTGGAAGAAAAGACCAACTTAGGCAGCATATTAAAAAGCAGAGACATTACTTTACCAACAAAGGTCTGTCTAGTCAAAGTTATGGTTTTTCCAGTAGTCATGTATTGATGGGAGAGTTGGACCATAAAGAAGGCTGAGCTCCAAAGAATTGACGCTTTTGAACTGTGGTGTTGGAGAAGACTCTTGAGAGTCCCTTGGACTGCAAGGAGATCAAACCAGTCAATCCTAAAGAAAATCAGTACTGAATATACATTAGAAGGACTGATGCAGAAGCTGAAATTCCAATACTTCGGTCACCTGATGTGAAGAGCTGATTCACTGGAAAAGACCCTGATTTGTTGGGGAAGACTGACAGTATGAGGAGAAGGAGACGACAGAGGATGAGATGGTTGGATGGCATCACTGACTCGATGGATATGAGTTTGAGCAGGATCTGGGAGTTGGTGATGGACAGGGAGGCCTGGTGTGTCACAGTCCAAGGGGTCGCACAAAGTCAGTAAGACTTAGTAACTGAACTGAACTGAAATGCTTATGAAACAATCTAAGCTGATGGTAAACTACAGTTAGAGAGAAAAACTAATTTATAGAAAAAAATTAGAGGAAATTTCACCAAAATATTAGCAGCTAAGTTGTTTAAAGAAGAACTATGGGTATAATTTAATTTTTGTATTTTTCCAAAAATTTTTTCATTACATTAGATTTTGATGAGTTTACCAAAAGGAAAAAAGGAGGTAGGAGGAAGACTCGGCTATGTCACTAGAAAAAAAACAACAAGCAAAACAGATTCTTTTAAATGACCAGCTCTCCAGAATGCAAATCATAAACATACAAACTGTTTACATGCTATTTTTTAAAGAAAACTGGGCATAAATATGAGATCAAGCTACTCTATGGTAAGAGGTATGAAAAATGCCTAAAGTGAATGAAATAAGAAATTGGACCTAATTTTACCATTAAGTATTAGCAATGAAATTTAAAGTATAAATTTTTTCCTTTTACCAAAGGATATTCTCTAATAGTACTCTGTAATTACTGAAACTCAATTACAACCAAATTGTTATATTTTCCAAATTCACCCCAAGTTCTTCTAAATGAGAAAGATGGAGGCTTTTGGTCCTTTTGGACTCATTGCTGCTGCTGCTGCTGCTGCTAAGTCGCTTCAGTCGTGTCCGACTCTGTGCGACCCCATAGATGGCAGCCCAACAGGCTCCCCCGTCTCTGGGATTCTCCAGGCAAGAACACTGGAATGGGTTGCCATTTCCTTCTCCAATGCATGAAAATGAAAAGTGAAAATGAAATCGCTCAGTCGTGTCCAACTCCCAGCGACCCCATGGACTGCAGCCCACCAGGTCCTCCGTTCATGGGATTTTCCAGGCAAGAGTACTGGAGTGGGGTGCCGTTGCCTTACTATCTGTTCAGTTCAGTTCAGTCGCTCAGCTGTGTCCGACTCTTTGCTATCTGTTAGTCTTAACTTTTGGAACAATCTCATGTTTTCTCTCTCCCATGGATTCAAGTCTTTTAAAGCAAGAACAATGTCCAAGATATCCAACAATGTCCACCAGAGCCTTCCAGCAAAGGTTGCTCAAATTGCTCTTCCTCCTCAAGAAAATCTCCTTTCAAGTTCAGCTGGAAAGCCATCCTCTTTATGTGGGCCTCACAGATTTCACTAGGAAGAAGTAAAGATTCCCTTCTACTGAATGTTCCCTGGCCCATTACTGTGCTCAGCTGCATCTGATTCTGCGACTCTATGGACTGTAGCACGCCAGGTTCCTCTGTCCATGCGATTTTCCAGGCAAGAATACTGGAGTGGGTTGCCATTTCGTTCTCCAGGGGATCTCCCTGAGCCAGGGATTGAATCTGCATCCCTTGAGTCTCCTGCACTGGCAGGCAGATTCTTTGCCACTAAGCCACCTGCGATGCCCCTTCGTGGTCCACAGGACATACAACTAGGATAATGCTTCTTTCTCCTGCATCACTAGTTGCTTGCTTCCCAGTGAGGGTCCAGGCCACTGTCCTGGCACCCACATGCCGCTACCTCTTGCTCCAGGTTCTGGGTGCCAGAGAGGTAACACACTTGTGTTACTTTTCTCACTCATGCTCATTCCACGCCAAGCTGTCCTATAAGTTCTTTAACTCTAGGCAAATGGGAACACGAAGCAAAGGCAAGACACGTCCCGGGGACAAAGTATAGAACCCAAACAAAATGTCTGTGGTTACAGAAGAAAAAAGTACGTAGTTATATAGTTCCTTTGGGCAGTTTAAATTATGTTTCCCGTATAAGAAGTCTTTTTCTGGAAAACATTTTTCTGTTCTTTCTCTAACCTCTGCCACAAAAGTGGAAAGTGAGCAAGGAGGAAAAACTTGGTTTGGTGGGAGGACCGCTGATTCATTTTCTCACCATACAAATTCCAACAAACTTTCTTTTGGTGAGATCGTTACAATAACTCCAAACAGTATTCACTACAAGGCAAGGCTGCCATCAAAAACAGAAGGCAGCGCTGGGTCAACAGCACCCCCTCCCCCAACCCAATTTGGTCTTACAAAAATAAGCCAAATTAAGCATTTTTATTTGCAAATAACACATACCTACAGAAAGGCTTACTGAGAATTACTAGACTTTAGAAAGTTATTTATATGAATTATTTGAAAAGACTTTAAAAATTACCTTGGCACCTGAACATATAAGCCAAAAAACTTCCTTTAACCATTTTCTTTCTCCCACACATTGGTAATCATCAAAACTAACCACACTTTAGGGGCTTCTCTGGTGGCTCAGACCATACAGAATTTGCTTGCAGTGCAAGAGACTGGGGTTGGATCCTTGGGTCAGGAAGAACCCTGGAGAAGGAAAGGGCTACCCATTCCAGTATTCTTGCCTGGAGAATTCCATGGAAGGGGGAGCCTGGCAGGCTACAGTCCATGGAGTCTCAAAGAGCTGGACACGACTGAGTGGCTTTCATTTTTCAACCACACTTTAGCTTATGAGAGATTTGCACTTCAGTTTAAGTTTCAAACTTGGGACTCACAGCTTTCAGAGGAAGTAACCACGTCATTAGTATCGTGACATACAGGGGAACCCAATTCTCTGACCTCAGGATCAGAGTCGGTGGGGTGGGGTGGGGGCAGGGTGGTTGGAGAACTTTCTAGATGTGACAGATTGCGAGCAGCACTGTTGTGGAGAGTAGTCAGTGGAGAGATTTCTCCTCTTTCCAGCTCCAGACACAGAGTTACTGCATTCTGGGAAACTAAAAATATTTAACTGGACTCAAGAATGGAGGGAGCTTCTAATTACCCTTTTGGTAGTTAATACCAACTTAAACCCACATGAGTTGACAGTGTGTTACAAATACTTTAATGGATTACATAGGGTGGTCTAGAACAGGCATTGAAATGATTAAAACAAACTTCTCCTGTTGTAGAATGTGTCATTCTATATTTTTTTATATATATATAATTTTGTTTATTTATTTTTGGCTGTGTTGGGTCTTTGTTCCTGTGCGGGGTGGGGTGTTCGCTAGTTGTGGGGTGAGGGCTTCTCATGCAGTGGCTTCTGTGCTGTGGATAACAGGCTCTAGGGCTTCTGGGCTCTAGGGCACAGCTCAGTAGGTGGGGTATATGGGCTTAGCTGCTCTGTGGCATGAAGGATATCTTCCTAGATCAGGGTACGAACCGGTGTCTCCTGCACTGGCAGGCGGATTCTTTACCACTGAGCCACCAGGGAAGCTCTTGGTTCTGTACTGTTTATTTCAATTAGTCCTAAAAATGTGTTTGCACTGAGAGAGTAAAATATCATTGTTTTTGTAAAACCTACACCTATGGATAAAGATCTGTAAGGCCACTGTACCTTATTTAACCATAACTGGCAAGTAATCAGCATGAAATGAAAACTTGAAGAAAATTAAGATAATTGCTTGACACATCAGAGACACATAATTGCATCACATTCCTTCTTCCTATTATTGGGCAAAAAGAGAAAGAATTCATTAACCTGAAACTCAAACTCTGGTTTCAGTTAAGCCAGATGATGTGGAGAAAACTAAGCTTTCGGAGAAATCACAACACATTATATATGTAAGTCCACAACACAGGCATATGATTTCTTTAGCTTAATGTTTTAAGGCAGTATTTCAATATCAAGAAGTCACAACTATTAGGGCAAAAACACATTTGGGCCCTGGACAACTTAATTTTATATAAGGTTAAGTTTCTAATTAACCTTTTATATAAGGTTAAGTTTCTTTTTGGTATTAAACATATAACCTAAGTTAAAGGGTTTTAATTTAAAAATCTACTTGCATTTCTTTCCTTCTGATGTTCAACTGTGCTGACGATTATTAAGTAGCTGCTTGAGGGCAAATTCCTGGGCTCTCTGGACACTGTAATGTCATCCCTGAGTGCAAAACAGAACTTAGCCTCAAGAAGTCAAAGATTTAGGAAGAAGAGACCCGAAGGCAGTAAACTAACAAGGGATACAGCACACAGGAAAAACACCAAGTGCTCGCAGAGAAGTCTCCTCTTGTCAGGGTGGGGAGCCTTGGCGAAGGTCTGATGAACGGCTGAGCTGGGTTTTGGAGAAGGAGTATTACGTTTCAAAGGGAAGCTGGGATAGTGGGAGGGTGTCTGAGGACCAGAGATGCTGGGGACTGCACGGCCATGTGATTTGACAGTTGGGGGTGGGGGTCTGGGTCTCTCCAACAAGCCTGAACCTCGAGGCCTGCTGAGCGTCACCAACCACCGCCATCAACTTCAGGGGGCAAGTTTTTCGCTCCATCAGTGATCTAAAATCTGACCAACTCAAGAGCAACAGTCTGAGAAAGAAGGGAAGAGAGAGAGGAGGCAGAATCCATTTTATTCATTGAACCCATTTCCTCACCACATAGTGAGTGTCTACTTTGGAGTGTCAGGATATAGAAAACCTTAGAGGCTAGAATGAGTTGTAGTTCCTGTCGCCTTCCTTGACCACAGGCACAGTGGAAAGTTCTGAGCTCAAGGTGGTTGAGTTCACCCTCTGGTCAGTGAGACACATGACAGGTTTGGAAGGGTAGGGAGGAGGAGCAGAAGACCAGCCAGGGGGACACTGCAAGGCTACATGCTGTACAACGGCACTTACAGGGAACATCCAGAGCAAGCAAATCCACAGCAACAGAAAGCAGGTCAGTGGCTGCCGGGGCAGAGGGGAATGGCAGAGCGGGGCTGACTGCTAATCAGAACAGGGTTTCTCTTCATGTGGATGAGAATGTTCTGAAAGGACTGAAAGAATGGTCATGGCTGTCCACCTGGGGAAGAAACTAATAATCATGGCACCAGGCACTTACAAAGGGTAAACTTTACGTTACGTGAATTCCATCTCAATATAGCAGTTATTAAAAACAAAAAACCAGAAAACAACAATAACAAGTCCTGAAAGTGACTGGGGCCTGACTGATGACTTGTGGAATAGATAAACGCATGGTTTGCAACGATTCAGGGAACAAAATGGTGACTATTAACGAGCAAGAGTGACTTCTTTAATAATTCATCACAAATAGAATTATCTTCCTTCCTTCTGCTAAAGAGATTCAAGTAAGATTTCTTAAAGTTTTATTATTTTTCTCAATAAAAGTAATATATGCTCATCGTAGAATATTTAGAATATAAAATACTAAAGAACAAATTGCATGTATTCCTACCACATAGAGAATTACCACTAAATTTAAAAAAATTGGGAATTTTGGGATTGACATGTACATACTGCTGTATTTAAAACAGATAACCAACAAGGACCTACTGTATATCACAGGGAAATCTGCTTAATACCCTGTAATAACCTAAATGGGAGAAAAACTTTGAAAAAGAATAGATATATGTATATAACTGGCTCACTTTGCTGTATACCTGAAACTAATACAACACTGTTAACCAACTATATTCCAATATAAAATAAAAACTTAAAAAATAAATTGGGCATGTATGTCTGTGTGTGTGTATCACAAACTGCATGTACAATTTTAAAGATGCTTTTATCATTTCTAAGATTTTTCCGTGGTATTAATTTTTATAAACATAATTTTTAATGGCTCTGTGATATTCTAGCATATAAAGAAACCATAATATATTTAACCATTTTCTATAATCATTTAATTTGCTTCCACTTTTTACCACTATAAATAACACTGATGAATATCTTTTATATAAGTATTAATCCACATCATGTGATTAATAATAAATAGTCTCAATACACCAAAACCTCAGAAAACCCTTCTGAATTACTGAATCAAAGAGTGTGACCTTATTTACAGCGATTATATGCACTGTCAAATTATGTTCCAAAAAAGCTGCCTTAATTTATAATACCCTCAGCAGGATATCTGAGATCTCATTTAACCAGAATTCACAATAACGAATATTATGATTTTCACAAATGTTTTGCAAGTTTGAAGACTATGGCATGACCTATTTTCTAATGTAAATTGGTTACCAATAATTTAGTATCTTTCGGATGTTCATGAGCATTTCACGTTTACTTGGATGGAAGAATGTTAAGTCAGGGATCTGGCACGGACACTACATACTCAGGCTGGCAAAGCATCTGATTTACTGTTTGTGCAAGGATGGAAGCAGAAGTGGCTCATAATGAACCCCCTGAGGAACTTTTAAAAGCATGGCTTTCCAGGCTCCACCCCAGACCAACTGGAACTCTCTGCAGAAGGACCCCAGACGGTCAGCGGAAGCCTGCCCAACCCTGACTAGGAAGAGCAGCACTGAGAACTACTGGGCTTCCCAGGGGGCGCTAGTGGTGAAGAACCCACCTGCCAGTGCAAGAGATATTAAGAGATGTGGGTTCCATCCCTGGTGGGGAAGATTCCCTGGAGGAGGGCACGGCAACCCACTCATCTTCTTGCCTGAAGAATCCCATGGACAGAGAAGCCTGGAGGGCTATAGTCCATGGGGTCACAAAGAGTCAGACATGACTGAAATGACTTAGCACACACACAAGGGCTGGGAGGTAACAGCAAGTCAGTCAAGGCTGGTGGAGTAACATTCCTGGTGTTAATTAACTGATTATTACAAACAAACAGAAGTCTCCAGTCTAGCTTGTTTTTAATCAATGATTGGAGGAAAAAAATAACTTATCAGAGAGGATGATGACACAGAGGATACTTGAACAATTAAGAGTACTTTTCTGAAAATCTTAACATTAGCAAATTAAAAAGGTTTGAACTTGAGCAAACTCTGGGATACAATGAAGGATAGAGAAGCCTGGCTGGCAGGCTGCAGTCCACGGGATAGCAGAGAGTCGAATACGACTGCGCAACAGAACAACAATAATAAACCTTTGTATTATTAAAACAATTTGAACACCCACAAAAATACAATTAAAAAAGGAAAGGAAAATCCCTCACAATCTATTTTAACAAGTTCAGTATTTGAACTGGAGTAGAGGAGAAACTGCTCTCACATATGTTCACCACTATTTTTCTTTTTCTGTCTTGAGTTTCTTTCCAAATACAGTCCCTAAGAGTTCTGCTACATCCTAGATCTCTTCCTGTGCTTCTCAAGTCCCTACACTCTGGTAACCAGTTCTCTTACATCCTTAACCCAAGAACAGGGCTACTTTGGGGGCCTTCTCTTCAGGCCCCCGTGCATGGTCCATTCCAAAAGCAGCTGCTGGTCCTCTTCTAACACAGGTCCTGGGAAGGGGATGGGGGTGGAGGTTGCCCTCTGCTTTCCTGAGATCAGGCACCAGGCCAGTGCTCAACAACAAGGGTGACCTTGAATAAAAATCTCCGCTCCTTGGAAACCCATGCCTTAAAACACCCCCAATCTATGTTCTGGCCTGAGACTGACCAATAGGGCACCTAATCCTTCACCTTCACTGAACACGTTGGTGTTCGACTAGGTCTTCCTCTCTAGTCCACACCAGGTCCCCACCCCGAGTAACCTCAAAGACCTTCCTGCCTCAACTCTAGCAGCGGCCACTGCCTCCTGTAACCACGCCCAGAACCTCATTCTCAACCAGCACTGGTACGCCTGGAAAGCCACTTCTGGTCCACAGCTTTTGAGCATGCAGAATTGCTTTCTGCCTTCCTCCTCCACAGCAGTCCTCCTGAATCGAGGCCCTTGCCTTTCTGCTCATCGCATTTCTCTCTACAACTCCCTGGGTTCCCCACCATCAGGCTCCTAGTCACGTCTCTTCTCACAGAGTTACTTTTATAAAACATAACCTGAAGTTTCCCCCCTCACCCCTACCCCCATAAGTGGGAATATCATACAGCTAAAGGTGGCGCAAAGAGTTGGACATGACTGAGCGACTGAGAACTGAACTGAAAGGTGGCAAGGAACTCCCTGGTGGCTCAGATGATAAACAGTCTGCCCACAATATGGGAGACCTGGGTTTGATCCCTGGGTCGGGAAGATCCCCTGGAGAAGAGAATGGCAACTCACTCCAGTATTCTTGCCTGGAGAATTCCACGGACAGAGGAGTCTGGTGGGCTACCACCCATGGGGTCACAAAAGAGTTAGACATGACTAAGTGACTCTCACACACACAAGGTTGGAGAGGCCCCTCAGACCACTCAAGGTCTCTAAACTTGCCTTACACCCAGAGTCCTGCCCATCGATCCTTTCCTTTGTTCTCGGGTCAGCTCCTTCTCTTAACCCAACAGGTAAACAGCTTTCCAACAGGTATTTCCAGCTTTCACCACTTTGGCTCATGGCTGATTCACCTGATTATTATTTTATTATATCAATCTGAATAGCAACTTCCTTTTGTTGCTGTTACAGATGCTAGGTTGTATCAGACGCTTTGCAACCCCATGGACTTTAGTCTGCCAGGCTCCTCTGTCCATGGGATTTTCCAGGCACGAATAGTGGAGTGAGTAGCCATTTCCTCCTCCAAGGGATGTTCCTGACTCAGGGATCGAACCTGTATCTTGTACACTGCAGGTGGATTCTTTACCCTTGAGCCACCAGAGAATTCCTCCCTTCCTTTTACTTACATAGAAATCCACCACTCTCTTCAATGTCTCTCCAGGTCATTCCTGGCTTCTTGAAGGCTGTGTGATCCCCCTCACCTTGTAAACAACCCCATTTCCGATTTCCCTCCCCATCTTCTCCGAATCTTTGCTACTAAAGTTCTCTTCAGCCAATGTCTACCCTTTTTTTTTTTGCCTGTGTTCACCTCTAACGGCACTCAGGTCCATTTCCCTCCTTAAGTCTCAATTCTTCTTCAGCAACCATACAATCTCACATCTTTCCTTCACATCGGGACCTGTCCCAAGCCTACAGGCCTGTGCTCCCTTACCCCCAAAGAATTTAGAATTCAGACAGATAGACAGATGCATTTTAATTTTAGAAAGAGAAAACACGGCACATGCCATATTTCATAACATCCCCACAGGGCCCTGTGTGCACGTTCTGTAATCAAATTCAATATTATTTCTGCAGTGAAATGTATGAATATTCACACTAAGTGGGACAAATGAAGACTATAAGTTATTCCATATCCATTCAGGTCAGGTTTTACCACCAAAGGAGTTCTGAAAACCTTCCCTGTTTCAGAGTTTGTTTAATTTTGAGATTCAAGTAAGGGAGTACAGGCCTGAGGTTTATTCCTGTTCACTTCCACTCACTTCATGATCCAAAACAATTACCACCCCACCCCTGGCCCACCTCCACTGAAAACACCCTCCTTGTTCTTCATGATATTTGAAGGTCGAGTCTAGAGAAAGGGTGGTACCTGTGTTGTGTGACGTGGCCTTTCTGCTGTGTTTGTCATTGTGATCATGTCCACTCAGTGATCCCTTCACAAATCTCTTTCTCCCGAGCCTTCTGTGACATTGTCCTCTATGTAGGGCCTCCCCTTAAACTGCATAATTCCTATTCTACCTCCTTTATGGGATCTGCTGCTTTGGAGATATCCAGTTATCCAGGTTTCCCTCTCCTCAGTTAGCTACTTTTTAAAAATTATTTTTAACAGTGAGGTATAATCAGAAACAGTATGGACCTAACAGAAGCAGAAGATATTAAGAAGAGGTGGCAAGAATACACAGAAGAACTATATTAAAAAAAGATCTTAATGACCCACATAACCATGATGGTGTGATCACTCACCTAGAGCCAGACCTCTTGGAGGGCAAAGTCAAGTGGCCCTTAGCAATCATCACTACGAACAAAGTGAGTGGAGGTAATGGAATTCCAAATGAGTTATTTCAAATCCTAAAAGATGATGCTGTGAAAGTGCTGCACTCAGTATGCCAGCAATTCTGGAAAACTCAGCAGTGGCCACAGGACTGGAAAAGGTCAGTTTTCATTCCAATCCCAAAGAAGGGCAATGCCAAAGAGTGAATGTTCAAACTACTGCACAACTGCACTCATCTCACACGCTAGCAAAGTAATGCTCAAAATTCTTCAAGCTAGGCTTCAACAGCACGTGAACTGAGAATTTCTGGATGTTCAAGCTGGACTGAGAAAAGACAGAGGAACCACAGATCAAATTGCCAACATCCACTGGATCATCGAAAAAGCAAGAGAATTCCAGAAAAACATCTACTTCTGCTTCATTCACTATACCAAGGCCTTTGACTGTGTAAATCACAACAAACTGTGGAAAATTCAAGAGATGGGAATACCTGACCACCTTAGCTGCCTCCTGAGAAATCTGTATGCAGGTCAAGAAGCAACAGTTAGCAATGGAAATGGAACAATGGACTGGTTCAAAATTGGGAAAGGACTATGTCAAGGCTGTATATTGTCACCCAGCTTATTTAACTTATATGCAGAGTACATCATGAGAAATGCTGGGCTGGATGAATCACAAGCTGGAATCAAGATTGCCCACAGAAATATCAATAACCTCAGATACCCAGATAACACAACCTTGTGGCAGACAGCAAAAAGGAACTAAAGAGCCTCTTGAGGAAAGTGAAAGAGGAGAGTGAAAAAGCTGGCTTAAAACTCAACATTCAAAAAACTAAGATCATGGCATCCATTCCCATCACTTCATGGCAAATAGATGGGGAAACAATGGAAACAGTGACAGACTTTATTTTTTGGGCTGCAAAATCACTGCAGATGGTGACTGCAGCCATGAAATTAAAAGATGCTTGCTTCTTGGAAGAAAAGTTATAATAAACCTAGACAGTAAATTAAAAAACAGAGACATTACTTTGCTGACAAAGATTTGTCTGGTCAAAGCTATGGTTTTTCCAGTAGTCATGTATGGATATGAGAGCTGGACTATAAAGAAAGCTGAGCACCAAAAAAATTGATGCTTTTGAACTGTAGTGTTGGAGAAGACTCTTGAGAGTCCCTTGGACTGCAAGGAGGTCAAACTAGTCAATCCTAAAGGAAGTCAGTCCTGAATATTCATTGGAAGGACTGACTCTGAAGCTGAAGCTCCAATACTTTGGCCACTTGATGTGAAGCACTGACTCATTTGAAAAGACCTTGAGGCTGGGAAAGATTGAAAGCGGGAGGAGAAGGGGACGACTGAGCATGAGATGGTTGGATAGCATCACTAATTTGATGCACATGAGTTTGAGCAAGCTTCGGGAGTTGGTGATGGACAGGGAAGCCTGGCATGCTGCAGTTCTTGGGATCACAAAGAGTCGGACATGACTAAGCGGCTGAATTGACTGATAATTCAGAAGCCAGAAAATTCACTCTTTTAACACATACAGTACAGTGGTTTTAACCTAATCACAGGACTGTGCAACCATCACCCTACCTAACTCTACAACATTTCATCACTCCAAGAGGAAACTCCATGCTCCTTATGCAGTTATTCCTCATTCCCTCCTCTCTCCCACCCTGGCAACCAGCAGCAGTCTCTGACTTTATGTCTAATAGGGACATGTAATATAAATGGAAACATAAAATACATGGTCTTTTACTTGTCACTTCTTTCAATTAGCATCGTGCTTTCAAGGTTCAGCAATACTGTACTAGGTATGAGTACTTCCTTTTTATGGCCAAATATTACAATGTATAAAGGTTATACCACATTTTATTTATCTACTCATCACTTAGGACATTTAGGCCACTACTATATTTTGGCTTATCAGGAATAATGCTGCTGTGGACATTTGTGTACCACCAGTGTACACAGTTGTTTCAGTTCTTCTGGATATATACCTAGGAATGGAATGGGAGAGTATACAGTACTTTTACATTTAATTTTTTCATGAACNGGTGTGAAGAATTGATGCTTTTGAACTGTGGTGTTGGAGAAGACTCTAGAGTGTCCCTTGGACTTCTAGGACATCCAACCAGTCCATCTTAAAGGAAATCAGTCCTGAATATTCATTGGAAGGACTGATGCTGATGCTGAAGCTGAAGCTCCAGTACTTTGGCCACCTGATGTGAAGAACTGACTCATTTAAAAAGACCCTGATGCTGGGAAAGACTGAAGGTGGGAGGAGAAGAGAATGACAGAGAGTGAGATGGCTGGATGGCATCACCGACTCAATGGACATGAGTTTGTGTAGACTCTAGGAGTTGGTGATGGACAGAGAGGCCTGGCGTGCTGCAGTCCATGGGGTTGCGGAGTCGGACACGACTGAGTGACTGAACTGATACTTGTTTAAGTCCCTGCTTTTGTTTTTTTCTCTTACATGCCTAGACATGGAGTGGCTGGATGGTGTGGTAATGTGATATTTTTTAAAAGCTCCCCAGGTGATCTTCAAATATGCATGAAGTTTGAGAATATCTGATACAAAGTGAGGATGAGTAATCTGGAAGGTTCATAAATGATCTTATAGTGGGTTAGTGACTTGTTAGGAAAATGGTATGCCTCATTTTGTTATCTATATAGTTTTACTTTTTGGCTTTGGTCAGATTCTCAAAGCTGTTTGTTACTCCAGAGTGGTGCTGAGAGTCACTGCAGAGTCTAATTTACTATATACAAAGATTTGAGTAAACATTTTTCAGAGAAGATAATGCAGTGGCCAAAAACCACTTGAAAAGATGCTCGACACAGATACTAGGGAAATGCAGGTCAAACCAACAGTGAGATACCATTTCATACTCAGTAAGATGACTATAATTAAAAAAAAAAGTTAAAATAAGTGTTGATGAAAGTAATGGAGAGAGGCTTTGCCATAGTAAATAAAGGAGAAGTGTATGTTTTTTTGGAACTCTCTTGCTTTTTCAACGATCCAATGGATGTTAGCAATTTGATCTCTGGTTCCTCTGCCTTTTCTAGCTCCACNTAATTAAAAAAAAAAGTTAAAATAAGTGTTGATGAAAGTAATGGAGAGAGGCTTTGCCATAGTAAATAAAGGAGAAGTGTATGTTTTTTTGGAACTCTCTTGCTTTTTCAACGATCCAATGGATGTTAGCAATTTGATCTCTGGTTCCTCTCCCTTTTCTAGCTCCACCTTGAACATCTGGAAGTTCATGGTTCACGTACTATTGAAGCCTGGCTTGGAGAATTTTGAGCATTACTTTACTAGCCTTATTCACAACAGCCAAAGGGTGGAGACATTCATTCACACAGGAATGAACCAAACGCATGTATACATATAACAGAGTACTATTCAGCCTTAAAAAGGGAGGAAATACTGATACATGCTACAACAACGTGTGAACCGTGAAAACATGATGCTGAGTGAAAGAAGTCAGATACAAAAGACCACATATTATGATTCTACTCATATAAGAAACCCAGAATAGCCGACTCTGTAGAAACAGAAAGTAAAACTGTGGTTACCTGGACCATGTGGGAGGAAGGGTGAGTACTTATTGTTGAACAGGATGAAAGTTTCCGTTTAGGATGATGAAAAAGTCCTGCACAGTAGTGACAGGTGAACAGAAATGTGAAGGGGTGGTCAGTGCCACTTAACTGTATTTAAAATGGTAAATTTTAGTTATGTCTATTTTCCTGTAATTAAAAAAAAGAAAACTATATTTGTATATACACAAAAACACACACATACACAACCAGGACAACATCAGCATTTTGTTTAAAAGCTCTCCAATCAATATCAATGTTCAAATAGGGTTAAAAACTGCTGCTTCTTACTTTCCTTTATGGTATCACCTATTCCCAAGGATTCCCAGATCTTTCTTTCCAGCCTTCACCTCTCAAAGCTTCTACCTCATACCTAGCTCAGATGACCCTCTCCCTAAGATTAAACTCCCTTCTATCTTCTAATGCTGTTTAGTTACTAAGTCATGTCCAACTCTTTTGCAATGGACTGTAGCTCGCCAGGCCTATCGTCTCATAGCCTATATATAAAACTCTACCATTAACCACATATATCTTATTTATGTCTTTTGCCTTAGCAAATTTTAAGCTTCCGAGAGGTAGAAACTAAGTAGGTTTCATCTTCTTATAACAGACTCATATGCCTGACACACAAATTAATGTTCACAGAATAAATTGCTTTACACACTGCTACAGAGTTTGAAGCTATTTCATCAAAATAGGGAACATCATTTACTATGCTATATTCGTATTATTTTATTTGATCTTCATAAAAGCCCCATGAAGTCATTATTATTATGATGCCCTGAAGTACAGAAAAATCAAACGTGTCCAAAGTCAAACACCGCCAACAGGTGATAGAAGGAACTCCAGAGCCTGCCCTCTGCCTCTGCCACCCGTCTTCTCCTGTCCCCTAGCAGAGACACGGGTCTTTTTATCTGAGTATGAATCACCTTCTCAAGTAGGTATTTCCTGCCAGGATTTTTCTATTAATTTTTTAAGCTATAATCTTAACAGACAGTCTTGTAGCTTTTCAAAATTAAGAAAACTTTAGCATTTTACCACAGTCTTCATAACCAGCATGGCGACTACCCACAAAGACAAAGGTAGACACTTACAATGAGACTGAACAAACAAAAAACAACTGTGTGATGTTCTAAATAGGGGAAACTAAGATGATGGTCACTTAGGTGATAACAGTCAGGGGATTTCAGCTGACTACCAGTTTAATATGAATCAACCAAATGACTGGAAGCTAAAAATAACAAATTTACATTTAAATTGCAAGAACAAAAGCAAAATCAGAAACCATCAATTTGGACAGAAAACTGCAATGCTGTGTTGCTCCAGAACAGAGAGATAACAGACGCTGGAGAATTTAGTCAATGAACAGACACTAACCAAGGACTTATTTAAATAAGCAGGGATATGCATGGGGGGGTGTGTGTGTCTGTTTATTTGTGCGTGTACACATGGATACAAGTGCATGGCATCCAGTCCCATCACTTCATGGCAGATGGATGGGGAAACAGTGGAAACAGTGGCTGACTTTATTTTTCTGAGCTCCAAAATCACTGCAGATGGTGATTACAGCCATGAAATTAAAAGACGCCTACTCCTTGGAAAGAAAGTTATGACCAACCTAGACAGCATATTAAAAAGCAGAGACATCACTCTGTCAACAAAAATCTGTCTAGTCAAGGCTATGGTTTTTCCAGTGGTCATGTATGGATGTGAAAGTTGGACTATAAAGAAAGCTGAGCAACAAAGAATTGATGCTTTTGAACTGTGGTGTTGGAGAAGACTCTTGAGAGTCTCCCTTGGACTGTAAGGAGATCCAACCAGTCCATCCTAAAGGAGATCAGTCCTAGGTGTTCATTGGAATGACTGATGTTGAAGCTGAAACTCCAATACTTTGGCCACCTGATGCGAAGAGCTAACTCATTTGAAAAGACCCTTATGCTGGGAAGGATTGAAGACAGGAGGAGAAGGGGACAACGGAGGATGAGATGGTTGGATGGCATCACTGACACAATGGACATGGGTTTGGGTGAACTCCAGGAGTTGGTGATGGACAGGGAGGCCTGGCGTGCTGCAGTTCATGGGGTCGCAAAGAGTTGGACATAACTGAGTGACTGAACTGAACACGTGCATAAACTAGTTGGGGAGATGAAACATACAAAGGTAGGAAAACACACTAAGTGTATTGAAGGGCTATTCACAGAGAAAAGAGATCTTAGATTTGGTAATTAAGCGGTGGATACTACATTATTTTATTTAATTCTGGTACTGTTCCCTGCTTTACAGAGGAAAAAAACAGATTCAGAGTTGTAAACTTACTTGTCCAAAGTCTCAGAGTTTGTAAGTTATGCCACTAGACATCAAACCAAGTTCTGATTAATAAATCCTATTCAATGATGGCACAAGAAAATAGTCTAGTTAAAACATTAGAAAAAAATGAACATATCATCCTTGAAGTTCCTTGGAGTGTAACATCCATTGCTGGAGCCCTCTGGGAGGGGAGGGGCAGACAGCTGACACCAGCATTGCCAGGTAAGATCAACATTCCCACATGTACGTAACTGCTGACCTTCCAGTGTGAACACAGGAACCAAAAGCCATGACCTTACAATGCTATGGAGAAGGAAATGGCAACCCACTCCAGTGTTCTTGCCTGGAGAATCCCATGGACAGAGGAGCCTGGTGGGCTACAGGCCACGGGGTCGCAAAGAGTCGGACACGACTGAGCGACCTCACTCACTTCACTTACAAGGCTATGATACGAACATAGCAGATTTTTCATCGTCTCCTTGAAGCATTACCAAGGAAGCACATGCTTTCCCTTCCCTGAATTTCCTTTTGAGTTTTCACGTCACTATTTGTTTATCTGTGCGTCATTTCCAGTCCACAGCCTAGTCCCACAACCTCCAGGTTCCGACTGTGACCAACAGGGAATACAGCGCATTACTTATCTGAAGCACAAAATTATACTGAACTCGGGTGGCTTAGACATTGAGGACAGTATCAGGCACCCAGAAGCTCAATGGTGCCCCTACTCATCTCCATACCAGTGAAACATCTGTTCTTCGAGTCTGGCAAAAACTGGGTCGACTTCTCTTCCTCTGGAACATTTGGCTCATAGCAATCCTTGTACAAGAAACAACTTCCCACTTACATCTGTTCCTTTGTCTTTCCCCTTCTTAATCCTAGGTGCCCTAGTAACATGTATAAGTAAGTACCTTAGAAAATTATGCTCCAGAATCTAATTTCAACTGTCGTGAGGTTCCCTGGCAGTTGAAATAATCTGTAGGTGACAGGAGATCAGACCAGGGAGGCCAGAAGCGGCCTCGGGAACGAGCCGTTATAGAAATTCTATGTCACTCCCGACAGAGGTAGCTGTACGCAACTTAACAGTGGTTATCTCTGCTCAACATGTATCTTGGACTTATTATCTAAATGAAAGCTTAAATTCACAAACCACCGAGTAGAAAAGTCAGGGGAATTAAACTAGCCTTCTAATTTTAATGTGAAGAACATAAAAACACACGAAGTCTCGCAGATCTTTTCGGTCAAGTCACACGGTAGCAGACTCCAGTGTACTCTGTTCTGAATCCAGTCATCCAGGCCAACAGCCCTTCCTAAGGACTCTCCGTGGGTGGCACTAGGAAGCTGTCATCTGCTGCTCACACTGATGACACCACAGCGATGCCAGGAGACACGGCTCCCCTGGCACTTACCTAGGCACTTGGTTTACACTCAGGCTGCCCCGCAGATTGCCAGAGCGATTTGTGAGGAAAGTCCTGTGCTGACATGGATAGTGGTGATGGGCTGAGGCCAACAGAGTCTCAGAGTCTGTGGGATGTATAAGAGAGGGCTGTTCTGTGGGCAGAGGGAGAAGCTGAAAGGACACAGAGGAAGAAACCAGAGGATGAAAATGGGACAAGGAGCAGTGGATGAGCCAGTGAGGAAGCAGAGGAAAGATGGGCATTGACCGTGACGAGGCTGATGGGCTGGTGAAACAGACGTAGCTGATGCAGACAGGGCACACCTTGGTCACCACAGGTAACGCACACACAACGGTTCTCCACCTTCTCTCCTAGGAAATCATAGCATGTGCTCTCCTAGGCCAGATTCCACTTGTTAGGCTATCAGGCAGACATGGAAGTTTCCAATGGGGGCGAATTTGTGGCCCACAAGCTGTAACTCTATCCCTTCTCAACCAAGGCAGACACCCTATGGACAACGCCAGAACTACATCCCCTCACTGGGCTCCGAAGTCAGAGAAAACCTGGCTTGGCTCTTGCTTTCAACATTTACTGGCTCTGCAACCTTGGGAAAGGTACTTAACTTTTCTGAGCTTCAGTTTCAATGTCTGTAAAATTCCAAAATAATACTCACTTCATCAGTTTGTATGAAAACTAAATGACATCAAGGATAAAAGTATGCAGTCTGATACGCAAGCTCTGTTTGGGCACGAGTGGCCAACAGTTCAAGGTTAGTGGGGAAAAAAAAGGGAAAGTGTTTGTCTCTCAATTGTGCCTGACTCTTTGCAACCTTATGGACTGTAGCCCGTCAGGTACCTCTGCCCATGGGATTCTCCAGGCAAGAATACTGGAGTGGGTTGCCATTTCCTTCTCTAGGGGATCTTCCTGACCCAGGGATTGAACCTGGGTTTCCTGCATTGCAGGCAGATTTTTTACCATCTGAGTCACCAGGGCAGCCCAGTTCAAAGTTCATGAATCAATAATATATATAAAGTAAAGTGTCTCTAAAAAGAAACCTACTCAAAATAAGACTATATATATTGATCAAAAAGCTAAATGTTGTGATCAGAGGCCTGCAGGAACCTAATTCTGTATTTCTCCTAGCAGCAATGGCTTGGTATTTGCTAATTCAGTGTCTGCCCTGACTTCATAGAACGCTAATGCCTACAAAAAACAAGGGTCAAAGATATTAAAGTATTAAAGATAGCACACGGGAGCAAGGGAGAACTTTGGGGCAAGCAGCTAGAACGGTAGGGCCAGGTAGGTCATGAAAGGGCCTTTAATGTCCTACCAAGGGATGTGGACTTCATATCACTTCTAATCTGGTTATTGATAAGAAAACTGTGGGCTTGGGAAAGGTCTCAGCTCTCTGCATCTTGGTGTAGCTCTAAGATCTGGCATAGATGTCTCAGCTACAAGGAAGACTGCTACCCAATACCTTGCACACTGCTGTCTTCTTGGTTCAGAGCAGCGCCAACAACAGAAAATACTGGGAGCGGCTGACTACCTAGTAGCCACTGTGAAAGTCAAAGGAACAGGTGAAATAAAATTTATTAATGTATTTTAACACATTATATTCAATATGTAATCAATATCCTAAACATGTCATCTTTTCAACACGGAATCAGTATTTTTAAAATTATTAAGGAGCTATTTTATGTGTTTTTTTTTTTAAATTATTATTTATTTACTTGGCTTCTGGGTCTTAGATGCAGTATGTGAACTCTTAGCTGTAGCATGCGGGATCTAGTTCACAAACCAAGGCCCCCTGCAATGGGAGCGTGGAATCTTAGCCACTCAATCAGGGAAGCCAAACATTTTTTTTGTGGGGGGTGGGGGGGTGTTACTCTGTCTTCAAAGTGTGAATGTATTTTGCACTCAATTAAAATAAGCCACATTTCAAATGGTCAAAAGCTGCTTGTGGCTAGTGGCTCTTACGCTGGGCAGTGAAGGCGCAGTATACGCTATACATCTCCCAATGCCTGGTGATCAATCTTCCCCTCTCTTTAAGAATCAGGTCAACCTTTAATTTCTCTGCTAAGTGTCCCCTGAATCCTCTCCCCACCTGAGGGACAGACAGTTACTCTTCTCCTGTAACAGTGAATCCCCTGACAAAATTTTATAATAAACAGTTGTTGAAATCAACAGGAGGATTTAAGTACAAGAATGAAATTGGCCATTTTTGCACTTCAGAAATGGAGACAAAATAGAAATGACAACACTATATCCTTATTTAACTTTCCCACTCTTTAGCAAAAATCCAGTTTCAAAAATTTTGTGAGGTAAAACTTCCCACCACAAATATTGAGGAGAAAGAGTGATTCCTATATCAGCAGGCTTGCTCACTACTAAAGCCTGAAGAAGCATAAGGGATCCCTGTCTGGACAATGTGTAGACATGGACTCTCTAGGGAATTTGCCTGGGTGTGAAGCAATTGACAAGTTTTAGGTCACTGGCTTATATTGCAGGGGTGTTCCCAATGTCTGAACACGAGAATCTTAATTTGGATTCTCTGCGGTTTTTATACCTGAACGCTCCGTCATAGCAATGCTGTGAGTAACAGACCTTGAAAACAGCAAGGTCTCCATTTGCCAAGGAAAAGCAGCAGCTAAGGAAGAAAATATGTAACACACGCCTTTCAGATCCTGCAGCTTCAGAGCTCCCCCTCCCCATGAGACTGATGCTAATTCGGAGTCCACTTCTTATGCCAGTCTCTGCTACCCTCTAATAACACTCTCTCCCACCTCTCCCCTTCCTCTAAAGCAGATTTCTGAATCAGCTGTGAGTTATTTTTCATGAACGTGTTTCTTTTCAGTGCAGACCGAATCCCATTTAAACGAAGCTTTAAGAGGGACCCTGGAAAATTTGCTAACAAAGTTTTTTCACTTCATGAATTTTATATCCCTTTGGCTCCCAAAGAATTAAGCTGCATCTCAAATATATAGCCTAGTGCTGTAATCCTGCCTAAATAGTCCCAAACTTTGACTTTCTCAAAAAACAAAAATACTCCTCAGAACGTGTTTCACTGAGTTTTACAACACGGAGTACACTAAGATCACCTTTAATTCCGTCCCTTCTTACCCTATCTTTCCTACAAATTAAAAATCTCTCCAAGAAGCAAATCCCCTCAGCCTGACAAGATTGGACCTGATTATAATATTTGTGGTTAATTATTGTGGTTGAAATTCTGAGGTGCAGCAGGATCTGCAAGCGAGTCACCTGGCTTGTTTAGACACTACCCTGACGTCGAAACGTGTGTCTTTTAACTCTCAGAGGAAGACGGGGTCTCTTCTTCACTCCCCAACCTCCAAAAGTTAAGATATTTTTAGATAACACAGTAGATTAATCCTTTCACGAATGTACCTTAAAACCGTAAACGACGGATGCTTGATGCCCCAGGAGAAAAACAACACGATCTGAAACCAAAACTATCCTAGTTTTAAGAGAACGTTAAATAAAATGACTTTTTTGGGGAGATGATACAAAGGAAATATAAATGGGCACAGATGGAGGCCAGTTAAAACTATCATTCAAAGCTGCTCAGGGAAAAGTCATTGACTTTTACTCTCTGATTGGCCAAACAAGTTTTACAAAAATTCCTCTTAATGATTTATAACTCCTGTAAGGTGTAAGATAATTACACAGTGACAGCTGTAAGTTATCTTTTCAGTACAGATCAAACCCCATTTAATGAAGCTCTAAGTATCTTATTTGCCTTTGTTTCCCATAGTGTTTCACAGAATGCCTTGTAATAATAAGTGCTCAATAAAAACACCTTGAACTATTCCAAAATCCTTGGCTCACTTCAAAGACTTTAGATAAGGCAGCAAAATAAAATTAAAAGCAAAACCAAAGAAAGCCCAAATCATCTGGCTATAAAAAGTTCATTATTCAAAAATTTTAAATATATGATACTAGAGACTCTGGGGCTAAAACCATTATGTAATTGTCTTATATCCTACTTATAAGAATGTTCGGAGCCCTACAATTAAAAAATAAATCCCAGAATGATTAAAACCATAGGTAATTAACTGTTTATTTTAACCAAGTTGTCTTTTTATGTAGGCAGACTAAACGAAGGTGCCAATATTTTTTAAAAGAAAATCCCAAATTAGTAAGACTAATAGTCTATTAAACTACAATGTGCTGAAATATAGTTTGTAGATATTACAAGGAAGAGAATCTTCTATACTTACTATCATTAAAATTTATGTTTGAGCTGTCCTCACCATCATTTCTTGAAGATAATAAAAGGATGAATTCTTTGTAAACTGTCCATGCAGTACATAATGGCCAACTAGAGTTCTTATCTCCATCAACATCAATTTCAAAAGGGAGATGTATACAATATAATAATATATGTGGTTTGAAACATACCCACACCCAAAGATGTGTATATCTGGTCTAGAAATTAAATAGAAAACATATTAGGGGATTCATACTGTAAGAGTTAACCCTTTTCAGATAAAGCTTATTATTATCATTTACCAATTTCAGATTTTTAAGCACTACACTTCCAAGGTTAAGAGAAAGGATACAGACTGCTAGGAGAATTAATAGCATTAGCATGAGCAAAAGTGGGCAAGCTTGGTCCAAAGATTAACTGAATGCTTTCAGCTTTCTGCATATAGTAGCAGAAGGATGTAATAAATCAGAGAAAGTTAGGTATTGTATACAAAATAAATCATTCATTCGAGGCCTCAACCCTCCCCCTCCAAATTATTACCTAACCAAAATTTAGATGTTTTCAAATTCACTGCAAAGCTCTTTTTTTAGAATAAAAAAATTACAAAAGGATATTGGGGAAGAAAATGAACTGAGATACAAACAGCAAGCTTATATCTATTCCTTAATGAGTAAAATTTACCTTTGATTCTTCTTTGGAAATTTAAACAATGCTTACCAGTTCATTTCCTGAAACAAGCAAGAGACTGTATTTGGCCACTGTAAAGAAACTGCAAGAAACCTTTAATTGCTAAATAAACACAAAAGAAACCACAAAAGAATCAATCTGCACCGCGTTTGTATCTATTTGATCCTGAGAAGGCTGTCACTGCCTGGTTGTCATGCTCAGTTCTCCCTCGACAACACACACATCCAATCCACAGGCACACAGAATTCCAAGAACACTGCCAAATGTTCAGAGCACTTGTGAAACACACCTTGTAATTGTCCACAGCCTCTGTCGTTCAAACCAGAGCTCGGCAGCTTGTCCTGATCTTCACCAGTGAGGTAAATAAAAATACCATGCATCACTCTTCCAAACGAAAAAAAAAGTAAAACAACCTCACAATTAGCAATTAATTTATTGCCTCAGAGACAAATCTTTTCTGTTAACCCAAACCAACATTATGCCTTGATGTAAACCTGAGCACATGCTGAGCACCCTGCCACTTACCTCCTCCATCACTTGCTTCTAACGATAGCTGACAAACTAGCCTCACAAATCCTTTTTTAGCTGCTGATCAGACAGATCCCCCTTTGACAATCCAGCATGGTGGAACACTCGAAAATTCTTCCTGCTTCTATTCTATTGCTTGCTCGAAAAACCAGTTTCCTTTTCATTGAGATAATAGCCTTTTCTGTGGTCACATGACTCCGAAGCTACATTAGCAGAGCTTTATGATAATAGACTGAATAAGCCTCTACCCCCTCCTGTTATTAAGGGGATGTGTCTCTCTCACACACATGTGCAAAATGCACACATGCACTCACATACACGTGTCTCAAATTATTTATTCTTCTTGGAAGGATCATAATACATTTAAAATATCTACCGTAACATGAAAATACTAAACATTTCTAGGTCTGCTGCTAAAAATAACTGCTTGATGCAAACACTCTGATGCATGGTCTTTGGTGCAGCAGGGAGCAGCAGCACGCTGGCCACGAATGCTCCAGTGTATGAAGTGGGACAGAGGAGACCTGTCTGCTCCTGTTCTCTAGAACTTCTGGCCCAGTAATATAAAGTTGACACATCTGGCCTCAAGAACACTGGGGGAGACATGATACCTGCCCAAACACTGGCATTTAACTAGTTTCATGTATTAGCAAAACACATGTAAGCACACTTTTTCAACATCAAAATGTATCCTTATTGGAAATGCACCCTACGTAATCTTCAGGTTATTCCACGGAGAAAAATATCACTATGGCCAAAGCAATCTTTAAAACATTAAAAAAAAAAAAAAATCAAAAGGTCTTCTGAGTCTGGCCAATTTGTTTGATTTCTGATAAATGATCAACTTTCGAAACACACCGTGTGGAAACACTACGTCAGTGCCTGACACACAGTAGTTGCTCCACACTTTTTTTTTTTTTAATGTCCTTGGTAACAGGTTGAAGTGCTAGGCAAAGAGACAGTGGGGGATGACATTATCTGCTTTGTTTTCATTAAAAAAAAAAAAAACTCTTAAATCTATCAGACAAGCAATTTGGGAAAGGAGTTTAAGTGTAAGAATATGCTGACAAGTGGAAAGCAGAGAGGAAGATGAGCCAAGGAGTGGCCCCAGAAGCAAGTCACGCCACTGGGAGGGCGCTGCTGCTCCTAGACGGAAATAAGACAGACAGCCCCACTAAGGCAACGGAGGAAGCTCCATCTGACATATTTGGGTTTTATTTCTTGCCTTGGTTTTCTCATCTCAAAAACGGAAAACAGAGCAGGTATTTTCCTTTTTTAACTTTTCACTGTGCTAAAATACACACAACATTACAAGCTACCACTTCTGAATGCACAGCTTGGTAGAGCTAAGCCTATGCACACGGCTGTGCAATAGTGCTCCCGACCTTTTTCATCTTGCAAAACTGAAACTGCACCCATCAAACAACAACTCCCATTTCCCCTTCCCTCCGGGCTCTGGCACACACCATCTACTTTCTGTTTCTGTGAAATTTAATTACTTTAGACCCCTTGTTTAAGTGGAATCAGAAGTATTTGGGGGTGTGTGTGTGTGTGTAGATATGTTAAAAAAGAATTGTTTCAGTACCTGGAGATCAAGACAGTTTTCACCTCACCAAATCATTTTACACAAACTGCATTAGCCCTAAGTAAACCAAGCCAAAATTATACTCTTTAATATAGGAAAAAACAAAAGTTGTTATAGATACAACTAGACAGAAGGAATTATTACCACATAAAAGTTATCTATACAAAAAACTCTAACTTCTAAGAACCCCAAAATGTTGATAATTCTAATTCTGAAACTTTTTAGTTTTAATTTAATTAACCACTCAACACATAAATAACTCGAGCAGGATGGAGTGGGTGCTGACTAACTCTCTTCCAGTCACTGGAAGGGACCGGGATCACTCTGCTGGAACACAGTCCTAACATCTCACCAAGCCTCTGGTGACTACACAGGGGTAAGTGAGCATAGCTTCCATGAGGACTCCAGCAGAGAAACTGAGACATCAAGAAAATATATTTAAAATACTCAAACGCTCACACCTGGTGATACCTCATCAAAAAAGGCAAAGCACAAAGAACTTTTACAAGTTATAATGATTTTAACAGCCACCTAAATATTTTCATTGTGCACTTAAAATCTAAAATCAATAATCAGCCAGGGCATCATAGGAAATTAATGTTATTATAGGAAACTAACCATAGCAGATATGAGAGAACACTTCTTTTTTTAAAGGAACAGCATAAAAACTACAGGGGGTAGTTTTGTGAAATCCATCCACCTATTTGTCCTTTTTCTGCTGACAACATCATCAAAGCTTTGGTTATCTTGAGCTAAAGTGAGGTCACAAGCACTCTTTACCACCGTGTGGTCCTTTATCATCTACAATGGAGTTTTCACAAATTATTTCTCAGCCAGTCATGGGCAGCCGCAAAATCTGCTGAGAATTCACTGACTAAAACCATCACAGGAAGAAAATGTCTCTTGCTAAAACTTCCAAGTAAAATGTCTTAGTCCAGATTCTGCGCTTATGCTTCAAGACATACCACAGTTAGCAAAGCTGTCCCTCTCTCACGTCTTTTGCTGGCAAGCACAAGTGGGTGAAGCTGTCTAGCCCCCTCCTGAAGGCAGGCTGGTGGCTGCAGCAGACTCCAGTTTATTTTAACCCTTTTTCCTCATGAGGGCATAAGTGTTGACAAGGGAATTAGGCTGGATGGTTTATAAAGCTGTTTCTAGTTTTAAGGTTTCCTGATGGTGGGTGGTATTGTGATTAATTTCTCAAACCAAAAGTCTGATGAGAAGTCAAAAAAGAATTCAATAGAGTAATAAGGTGAAATTTACACTTGCAATAAACAGATGTTAAGAATAAAGTTAAGCATTCTTACCAACGAAAGCCTGGGTTGGGAAGGACCCCTGGAGAAGGAAATGGCAACCCACTCCAGTATTCTTGCCTGGAGAATCCCATGGACAAAGGAGGCTTGTGGGCTACAGTCTGTGGGGTCGCAACGAGTCAGACAGGACTGAGCAACTAACACACACACACCAGTGAAAGCACTTATGGAACTGATGCTCCCATCTAGATACAAAGCACAGCCATCACCCAGCAAATCTCTCCTGAGCCCACCCCCTCACCCCAACAACTATGACTCTTCTGCTATCACAGATTAGTTTAGCTTTTTCTAGGATTTCAAACAAAGGGAATCAGATAATAAGTACTTTTCATGATTCTTTAGCATCACATTTTGTGTTACTGCATATAATAATCACTTGCTCTTTTTCAGTGCTCAGGGTAATTCCACTGTGTGACTATACGGCAGTTCATCTACTTTCCTTTAATGGGCATTTGGACTGTTTCAAGTAGACAGCTTGCAGTAAACAGAATTCTAAAATGGTTCTGCAAGACTGCCTCACATCCTAAGGTACACATCCTTCATAATCCCCAGCACTGTCAATATGGTGGATTTTCATGCTAATGATTAGGTTATGTTACATGGCACTGCTGACTTTAAGGTAGGGAGATTATTGAGGTGGTGGTGGTGGTGTTTAGTCGCTAAGTCCTGTCCAACTCTTTTCAATCCCATGGGCTGTAGCCAGCCAGGCTCCTCTGTCCATGGGATTTCCCAGGCAAGAATATTGGAGTGGGTTGCCATTTCATTCTCCAGGGGATATTCCTGACCCAGGGATCAAACCCAGGTCTTCTGCAGTGGCAGGCAGATTCTTTACTACTGAGCCACCAGAGAAGTCCAGGGAAGATTACTGAGGCCTAATCATAATGCATTTTCTCCACGAAGCAGGAGCAGAAGTTAGAAGTCTCAAGTCCGAGAAGGATTCTACAAACCTTAGATGACATTAAGATGGAAGAAATCCAATGTCAAGAAAGATGGATGACCTCTAGGCACAGAGAACGGCATTCAGCTAACACCTAGCAAGGACACAGGATCTCAGTCCCATTGATCCAAGACCCTGAATTCTGCTAATAACAAGAATGAGCTGAAAGTGGATTTTCCCCTGAGAGCTTTCAGATGAGAACTCACTCTTGCTGACACCTTTGTTTTAGCCTGGTGATGCTCTGAGCAGAGAATCACATCGAAGCCATGCTCAATTTCAGATCTACAGGATGGTGAGCTAATAATTAGGAGTTATTTGTGGTAATCTGTTACTCAGAAAAAGAAATCCAATTAGGGGAAGGGGTGACTATATACAAGTTGCTACCAGTACACATGTGCAAGTCTTTTCATAGACATGAGTTTTCGTTTCAGGTGGGTAAACACCTATGATGGAATTAGGGGCTCGTGGTAAGTGTAAGAAACTGTCAGTGTGTTTTCTAAGGTAGCTTTACACCCCCACGAGCCATGCATAAGAGATCTGGGTGTCCCACAGCCATACCAACATTTGACACTGCCAGTCTTTTAAATCTTAGCTGAAATTCTACATGTGTTAGCAGCCTTCCCTACACATGGGCGTGCTCCTTGTTCACTTCCTTCTCTGTAGAGGCTTTGCAACATTTACAGCTAATGACGCCACACAAAGCCCTGTTTTGTGTACTCTCTCAGTGCCTCTTAGGGATTAGCTTTCTCTGCACTGGAGCATAAACACTGAAGGGTAGAGATCATGCCTTTATTTCTGTAAATCCTCACCATCATCTATCCTAGCGCTGCCTCTATAGATTAAATGGTCAGATTTAAGTACTGACATTTCTTTTTCCTTAAAAAAGTAATTATACAGCAATATGAAAAAATGCTTTTGAATAGGCCACTTTATAGGGAGGCGAGAGTATGGCCTTGGAACTACGTTTTAGTTGGACTCCATTGCTAGACACACAGCCTTGAGCGAGTTACTTCATATCTCTGAGTCTTAGGTTTCCTATCTGTAAATGGGGAAAGTTGGGGGGCCTACACTGTGTTGTTCTTGTCAAGAGTCTAAAAATTATATGGAAAGCAACTAGCCCAGAGTCAGACACGACTGAGCAATTGAACTCAACTAGCCCAGAACCTGGCACAGGAAGACATCAATTGATGGCAGCTATTATTAGCCCTTAGTTTGATATGCTGTTTAGCAAAAAGAGAAACAAACTTTCTTTTATAACTTTATACTAAGAACAGAAGAGAATACATAAAATGTAAGAGTTGGATTAGGTGGATGATAGCATAGGGGATTTTAATTTCAATTTTTAAACTCTTAGTGGTGGCTGAGAGGTTAAAGCATCTGCCTGCAATGCAGGAGACCTGGGTTTGATCCCTGGGTCAGGAAGATCCCCTGGAGGAGGAAATGGCAACCCACTCCAGTATTCCTGCCTGGAGAATTCCATGGACGGAGGAGCCTGGTGGGCTACAGTCCACGGGGTCACAAAGAGTCTGACACGACTGAGCGACTTCACTTTCAGTTTCAAAGTTTCCATATTTTAAAACACAGTAAATTGTTGATAACTTCTAAAACTGGGTGAAGGATACATGGGGGTGGGGGTTATAAATACTATTTTAAATTTCCATTATACAAATCTCAAAAACTAGAATTCACTGTACCCAAAAAAAAGGGTAAATATTTAATTGACAAAGATTTCCTGATGCACCAAGACATTTTATTAAATCAAATGATTAAAAATGAGATAAACTCTGAAGGTGTCACACTTGACAAGCTGCAGGGTGAATAAACTTTAGTTCATTTATGATATGAATTTGTTAGCCTATTAGCATTGTAATTCTACATTAAACCAAAATATCCGGTTTTGAAAACCTGATAAAATGTCATGGAATAGTTAATCTCTTTGTTAAATACATTTTTAATGCAATAAGGCATCAGTTGCATACCTAGTATAAGTCAATAAAGTGAAAAGTAATAACACCCACTTGAACTAGCTGTTTTTATGAGGCACCTGTGTGCATAGAATTATGTCACTTGGCTCCCTGGGCCTTCTTCCTCAAAAGGGGAGCCAGGGACAGCAAGAAGGCCTCTCTGAGAATATGCTGCCTGTGGCTGTCAGCCTGCTAACATTAACTAGAGATTTCACTCTTCTGATATGCAGGGTAGTACGTCTTCGAGAAGGCGCAACTGTGCTAAGCTAGCTAGCAGTGAATGCTATTTTGCTGGGTTATTTCCAATAAAAGGCTTATGCAAACAGCAGTGCATAAATGTCTATGATACGACTGCAGGAAATTATACCCACACAAAAGACAGCTGAGGAGAAGGACTAGAGAGTACAATCACTTCTAAATACGACTCTGCCAAGTTGCCACTTCATGGAATGAAATAATATACAAATAGCACACTGCATTTCCAGCTCAGCATCTGTGCTTCATCCAAGGACTTTAGAGGCTTTGACTACTGAATCTGATTCTTCCCAATTAGTTCACATGTAAACCATTCCCAAGAGTCGCCCTTAAGAGGTGCATTTATTCCCTGAAGTCACTGAGTACCCCTGGTTACAAATGAAATTCCTAGGTGATCTGCTAACCAGAATGAATGAGAAACCCAGCCGTCTATCAGGATTTATAACTTTTATTCCTCAGGATTCTAAAAATGCCGAAGGCTCAGGGAGCAGATTAAAGACCACAAGAATTTGACTCACTGCTTAATCCAGCCCTCTGAGATTGGCATTATTCCCTAGAAGGCTCTGATGGGATAAACGACCATTTAGAATTATGAAACTGTGGGGCTTAAAAAACAAAACAAAACAAAAAACGTGAGGGCCATCTCGTGTTGGGACTCTAGAATTCTTCCATCTCAAATTCCCAACCTTGGATAACTTCTCAGTCTCCGGTTAGATCTTTTCAGTTCATAACCTTAGAGCCATTTACATGGTAAGGAGAAAATTTCCCCAGCTGTTCTTAAGAGTTCAAAAAGCAACCAAAGGCCAAGACTAGACCATACTGTTTCTTTAAAAGGTTAGATGGAATGAGATTCCAGGGACAAAACGGAAGAACTACATCCTTTGACGGGGATGGCTAACGGCCTTAGACACACCCTCTTGTCATCTCCAAACCCCGGTAGGTTGGCCAGCCTTGCTCTTCCCCCTCTACTGTTCTCTGCCTCCTCTATGTATCAGCTTCTCCCAAATAGAGTCAAAAGAGAGTGACGGCCACACACACACCGAGGACTAGAAGAGCCTGTTGCTTTTCTCGCTGGATCATAAAGGAACGCTACACAGGTAACTGATAATAAGGAGTTTTGGTTTTTTTCTTGACAGTTTGCTTTAACCGATCCGACTGGAAGTTTTCATTGGTTCACAAATTCGGCCATATAAATACAGAAGAGAAAAAAAAAAGTCTTGGCAGAGGTGCTATATTCTGAGGCACACAGTGAGTTATCCATCTATTCTGCATTTCCACGGGCACGAGAGGGACTTGTCTCCAGTGGGGAGCATGGGCTGCGTGTGTGGGAGACCACGCCTCGCGCACACAGCGCTGCATCTCTGCACCACAGCCAGCCCTGGGCTCAGCTTCAAGGGTCCCCTGTTAAGCGCTTTTTAAACGCGGTGGATTTCTTCCTTCTACCCCCCCTCCTGCTTTTTCTTTTCCTGCTTTCTCCTGAGTCGCTCCTTCCTTTCATAATAAATACTAAGATTACCTGCCCTGCTGAGCAAGAGGGTATGTCATAGTAGCCAGTCTAAGAGAAGAGGGGAAATATCATTAGAGGCAAAAAAAAAAAAAAAAGAGTCATCTTCCCTTAAAGCCTCACAGGCTGTAGCGATAATTTATAACAAAAGAAAAACATGTTTGACACCTGCCCTGATGTCTTTCACTTCTTTCTCACTCTTGTTTCTTTTGTAGCTGTGGATTAATTCATTTCATTCAACAAGTACTTATTCAGAACGGTGTCATGTAAGGCACTAAGTCACGCAGTGGGGACACAAAAATGGACAGGACAAAAAAAAAAAATCCCTGTCCTCTAGAGGCCTGTCATCAATGAGGGAAAAGAGAGAAGTAAGCAAAATGTATATGATCAGAAATGCCTTCTCAAGATGGGCTGCTAGAAGACAAAGAGAGTCAATGCCCAACTTTGAATGGGAGGGCCAGGGAAAGCTTTAGAGGACAGTAGGACAAGCAGGACTCTATCTAGTGCATGAGGAAGGGGAGAAAAAGGTATAACAGCAGGGGAGCGTGAGAAAACTCGAGATCCAATGAAATCTGCATGATCACAGCCGAAAGGTATTAATGCCTAAAAGAAGGTGGTGGGAAAAGAGGCCGCAGAGGTGGCCATGGATCAGGCTAGGATAAGCCCTGTCTGCAGAGCTGAGGAGGCTGAAATCCCTCCTGTGGGGAATGAGGAACCCATGAAAGGTTCTGAGCAGTTGAAGAGATGACTGTTTTTCTAAAAGAAAGATTTCCATAGGGAGGAACTTCAAGAAGTGATACTACGTGGGGAAGAACAGAAAATAGTAGCAATAAATCAGTGAGGAATGATGAGACTATACATAAAGATACCTACACTTATGTCTAATAACACAGCCTACAAATAAACCCTCATACATGGTAGAATGGCTTCTGACACAGGTGCCAAGAGTCAATGGGGCCTTCATATTTCAACAAATGGTTCTGGGAAAGCTGGATATCCACATGCGAAAAATAATGATGGTGGACTCTACTTTGAAAAGAGAAAGTTGCTCAGTTGTGTCTGACTCTTTGCAACCCCAGGGACTACATAGTCCATGGAAATCTCTAGGCCAGAATACTGGAATGGGCTGCTTTTCCCTTCTCCAGGGGATCCTCTCAACCCAGGGAGGTCGAACTGAGGTCTCCTGCATTGCAGGCAGATTCTTTATCAACTGAGCTATCAGGGAAGCCATGTTTACCTTACATATACAAAAATTAACTCAAAGTAGATCAAAGACCTAAACATAACAGCTAAAACTATAAAATTCTTACAAGAAAACAGAGGGGAGAAAGTTTCATGATGCTGGATTTGGTAATGATTTCTTAGATATGACATCAAAAGCATACAAAACAAGAGGAAAAAATAGGTAAGTTAGCCTTTATTAAAATAAAAAGCTTGTGAGCATCAAAGGATACTATCAACAGAATGAAAAGGCAACCTATGGAATAGGGGAAAACATTTGCAAATCATATTTATTTGATAAGGGATCGATACCCAGTATAAAGAGCTCCTATAATACAACCAAAAACCCAAAAAATCTGATATAAAAAATAGTAAAAGAAATTGAAAAGACACTTCTCCAAAGATATACAAATAGCCAAAAAGCACATGAAAAGATGCTCCAACACCACTGGTCATTATTGAAATACAAACTAAAACTACAAGGAGATACCACTTTACACCCATTTAATTGGTCACTATTAAAAAAAAAAAACTATGAAATAAATGTTTGCAAGGAGAAATAATGGAGAAAATGGAATCCATGTGTATTGCTGGTGGCGGAAAACGGTATGTGATTCCTCCAAAAAAACTAAGCACAGAATTACCATATAACTCAGCAATTCCATTTCTAGATAAGAACCCGAAAGAATTGAAAGCAGAGACTTTAACAAATATTTGTACTTCTATGTTCTTAACAACATTATTCACAATAGCCAAAATGTGGAAGTAACCCAAATGTTTACTGACAGATGAATGGATAAATAAAATGTGGGGTGTATATGTATATACATACATACAAACAATGGAGTATTTTTCAGCTATAAAAAGAAAATTTTGACCTATGCTACAAGATGGATGAGTCCTGAAGACATCCTAAGTGCAATAAGTAAGTCACAAAAAAGATTAGAATCTCTTATATGAACTTTCTAGACCAGTCGAATTCATAGAGGCAGAAAGTACAAGGGTAGTTGCCAGGAAATGGGGACAGGGTGGGGTAAGGAACAGGGAATTAGTGTTCAGTAGGTATAGACTTTCAACTGTGGAAGATGAAAAAGTTCTGAAGGTGGATATTGGTGATGGTTGTATGATAATGTGCATGTACTTAACGCCACAGACATGGACACTTAAACATGGGTACAACGGTAACTTAAGTATGGATATTTGACCAGAATTTTCCTAAAATTCTAATGCAGTCATATTTTAGTTAGGCAAGGTCAAAAAATGTCCTCCTATTCAGAGTTTTGCTTATACCTCCTACACTGTTATTACTGCCTCAATGAAAGAGTGTTCTTTGTCAGCTGCCAAATCATCGTCACCTCTAGGCCTGGTGAAGCCACCTGCTGTGTGCCCAAGGCTTCCAGTGATTTGTGTTAGTTTATTAGTAGTACATGAAGTAAAATTACCCCCAAACTCAGGAGTACTTTCTGCCAAACCTACAAAACAGAAGATAAAACCACATGTCAACTAAGCAAAAGAAGCTCAACGAGAAGGTCAGAGAACAATTTATTCATCATCTCAGAAGTGAGAGAACACAGAACAGGTTGGGTGTCTAAGATCTTCCTTAAGCAGGCCATGAACAGCACACACAGGTAACTCTCGATCATCCAAGCTAACAGGATTCCTAATTTATTTCTATTTTCCTGTGGAATAGAGTAATTGATACATGCTAACTGAAAGGCAAAAACACTGGGACACTTAAATGAGACGGAGTCGCTCAAGGCTGTACCTTGGTACGGAATCTTTGAGGCTTAGCAAATGTACATGCGTGCTCTAGTCGCCCTTCTCCCCTAGCTCAGCAGACACTGCTAATGAATCATTTCTGAGCCCGAGTGCACGCCTCTCCCTTCTGACCCAGCACCCCTAGGCAGTCGCTATTACCCACGGAAATCGGCACCAGAGAAGAAGCTGTGCTTGCCATCCCAGTACCAGGGTATTCGTGCTTAATGATCCCCAAGTGTGCAGGCATCGGGCCAGCCAGGTATTTTTGTATGTGGTGTCCCACTGGTTCCTCCAAATACCATATGAGAATAGCTTCATCTTCCCCTTTGAGAGATTGAAAAAACTGAGGCTCGGCGAGGTTAAATAACTTATTCAGGGTTACACAATTGAAACATTGCAAAACACCAGTTATTAATATTTAGTAGGTACAAATTATATGCCAGCCACTCTGACATGTATTATCTCTTTAATCCTTTCTATACCCCTGTAACATAGGTATTAATTTATCCCTATTTTACAACTAAGGAAAATGAGGCTTAGAGAGAGGTTTGGTAACTTAGTATCAGTCAGATTAGTAAGAACAAAATTTTAACCTCAGACCGGATGAATCCCACATCCCCTGTTTTTTCTCTCTGATGCTTCTGGGAATAAAACTTTATGCTGAAGTTACACTATGCCTAGTCATTATTAGGGGTACAAAGGCAACCACTCAATAATTTTACAGCATAAAAAAGGAAAAGGCTACTGTGCAAATCACTATAGCAGCCACTCATCTATTCCTCAACTAATCACTGAGCTCCTCACTAACTGCAGGCACTGTGGATATAGTGGTAAAAGTGATGAAGATCCTTGTCCTCCTGACCTTAACAATCTAGAAAGGGCCAATGAACAAGAAGATGCCACATGTGAGCTAATGCTAAGTGCTAAGAAGGAAAAAGGATGGAGAGGGGTGAGAAATTGAGGGCATTTCAGCGAGGGCAGCAAGGACCCCTCCTGCTAGATCTTTAGACTTGTAGCATGTGCCATCGCTGGGGCAGCCAACACCACCCCCTCACCTTCCCAAATACCCATAGGGTCTCTGGCCCTCCTGAGAGCCGTGGATACATGTTTGCCAAAAAGTTCATTTGGGTTTTTCTGTAAGATATTCAGGAAAACCCAAATGAACTTTTTGGCCAACCCCAATATTGTCTCACCATTTTTCCTCAAGCCTGGTACCACTCAGCTTCTGTCAGAAACTGAATTTTGTACTTTTTTCAAAATTTGGCTTTAATGACACTGCACGAACATGCTTCCGACCTCACCTCCCTGATCTATGCTGAGTCTAGTTCTCTTTGCCACCAAGCCAAACAAGCAAGCAAACAAAAATACCCCAAAAAACTTTATGGCTGTTGTTCGAATAACAATCCTGGTTTTACTTCTGGCTATAAAGGCACACTCCACTGATAATGCAGTTCCTATGATCACATCAGTAAAACTGGGACGCAATGGATACTTCCAGCCTCAGGACCTCACTCAGCTCCAGAGCCCAGCTTTCAGCCCACCATCGACCTCTCTCCCAGATGTGAGGACCCCGCACCTCTCTGAGGAAACTCCTCCTCTGCTGTCAGCTGCTTTTCAGTTTCTGTCACCCAGTAAGTTTTCTGTAACTATCCCTTCTCTGTCTTCAAGCCCAATCAGTTTCCAACATCTACGTTTACAGTGTCTCTTGATCACATCTCCTTCTTTCCAGTTCCTTCCCAAGAGTCAGAACTTTCTCATCTCTAAACCCAGGGACATCTCCAGGTATTCTCTCCTTCTCCACTTACCCTAGGATCAGCATCAAATTTTGGTGCTACGGTCCCTTCATGGTGAACTTGAAGGCAGAAAGCACCGTATACTAAGATCCTCAATTCATTGAGGACTAAGTGTGGTGATGATAACCTTCTATCACAGTTCCTAACATGCAGTAGGGACTCAAAAATAAAAACGTCAGTTTTCTTTCCTTTTCTCTTGTTTTGTATTCTCTGTGAAATCAAATAAGGATCTGGCATTCGGAGGCTTGTGCAATCTAGCTGGTTTTCCAGGTTTTCTGAGCAAATATTCCTCCAGCTCTGTGTTCTCAGTTCTGGTTAAGCTGGAGTACCCAGTGCGCTTAGACCTGACAATCATTCATGTATCTTGTCCCTTTCTGTTGAGAGTGAAGTGTCCCTTGCCATTCTCTTGCCTATGTAAATCTTACTGATCCTCCAAAGGTTATTATCAATGGCCACCTCCTCCTGAAGTCACCCCTAAGCCCTTCATACAAGAGACCCTTTGCTATCTCTGTCCCCCAAAATCGCCAACTACTCTGACAGCACCTTTCAGTCAATCAAGAAACGTGTATTGATCTTTTGGTATGTGCCAGGCAATGTATCAGAAACTGAGGACACAAATGTAAAACACTACTGTATTCTTTGTATATCCTGGTTATTAATGTTTACGTACTTAATTTACCCTAGGTATATTATAAACTTGAAAGAGGCCCAGCACTATGATTATAAGTTCTTTGATGTCAGAGTCTGTGTATTACTCATCTTTGTATTCTCTACAGCACTTATTATGATACCTTGGTATGTAATATAAGCTTAAATTGTTAAATGTGATAGCAACCATAACAATTTTGCAGTACTTCAAAAAAAAAAAAAAACAACATTTTATTTCAGAGACAATTAAGGCATTTATAGCGAAAAATTAAGTATTACTAAAACATGAGAGAAATTACTATTATTCATAAAATTTTAGATGAAGAAATAAGTACTACGTAGCATTAGGTGCATAACAGTTCGCTACGATTTAAATACAAAGCTAGGATTAGAACGCTGTCTCAGACTATGCTCAAACTTCAAAGTCTACAGAATATGTCAAAGAAACAGATAAGGATAAGATAAACTCAGTAGAACCCTCAATCCTGTACTTTTATTGCCTGCTTCCGTATTTTGTGTTGAGTAGAGACCTGCCATGTAAAAGTCTTATGACTGGGATAAACTATGCCATATGTAAATGAGAAATTAAAATGCCAGAATAAAGAACAAATTCACTGCACTGTGTCCCTGATTCAGGTGTTAAACTCAAGACTTATTAGTCAGAGGGATGAGCCAAATATAACGTGTGAGGAAAACTGACAGAAGACATGTACTCTAAGTCGTCTCTTCATATTCAACACCTCTTCCAAGAAAGAATGAGAACCACAGCCCTCTAATATCTAAGTCAAATGCAAATAGAAGTCAATGAATACACACTCAGAGAGTGGAAATAAATCTGAACATTTCAAAAATAGTTCTTGGCCCTAATACTTCCAAGTAGGTAGAGTTTAATGAGGATTAACGGCCTATTTACGCTTGGTGCTGAGGTATACACCGTACCTAATCATTTGCTTTAAACAGAATAATGAGGGAAAAAATTAATAGTTTAAATGTTCAACTTGAGAGTTAACTATTACAAGCACCATTATATCACCAACTAAGAAAATGAATGAAAAGTACGTTAACACTTGTCTCCCACTTTTAAGATACAAAAGGCTATCAATTTGTTTCCATAAAAACATAACCAATATCACTTACTTTGATAGAAAAACTTATTCCTTAGATGCTCCTGGCTAAAAAATGATTAACAACTACAAACATTTACAAAGAGCCTAACAAAAGTAAAACAAACTACTGTAATTATTGAAACATGAATTGGTGAATAGACATTCTACTGGGAAAAGCCATACATGACAATATGCTGTAACAGAAAAGATGAAGAAATGATAAAAATCATGGGAAATGATCTCATTTTAGAGTAAAAAGGTTAGGATATGGCAAATAGTGAATATGGTGATGAAACACTGCAGTCCAATTTGAGTCTTAATTTAGTAAAACATATAAACTTAAATTAAAAAAAATTTCGTACACATAGCAGATATTAAGAAATAATTACAGCAAAAGAAATTAGCCAGCACTTAAATATCAAAGCTTCAAATAAAGTGATTTTAAGAACAGCTAAACTTTATTAAGTGCTTAGTAAGTGCTAAGCCTGGTGCTAAGCCCTTTACACACATTATTTCATTTAATAACAACCCTAAGAATGAGACATTTATCTTCTCCCCATTTTAAACTTTAAGTGTCAGAGCTTGGATTCACACCCAGAATCTGACTTGGTTCTTTACATATGACAGTAAGATACACTGTATTAACATATGGTTCTTTAACTATACAGTAATATATACTGTATTAATTTTCATATAAATTTAATGATCAAACACATACACAGGATAATTAACACGCCCAGTCCTTTTGTAATGTGGGTGTACTCATATGCATTGCTCTTATCTATGCATGTTAAAAGTACTTCTATATGGAGAAGAGGAGGGAAGCAAAGTACTGACAATTGGGTCTTGATACGGAAAAAAGAAACCAGGGTCACTCTTTTCGCAGTTCCTTGAATCACAGCCCTGATAGGGGCATGGCTGGGATGTCGTGGAAGAGTGGTACATCCTGCCAGGCAAACCGTGGTCTCTCCATGCACCGAACATGCAACTTTAATAGGCTTATACCAGCTTGGGGAGAGAGGAAGGACAGGAAGTCAGTGGATACAAGCACAATCTAGCTAAGACAGTGGGTAGCAAATGTGGTAAAAGGGAAAGCCTGAGAAGCCTCCCTAAATCTAAAAGAAACTATTTTTTATCTTTAAGAAAACGAAGCACTGAGCAAGCAGAGAACGCATTCTTATATATATGGTACCGTCATTTTTAGAAAAAAGCCATATTTATGCCTCTTATTTTTTAAATCACAAGGTAGGCCTACAGTTTCTGCCACTAATTTCAGCATTTTCCTTCGGTTCTTAAAAAAATAAAAATCAAAGGTCAGTCAAATTCTTATTTGACTCAGTTACACATGTGTCTACCAAGGATTAGCTAAAGGTTTGAAAATTTTTAGTAGTTTATTAAAAATAATATAAAGATACACCTACATACCTACCTAGAAGTCATATTGAACAACCCTAACAACTGAATCAAAATTTATTTGGTGACATTTTTAAATGGAATAAGGCAAAGTATACATCGCTCTGGCTCAAGATAATATATGTTCCTAAAATGTAGATAAAATACTTTTCACCTATCAAACACGACTTTCTTATTAAATCATATGATTTAATACGCTTCCATGAGAAAGAAAAACTGCACTGATGGGGTGAGCTAAAAATCTGTAGAAATCTGACCACATGCCTAAGTCTGTATTCCAACATGGCCTGAAAGCCATCAAGCCGAGTTCCATCAGTTTAAGTCGATTACTAAGAAAAGTCAAAAGCAATCAGCAATGATCAGAACATGGCAGGAAAACAACAGGTGCTGACTCCGCTCCATTTTAACCAACAAACTCACATAGCAGAGCCACCCAGACATAAATCACACTTCTCTCTTCCCTCAACAGAGCCCATTAATTAGGATCAGGATTGTATAATCATGATGTACAAATTGTATTTTTAAATGCATCATAAGATAATTTAAGAGAAAACTAAAAATATTTCATGGAGGTATCATATTTATCAGAAGCTAATTCCTTATCTTTCAGATAATTTTAAGTATGAGTATAGCTGCAACACTTACTAAAGGGTTTTCTTAGGTTCAACTAAATATTCACACCCAGAATCATCAAAGCAACATCTGGCCCCAGTCCCCCGAGAAGGAGGTTACAGGACAGAACAGGGCTTGCACAGCCAGGGAGCTTTAGACCAGGGGTTGGTTGGGGTTGGTCCAACTCACTTCTACATGGGAGGGGTGTATGAGCTGTTCTTTTAGATGCTTCCTGCTCCATAGAAACCAGTATCTCTTTTAACAAGTTCACAGGCAAAGCTTCCCAAGTCCTGGTGAGGGAGATACTCCCAGGGAAATATCAGAGCTAGGGCTCCCCCATCTGGTATTGATATTTCATTTTCCCTCCTATCCAAGATGCATTTAACTAATCAGGGTTCATTTTTAGTGAATATAATGTTACCTAGATTCATAGCTGATGTAGTCTTATCAGACTGCCAAAGGAACAGATACAGCACTAACAGAAAGTTAAAAATGCCACCCCTGTACTTCCTTGGTGGTCCAGTGGTTAAGAATCTGCCTGCCAATGCAGGGGACAAAGGTTCAATTCCTGGTCTGGGAAGATCCCACATGCTGCGAAGTAACTAAGCCTGTGTACCACAACCACTGAGCCTGTGTGCCACAAGCACTGAGCCCGTATGCTCTAGAGCAAGAGAAGCTTCTGCTGGGAGAGGCCTGCACACCACAACCAGCGAGGAGTTCCCACTCACAGCAACTAAAGAAAAGGCTGCGCAGCAGTGAAGACTCAGCAAAGCCAAAAATAAATAATAAAGCTGGATATTTTTTTAAATGCCAACCTGAAGTATCTCAACTATATCAATAACTATTAATCAATATAAAAAACATAACCCAATAGAAAAATGAGCAAAATATATCACAGGCAGTTCAAAAGAACCAAAATGACCAATGTATAATCTCAATAGTAATCAGAGAATATATATTAAAAGTAAAATGGAATACCATTCCACACTCTTTTAACACTGTCAAAAAGTTAATCTTAAGTCACATATCCTACAAACTATTACTGCCCTCCTAGTAATACCCCAGGGAAATTCTCACATTTATACAAGTGGACATTCACAAAAACATTTGCTGCTGGAATACTTACAGTTGTAAAACACTGGAAACAACCTAACAGTTCATCAAGAGGAAAATGGACAGTTTGTGACATGTCATATAATGGAATACAGTATACTGAACTGACCAGCAAATACATGGACATGATCTCAAAGCAATATAATGTTATAGGGAAAAAAGCAAGTTGCAAAACAAAATGGGCAGTCGGGTATGTTTAATCAAGTTAAAAAATTTTATATTAGAGCATAGGTGATTAACAATCAGGTACACAGCAAAGTGGTTTCAGGTACAGCAAAGTGATTCAGTTATACATAGACATGTATCTTTCTTTCCCCTCTGCCTTCGAGCTGGCAGGATCTTAGTTCCCTGACCAACTGAATTTGGGCCCTGGGGAGTGAGAGCACAGAGTCCTAACCACTGGAACATCAGGGAGGTCTTTCTCATCAAGTTTAAAATATACAAAATGACATCAAATATTATAAACAATTAAATACACAAAGAGTAAAAGTAAAAACAAAAATAAAAAGCATAAGTACAATAAAGAACAAATTCTAAACGGAGTTATCTCTGAGAAAAGAAAGAGAATGCTATAAATAACCCAGAGAGTTCAAAACAAGCGTTTTTTACCTGGTAAAGAGGAATAAACTTTCAAAGTCTAGATTTTACCTTTTCAGTTTTCAATCAGAACGCACTATACAGATACTGGTTCTTTTTAAGACTGTCATTCTACTCGTAATTCTGTTTCTTGAACTGAATTTCTCTCTTTCAAACATCTACCAATTGACTTTTAGATGTCAGGACTTTGGTCCAATTGGGACGCAGCATCCACTGTTTTAAACCAAGACTTCGCCTCTCTTCCTCTGATCTCTCCATTTCCCCCCTAAATTCACCCTAGGCATCAGGAACAAAGCAATCAGCATACAATGTCATTTTGGTAATCTCACTCAGCAGATCCCGAGATGTCAATCTCTGATGGCAGCCACTGCCTGGAGAATGCAAGGAAAAGGCTTTTAACCCAGCATTTAAAGGTCTCAAAGCGGGCCTTCTCCTCCCTTATACAAAGGGCTCTCTGGCTTTGCTTGTTCCCTTTTCTTCCTCTTCGTTCAAGCTGTGTGTCTTGCTGAGACGCTACATGTTCACCACCTCTTTTCTAGTATCTAATCTTAGTTATCTTTCAAGACTGGTCACAAGTTTTATCTCCCCACCCCCCTTAAGCACCGCCCCCCCAATCAATGGGTCCTAATTTGGATTTATTCATCCATTCAAATACTGATTGGATGTCGGCATGTGGCAGGAGACATATCCCTGGGGGCAATGGTGGGATGTCTCTGTATACTACAATGAATTAAACCCCCTTGGTCTTTTTGTTAATGTCTGTACATCAATCTCGACTATGCTATAAGCTTCTTAAAGGAACGGATTCATTTTTCCCCACACAGGAGCTAACATAGTACTCTGCAGTGGTCAGAGTTCAATAAAGATTCTCTGGTTAAATTAATTTTGAAATGAAAAGGTTATATGATCTAATTTTTTGACTGAAAACAACTAATCCTTATCACTGAAGCTTTGAATAATGACAACATTTTCTTCAGAAGTATATTTCTACCCAACAAGATTAATGGACTTGGAGTCAGAAGGTCTTTTTTTTTTTTTTTTTTTTTACTTTATTTCACTTTACAATACTATATTGGTTTTGCCATACATTGATATGAATCCGCCACGGGTGTACATGAGTTCCCAATCCTGAATCCCCTCCCACCTCCCACCCCATATCATCTCTCTGGATCATCCCCGTGCACCAGCCCCAAGCATCCTGTATCCTGTATAGAACATAGACAGGAAAAGGTCTTGTTTTAACTTAGGCTCCACTATATTACCTCTGGCCATAATTCTCTCTCTCATTAGTCTCCATAAAATGAAAACATTCACACCTGTCTGAAGTGTTATGAAGAATGAGTAAATCAAGAAAAGACATGCCATTATGTAAGGAAGAGTCTAGGCTTCCCAGGTGGTGCTAGTGGTAAAGAACTCATCGGCCAATGCAGGAGACAAGGGTTCAATCCTCAGGGTTGGGAAGATCCTCTGGAAGAGGGCATGGCAACCCATTCCAGTATTCTTGCCTGGAGAATTCCATGGGCAGAGAAGCCTGGCGGGCTACAGTCCAAAGAGTCACAAGAAGTCGGACAGGACTGAGCACACATAGTTGATTTACAATATCATATTAGTTTTGGGTGTGCAACATAGTGATTCAATATTTTTATAGCTTATACTTCATTTAAAGTTATTATAAAATAAGAGCTATATTCCTTGTGGTATATTAATATATGCTTGTTGCTTATTTATTTTCTACACAGTAGTTCGTATTTCTTAATCCCATACCCCTATCTTGCCCCTCCCCACTTTCCTCGTCACACTGGTAACCTGTGGTTTGTTCTCTATGTGAGACGGTTTCTGATTTGCTATTTTCACTTGCTTCTTTTACTTTTTAGATTGAAATGACAGCATGCACACATGCAAGAAAGAGTCTAATGTTTATCATTTAGTTCAATAACTATCAGGCTATTCTTAACAGATGCCAACATCCTCACCTCCCACAAGAAGTGTTTATAAAGATTCGCTCCCTTTCTGCCAGGTGAGAGAGATGACATCTTTGACCAACATATGAAAGAAAAGGGGACCTACAAAAACAGCCAATTAAAATATTTTAATTATACGCTAAGTAATAGTCTCAAGGTCATAAAAGTATTCTATATTTAAAATATCTTTATCATTCTATTTATTATATAAAGTTAAATACAAACAGTAAATATTTATTACTCTTGTAAAGGAGCAATGTAAATGGTGCTTGGAAAAGAATAGAGAACGAGAAAATTGCTCTTTAGAATAAACATGATCTCAATAAACTTTCTACTTCCTTTTACATAAAATCATTTTCTATTTGACTTACTGTGTGAAGTAGGAAACACAGAAATCCATTAATGACTGACTGGTTTGCCTACCTGGTTCCTCAGAAGAATTATTAACCTCTGCTATGCATCCTTGCTGCTCCTGCTTGGTAGAGTTGCCCAGATGAGCAGCAGCATTCGAGGAAATCCATTTCTACAATTTGGAGTCTGCTCTTGTGATCTTCATTTGGAGCCCATCCTTAGAACCACCATCTCTCTGTCCTGACTGTCTTAAGATTCAAGGACCCCCTCCCCATTTTGGCAGTGTCCCAGACCCACTATATCTCTATTTTAGCTACACTAACCCCTGAAAGCTAATTTCTGGCAGACCATTTAGCCTATAGCATACCCTCTACATTTACTGACACTCAGGGTAGCGACTTTTACATGATACGGCAGCAAACAGAAATTTGGACATTCAGTTTGTTGGCAAAATCTTACATGAATCATAGTTTGACTATTTTTCCCTAGGTCATGTTTCTATACCACAACGCAAAACCTAGGTAACTGCTACATAATATTCAAGATTATGGGCGCTGGTGCCAGACCAGTTCAAGCAGTAGCTGCACTAGACATGCTGCCTCAGAAAAAAATGATTTCACACCCCCATGCCTCAGGTTCTTCTTCCATGAAAGAATAACCACCACCATTGCCGCACGACCACCACCATCACCACCACCTCTTCCTAAGGGCTGTGGCATGAAATGAGTTGGTAAAACAGCATAGCACCTGATATGTATTCTATACAAATTCTGTACTTTATTTTCCTTTTATTTTTTCAAAAATTTAGTTCTTTTTAATTGAAGGATAAGTACTATAATGTGCTGGTTTATGCCATACATCAATATGGATCAGCCCTGGGTATACCAATATCCCCTCCCTCTTGAAATTCTCTACTTTTAAGAGGAAGTAACGCCAGTTACTGGAGGAATAAGCTATAAGTATACTTTTAATAATTAAACAGTAAGTTGAGCAAGTATCTTTCTGGTTGAGTAGATTCTTTTAAGCTTAAAAAAAAAACGGTTAAGTATGATATTAGCTGTCTACTCAGTTCATCTGTTAGGACAAATACTTATAATTTCATTCCTAACAGGTTAACTGTTTTTTATAGGAAAAAGTGTTCAGTAGGAAAAAATGTGCAAAGTAAGGAAAGAAGGGAAACAATCATATTTCTACTCTCTGAAGACATTATTTAACAAAAATTAACAATTTTTAACAAAATGTAATTTTAAAAAATCTGTTGTATAAAAATGAATGCTACCATTCATTTTTGCCTAACAGCATCACAAAGTATTTTTCATTATTTCAGCTTTTGGAAATACAATTTTAACAGTGCCATAATATTTCAAATTGAGTTCATATATTTCAAAGCAAACATAGGTAGACTTTTCTTATGATAATTGTAACCAATATACAAAACACATATATTTACATTCTGTCAACCTAAATTCATCCTCAAAAAACAGCAAACCTCATAGATATGCCTATGCTGAAACTTTAATTTCCAGTCTAATAGCCTGCGATGCCTTCAGTTCAGTTTAGTTGCTCAGTCGTGTCTGACTCTTTGCAATCCCATGGACTGCAGCACGCCAGGCTTCCCTGTCCATCATAGGGTGCCTTAGGTTATACATAGAACATATGTTACATATAACACATATTCACCAAAACCTCAACTACAAATCTTACCAGATTCAACACATACCACTTTGTTTGATTAACAGCAACCAGTGAAAATGTTTCCTTTACAAAAACAATCAGGGAAGCACCATGGTTTGATAACATGAGCCACTGAACTGTGAAGGTGAGAATCAGGATTCGTGTCCCAGCACAGCCCAAAAGTAACTATGCAAGAGCCAGAAAATTGTTTACTGACTATAGGCCTTAACTTTAAAGGGATTATATAATTTCCAGGGCCCCTTCCAGCTCTAAAAGAAAGATGCTAAGCAATAAAGATGGTTACAGTACCAGCACCTACATGCAAATTACTACCACAGGACGGATGATTCTCACTGAGAGAAATCATATCCCAGCATCTAGAATTATGTTCAGAGCTATCTCAGCCTGCACTTCCATGCCATGTAAATTTTCTTTAAAATTAAAAAAATAAAATACAAATTCTACTTTAGATTTTCCTGCCATCTTTTCACATACAACAACTAAAAATGAAATATTTACAGTTGCTTTTGTCGAAGAAACTCTGGCTTCCGTGGCACACAAGAAAACTTATTTTGAAACCTGCTTAGCCAACAGAGTGTCAATACTGTCAGTTCAAATAAATACGCTTGTGCGTTGATAAAGAAGAATGCTGTATGAAATTACGCTTGAATTCATTTATTTGGAACACATACCTATGGGCAATTAGATAAAAGACAACAATGATGAATTACCTACTCCATATTTATTTACAATGGAGTATCTGCTTTGTAGGAGTTTTCAAAGTAGATTAAATAAGCAACTAAAAATCTATGAATGCACTTCAGAATGCTAATTTTGTTAAAACTGTGTTTATTTTGTAATATGTAGTAAGAGGGAAGATACATGTTGAAAAATATATCTTGGCCCAGGCATACACTTTTTTTAAAATTTTTTAGACATTTCCTTGAAGCAAAGAGGAACCCTCTCTTTGCTGTCTTTCAAATACACATTCACTCCTGGTCCTAACTATAAACAAGATGCAATACAGTAAATGACAGGTGTGCACTGGCTCTTTCTTGAGTTAATAGAAAATAATACACTCAAAGAAATGGGCAAAGTCAGCACCAGAGTACTGTCAAGGAGACTGAGCTTATTAATATTACTTTTTTACGTTTCATCTGACTAAACATACCTGTAATTGGTACCCTGGTTGTAAATTTAAACTGTTATGCTTATGTAATAAGCAGTCGCTATGCGCCTTCTTTTGTGTTCTCTAATGGGAAAACTGAGACGCTCTTTCCCCTTTTTAAATTAAATGCTTGAGTAAAGTATGATTTTTAGGAGAACAAATACTCAACTTCTGACGTTGTAAATTACTAAAAGCTGCTCTCCCTGGACTTGCCTGTGTAAGAAACTACAGTGATTAAATGCTTTCCAGAGCTTACATGTTAGTGCTTTCAACTTCAAAAACTAAAACCAGGATCATGTCAGCTCTCTGTTCTGCCAAGCTCCAAACAAAGAGTGAGCAATGCACAATGGGACCGGGTCCTGAGCACTCTGAGAGGGGCAGAAACGTCACAGAGACCCAGAATGACTGTAGACTGTCTGCTTCTGAGCCCATGTGTCCGCAAACATGGCTTCTATACATTAAACCGGCAGAACCGACCCTCGTTCTTGAGTCACTGCCTCACTAAGGAAGTTCCCAGCTAAAGCCCTCTACTCTGCAAAAGAGATTTCAGACAGATTCTACAAACTGAATAAGGAGATTGGAAACAATGTAGAGATTCTGCACTCAGGCATAACTACTGAAAGAAAGTACATGTATTTTGAGTAAACTGATTTCCAACTTAGAGAAATTTAGTTGTAAAAATAAAGAGTTGTGAAGACACTTTTTTTTGTGTCTTCATGCATTTCAGAATGTGTTCAAACTTGGTACACTCTGCAGTGTCTCTGAAACTTCAAGCTTTTTCGCTTCTCTTCTCCCATCTTTAAATTGCCTGTAAACTTTCATCACCCGTATCCTGCTGCAGGTACAGACATGGCTAAAATGCATTCAGCCCAGAAGGAGGGCTGTTTACAGAAATTAAGCCACATTCAGTCAAAGCAAAGCGCGTGCTTCAACACGAAGAGCCTACCCCCTCCTCCAAAACATCCTTAGTAGTGTCTGTCTGACTTATCTGCACATTTCTTCTAGTCTTCCTTAAATCTTCTTTGTCATTTTTGTTCCTATTACCCTGAGCTTTTCCTTTCATAACAGGGAGGGAGGTAGGAGGGGGGTTCCAGTGGGAGGGGGGTTCTGGAGAGAGAGGACATATGTACACCTGTGGCTGACTGATGTTGATATATGGCAGAAACCAACACAATACTGTAACGTAATTATCTTCCAATTACAAAAAAAAAAAAAAAAAGGCTAGAGAAACCTTCTTCTGACTATAGATTTAATAGCGCAGTCTCTTAACCTCCGGGTACAAAAGCAGAGAATCCCTTTGCTCCACCTCCTAACATCTGTCACAAGAGTCAGATTACAAATCAACTCAAATGAGGGGATCAAGGAGGGTGGAAGTGAAGAGGGAACAGGGAAAAAGGAGCAACTTGCTTACTGGTCAGGTCACTGGTAGAAATCATAATATACTTTCAATTCTTTGACAATTGTATCATGGAAAGTAGCATTAAATTGAATGTTTAATGTTTGAAAAAAAGAGAATAGTCTAGTTTCCTAAATAGCAATCCTCTTTAAAGATGCAAAATGGTAACCCTTTTACTGTTCAATCTATGGAGATTTGTTAAACACATATGAAAAAATGAAGAAAACTGCTCTTTCATTCCCAGTTTTTTAAGTCACTTTTAATGGCCATCAGAATTATTAACAGAGAAATACATTAATTAAAAACCAACTTATTCATTGTATGTAGCTACTTATGCATTTTATTAGAAAAATAACTTAACCTCTGATGTTTTCTATTTTTAAAACTGACCTGTGTACTGCTTTTAATACTTCTTGTTTCTAAATCTTCTGAGATTACTGAAGTAGACAAAGAGATTAATCAGTACCTATTTATGGGTTGCCAAAATATACTTTTAATTCTTTAAATGCTACGAAAAGCCTAAGACAGTTGGCAAACATCTCAGAAATCTGAGTCTAAATGGTTTTAACTTATAACTTTATGCCGAACAAACATATTTCAAGGAAACATTAAAGTAACAGTAAAAACTTGTAAAATGCTGAATATTTTAGGTACTACATGATTCTCTAATACATACAAACACCCAAAAGGCAATTTAGATCCAACTTTAACCCATTAAAACACTGAAGTTCCCAGAGTATGGAGTGTAACCTGATCATAACTGCTGTGAAGGGGGAGGACTGACTATACGGTAAATCTTGCCATCTGTAGGTGCTTGGCTTTACACAATTCCAGTTTGTGTTTTTTTTAAAAAAATAGGTTCAAAAGTTTACAGTATATTTTTCTATTTACTACCAGCCACAAAATTCTTTTATGTTATGTCAGCCTTAAACAATTCTCTGAGCAATTTAGGTGTATCCAATCATAAATTTGCACAAGAGCTCTATCCCCAAATCCATTCACATTCATATTATAAACAGTCTTTAATGGTAAAGCAAATAATACTTATTTATATATTTAGGAAAAAGATTGTTGTCGTTCAGTTACGAAGTTGTGTCTGACTCTTTGAGACCCCATGGACTGTAGTACACCAGTCTTCTCTGTCCTTCACTGTCTCTGGGAGTACGCTCAAACTTGTCCATTGAGTCAAGGATACCATCCAACCATCTCATCCTGTCATCTCCTTCTCCTTCTGCCCTCAATCTTTCCCAGCATCAGGGTCTTTTCCAAAGAGGATTAAACCTCCCCCAAAATAATTCTCCCAAAGACACTACTTCTAGAATGTAACAATTATTCTAACTCTAAGACTCCTATATGAAAATACTGATGGCTTGCAACCCAACAATTCACAAAGATGGTGAACTGAAAAGAATTCATACTCAGGACCTCAATTTTGTTATTACTAAGTGAACTCTACTTATATTCAAGATGCTCACTAATTTCCACTCATTTCACCTCTAATGTTCACAGGAGAAACACTGATGCTCTGTCTTCCACGACTGGGACTCAGGACTGGAGAACTGTCACAGTGAGTTAGACCAAACAGATCTACACTACAATTAAACACATTAAAATATCTACATATACGGAGCCCATACATGGCTAATAAAAAGGCCCTTTCACCAAACCAGTAGGTTGATCTGTAGTTCTGATGATTTTAAATTGGCAACCACTCCAAAATTCAAAAAAAGACCCAATATGCCACTTTCTAAAATTCTCTCACTTTGGGTCTATTTCTCTCCATTACAGTTATCAAATTTCACTTGCCAAATTTTATCCTTAATTAATCACAGGAAATTCCCATCATCACTATAAATTCAGTAGGAGTAATGTGAAAACATCAAAGGGTAAAATATAGTCTTTAAAAAGAAATAAGAGAGCAACAACATACAGCTGCAGTTTATCATCTAAAAGAATTGCAGACCTAAAAATATTATATAAAATCATGCAAATTTGACTTCTTTTTTCAATATATAAGGAGAATTTAATATTTTTTTAAAAACCCTGAGTCCTATTTTTAAACTGAATAATTTGGCAGTACATATGATCAACTCCTATCTAAACTATTTTACTAGGAATCTGATATATTAAAATGAGTTAAATCAATGTAGTATTATTCTAATCTTAAAAACAAAAAATCCGAGCTGACTGAAGAGGAACAAGTTTAGTGAAGAAAATATGAAAGAAATTTTGAATTAATGTTTCTAATTAGCAAAGGCTTTCACACAGACTTCAAAGCAAATTTCCTTTTCCCAATTAATTAGAATACCAACACAAAGAATTAGACTCTAATGGACAATTCTTGCAGAGAACTAACGTGACCAAACAGCAGAATACATGTTCTCTAATTTTTAAAAACTCGTGACAAAAATCCTATTTAGATTGATAGATAGATAGATGGTGGTTCTTATACTTAAATAAGAACACCTTTGAAAATCATCAAAGCTGTGTAGCTGACAGTGTGGCTGAAATATTCTGGCCAAAAAATAAGCTCACTCTGCTCAAAGTAACATTAAACTTTGCAAAGAGCTTTTTGTCAACTTAAATATAATGTAAAATCCTGACTCAAGAGACTTCTGAAAAAAAAACAACAACAATCTAGAATTGTTCCTTTTTCTATTAATGATTCCCTAATTATTACAGACATATTTCAATGTTGGCCATTAACTTAGATAGGAGAATTTTACAATACACTCAGAGAATTCCAACCGCTTCCTCCAAGATAAAAAGAGGCACAATACTAATGTGAAATGGATATGCCTAAATTAAATGGAAAGAGAGAAAAATTAAGAAAGAAATCTGGGACAGGACCCATAACAGCACTGCAATTAAAAAGATAAGGAAAGGAAATTCTCAGGAAACACAAATAAATCCTCCAGCCTCTAAGACGAGGGACTTACTCGTAAGGGGAAAAAGATTAACATTAAAGAACAGCAAATTGAGGGGATTTTAGAAACAAATTCAAAAATACTGCAGCAAAGCTTTCTGAGTGCCAAATTTTAAATGTAGGTACCTTTACAATTTTCAAAACAATTCTCTAAAGTTCTGACATGCAGACCTTTTAAAAATACAGACATCATCAATAGATACATGGTATTTTAAATTTTCTGATAATTTTTCATTCTGTATCATATTTTTCCTAATATTTTTGTGTCATTTTACAAGTAAAATAATTTTAGAATCAATAAGAAAATGATAAAGTATAAATATACTAAAGCGAAAATACCTTGCATTAAAATAACTTCTAAGATTCTTTCCAGGCAGACCTTACAGTTTCTCCAGCTCCACACTTATTCCCCAATCCCAACCATGGGAAATTCCCTATAAATTCTCATTTCCTTGTTTTTCTTAAAAGACGTCATTGTTTTTTTTCCCCTGATTAGTCCAGCAATCATATAAAAACAAAATGAGACAAAAGGGCCAAAATGGTTTGCAGAATATTTTTGCAATAAAGTGTAACTGACAGAAGTCACCTAAGAGATGAAACACTATACCCAGATCTGTAATTTTATATATCTTCCTAATTAGAGTATGCTTCCCCTGGTGGCTCAGACAGTAAAGCGTCTGCCTACAATGCGGGAGGGCCTGGGTTCAATCCCCGGGTCGGGAAGATCTCCTGGAGAAGGAAATGGCAACCCACTCCAGGACTCTTGCCTGGAAAATCCCATGGATGGAGAAGCCTGTTAGGCCACAGTCCACGGGGTTGCAGAGTTGGACACGACTGAGCGACTTCACTTTCACTTTCTTTCGTTTTCTATCACTCTACACTTTTGCTCTGCATCGTCATCATCTCTTGCCTTTTTTTTTTTTTGGTCCCAAGTAATAATCTTTCCTTTTCAAAAAAACACAAAAGTTAAATAAGACATTGTTTAAGGATTCGTCTTTGAAGATGTCCAGGATGATGTTAAAACTTTTCAGTTAAATGAAACTGACCCTGAAAATATTTTAAACAAGTCCAAATCTCTGCGTGTTAAAATAAATTCTTTCTAAACTATATTATATTGTTTCATATCCTGTTAAGGAGTGTTCTTTTGTAATATATTAATAGTAGTTTTGAAGGTTAGAGAGTTAAGATATTTTACTCCTATACTAAATGTTCTACAAATGCTAATTTTAGGTCACATCTTAAGTTATTAATATTTTACATGCGTTTGTTAATCAGCAGGATTGTTACTGTCATTTCTTTTTTATGAATATATCATGCTTTATCCATTCTCTTGTTGCTACACATTTAAGGGTTTTTTCCTCCAGTTTTATGCTATCTTCTCATTGTTCATTTCTTGATGAATTGAAATGCCTGTTTCTACCAGCTGGTCCTCTGTTTTCTAGATAAATTAAGGGTGACTTTACTCCCATATTCATACTTTTAATAATAACTTTACTCAGATATTCACATATTATACAATTCAAATGGTATTAATTTGTACAATTCAGTGGTTTTCAATACATTCATAGAATTTTATAATCAACACCACCATCACTTTTAGTACATTTTTATCACTCTGCAAAGAAACCTCATTAGCAACCTCTCTAAATTTCTCCAACCACAGCCCAGTCCCTGGCAACCACTAACCTTTCTATCTCTACCAATTTGCCTATTCTATACAATATGTGGCCTATTATTACTGGCTTCTTNTTTCAATACATTTATAGAATTTTATAATCAACACCACCATCACTTTTAGTACATTTTTATCACTCTGCAAAGAAACCTCATTAGCAACCTCTCTAAATTTCTCCAACCACAGCCCAGTCCCTGGCAACCACTAACCTTTCTATCTCTACCAATTTGCCTATTCTATACAATATGTGGCCTATTATTACTGGCTTCTTTCACTAAACATAATGTCTTCAAGGCTAATCCATTCTGTAGCATGTATCAGTACTTCTTTTTATTGCTAAATAATAGTCTATAGTGTGAATACACCACATTTTACTTATCTTGCTGATAGACATTTGGATTGTTTTCACTTTATTATAATTATGAATAAGGTTGTTATGAGCATTCTCATGTTCATGTTTTTATAAAGACAGAAAATCTACTAATCAGTTTTTGCTAATAGCAGAATGGAGATAGATCACAGGGACCCTGGGTATCCAAAGAAGACAAAGTCAGGTAGGACCTGATATGAGTCCTCTACCCGTGAGCCTTCAATTACCACCTTCTAACATGGGTTTGATCCCTAGGTCAGGAAGATCCCCTGGTGAAGGAAATGGCAACCCACTCCAGTATTCCTACCTGGGAAATCCCACAGACAGAGCCTGGTGGGCTGTGGTCGATGGGGTTGCGAAAGAGTTGGACATGACTTAGCAACTAAACAACACACAGCAACCAAACTGCTTTACTACTGCTCAGCTCTGCGTTATATAAGCCATCAGCTCTGCCACCAACTCTGTGCTCCCCTCATCATCTCACCTGGATTACTTCAATGGCTTAAATGTGGCTCAGCCTCCAGTGCTATCCTCCAGTCCAAGTGTGCCAGACCAGAGTATTCGTTCCAAAATACAAATTTCCTCATTTCATTTTCCTGCATCAAACCCTTCAATAGCTCCCCAGGGCACTTACGATGAAAGTAAAAATGCCTTCCTAAGGAACAGACTCTCAGATGATCTGGCCTCAACAGCCTCTGCGATCCTGACCTCTGACTATGTCTGTGGCATCTATAAGAAATTATTCCGGTTAATTATCCTCTCTCCCCACTGGACCTTTATACGGGCTGTCCTCTCTGCCTGGAACTGCCCCCCATGTCCCCATGGGTGCTTCCCTCAGTCACAGAACTGTTTATATGCCACCTTCTTATAGCTATCATTTCTGTAATATAAACTCTGAATGAGAAAAATTTGTGATTTTTCTCATAGTTAGTGGTGTGGTGGTTTAGTTACTAAGTTGTATCTGATTCTTGAGGCCTCCTGGACTACAGTCCACCAGACTCCTCTGGCATGGGATTTCCCAGGCCAAGAATAGTGGAGTGGGTTGCCATGTCCTTCTCCAGGGGATCTTCCCACCCCAGGGACTGAACCTGGGTCTCCTGCCCTGCAGGTGGATGCTTTACTGACTGAGCCGCCAAGGAAGCCCCTGTAGTTAGTGGATCTAGTCCAGTGAATGGCACAGAGTGGACTCTCAACACATATCTGTGGTTGTGACGAGAGAATGCAACTTACAGGCATATTCAATAATTCTGATGAGTAGGTAGGACTTTTTGAGGCTTGGGCTTGAAAAAAGATGAGTGAAAAAACCCCACAAAACAGCAACCTTAATCTTGGCCTAGTTTCTCTCCAGTTGAAGCAAGTAACCCTCCACCATCAGGTCATAGGACACTATCAGGAAAGAAACATTCTCTTTAAAGGGGAATGCTGGCTGTTAAAGTGATGAAGGCCAGAGTTGCTGAGGGCCTTCTCTGCCATCACACAAGGTCCTAATTGAAAAAAGAAACCAACACAGAATGAAAGTGGAGACAAAGGAAAGAGAGAAGTTTCCGGATGACATCATATAAATCTCCCATCCAGATGTGCCCAGAGCTGGTTGTGGCGTTGGACTTCCCAGATATGTGAGAAAATAAACTCCAGTATGGCTCATACTAGTTTGAGTGTCTTTTGGATGGTCCAAAGATTCCAGGGCTACACAGGAACCACCTACCTGTGTTAGTCTTTAATTGGGCAGCAAAATAAATGACTATACTTTTTTTCATTGCTGGTACCATTTTACACTATATAAACTAAACATTAGTATAGTTGAAAGCCTAGGCAAAGAATATGCCCTCCACTTAGGGATACCCTACTGGAAGGCAAGATTTCTAGTAACAGAGCTGGACTCCAACTGCTTCCTTTGGTGGGTGAAACAAAGCAAGAAGGTTCCCAGAGCCGGGCAGAAGCCTAAGCCCCCTGGAAACTGGGACACCTGAAGCTTTCAGGATGATAAAAGCCGACACCAGAATTAGACCATCTGAGTGCGGACCACGATTCAGTAGGAATCCAGGTTACTTACTTTAAAGTCCTGGACATTTTTTTTTTTTTTTAACTGACACAAAACTACAGGTAAATCAAAATTCATTTGTTTTCCAGGGAATCAACTTGATGGAACTAAAGGATCAGGTTTGGTTATGTAGAATTCTTCCTCATTTCATGTAAGATGTAGAAATACTGAATTTTACACGCAGTCCACCGACTACTTCCTATGGATGAATTAAGAAGGGCAGAGCCAGTTCAGCAGGTGTTCATGAACCCAAATTGGGTGTACACCTGAGCTACATTTTTTTTCTTAAAAGATAGGGTGAAATATGGAAGTTAAGACTTACCTGTGTCCTCAGTGACTCATATGGACTACAGGAGAAAGAACAGTATGAAAAATAAAAAGACTGGACTTGGGTGCAGGCACCTGCCTGTACACCCCTGGAGCTTTTCCTGACCAAGATTCAGTTCTTCCTCACAGGAATTCAACCTATCCTTTACCACCAGGCCCATTTCTCTAAAGAGCGGCTTTGCCTCATACCGTTGGTGACTTCCTATTGCATTCGAATTATCAAGGGTGAAGGCCAGTACGGGTTGAGTAGGAGCAATGTCACACCAGGTATAGCTATCTGCTGGGGGCGAGGGTGAGGATGAGGGACACATGTTATCAGTCAGCCCAATTGTGGATGCTCCTGAGGAAAAGGCTCACGAAGCATCGTGAGTGTATTTGGAACCCCAGGTGTGAAGATGCTTCTGCAGTGACTAAAATCCCTCTGCCATTCAGGAAGCAGAAGTGGTTAGTAATACGGAAAACATGATGTGCCGTAGATGAGGGGAAAAGGTAGGGGAACTGCAAGTGGTGGGAGAATATTCCCAGAAAAGACTCTGAGCTAGAAAATTCATCGCCCCGCTGAATTTTCTCAGGTAGTAGCGACTAATGGAATAATACTGAACAGGATTAGAGGCCTCTCAGCAAAGGGAGACAAACCCCAGAGTCCTGATGATACCACACAGCAGGTGTATTCATAGCTACTCACGGTGTCTGTTTAGAAAAAGCATCGAGCTTCAGAATTCCAGGTTTTCACGTCTGCAAAATGGTAAGTATACAACAAAACCACCATCAGCCTGCTCCTGAGATGATATATCTGGTTCATTGTTTATTACTCAAAGACCTCCTAAAATGCATGACCATAATGTCCTATTTTAGTAAATATGACAATCTAAAGATAATTTCCTCTTCCTCTGTGATTTAAGACCTTGTGCTCTTTAGGACTACCATTCTGAATACTGAATACCAATACAAAACAATGGAACTCCATAAGGAGTAGGAGGTAACAAACATGGAAGGTCTCTGGGCCCCCACAAATTCTTAAGTGTGTAAACGCATGTGTTATTTTCTAACTTCTTTTTAGGAGACTCAAGACCAATGTACAGTAAAAATATTATTATTAATTTCAGCATCTCAGCATGGGGCTTATGTTAATCTCAGTTCAGGATACCCAACTAGATGTATACAGATTGATTATAAAGGTTAAGAAAGATATCAAGCACACATCTACTAATACAAAAGCACTTATCAAAAAAGGGGGCTGGATGGGCAAGAGAACTCTCCACTGGACTGCATCTGTACTACCAAGTAATTCCTATGAAATTAGGTAGGTCATTGGGTTTGTTTTTTCCCCAACTGTAAAATCTCCCTTGCATAAATAACAAGATTCTTTCAAAATCAGGGATGACAGTGTCAGCTGGCTAGTGCTGAGTCTGGTATCATGTTGAACCCAAGTGACAGGATCCACTTCTGATGCACTGTGCCATTCAAAGTGACCGCAGGTCCCATNTTGGGTTTGTTTTTTCCCCAACTGTAAAATCTCCCTTGCATAAATAACAAGATTCTTTCAAAATCAGGGATGACAGTGTCAGCTGGCTAGTGCTGAGTCTGGTATCATGTTGAACCCAAGTGACAGGATCCACTTCTGATGCACTGTGCCATTCAAAGTGACCGCAGGTCCCATTTTTCTAAAATGCTAACATGCTCACTTTGTGTGTATACACCATGTGAGTTCACTTCATACTGGATTTTCATTTTCACCCCAGAAGGCCCCACTAGCATGGCAAGGCACTGAGAAAAGAAGTGGGGAAAGGCAGAGTTCACCCTGCAGCTTGCAGGCTCAACTCCACATTGCTCCTCCTCTGGTGAACACTGGTTGTGCCCCAATGCTAACTGTCAGCTTACTAATCGAGATTATCCATGAAACTGAGAAAAGACTTCTAGAAATGTTCCAGGCAAGAGACAGAAAACGAGTGGGGAATTTACACTACGCCAGATATTAGAATCATTGCTTTAGGGATGCGCTACTTACTCTATGGCTTTCCCAGTAGTGCAGTGGTAAAGAAGCCACTTGCCAGTGCAGGAGATGCAAGAGACGTGGGTTCGATCCCTAGGGTAGGAAATGGTAACTCCCTCCAGTATTCTTGCCTGGAGAATCCCATGAACAGAGGAGCCTGGCGGGCTACAGTCCACAGAGTCACAAAGAGTCGGACACAGAGAAGGCATGCAGCGGCACTTTCACTGTACATTCATTTCCTCCAAGCCCAAAGCATTGGTAACGCCCAAATGATGTGCACTTTAATTGGTCATTTGTGGGTTTTGTTTTTTAAGATTAACTGCAGGGTCACAATGGACTTCTCTTTGTAATCTAACAGATTCTGATGTATTGAGTCCAGGAAAGGAAACAGCATAACCAAAATCTCACAGCCACTGGCTGGGACCACTCTGATGAACTGCCCAGTGGCTCCTATGCAAGTCTGTTTTAGTTCTGCCTTTTCTTTTTCCTTTCTTTCCATTTTTTTAATTGATTTTTTAAATTTAAATTTTATTTATTTACTTTACAATACTGTATNCATATTGCTGAAGCCTGGCTTGGAGAATTTTGAGCATTACTTTGCTAGAGTGTGAGATGAGTGCAACTGTACAGTAGTTTGAGAATTCTTTGGCATTGCCTTTCTTTGGGATTGGAATGAAAACTGACCTTTTCCAGTCCTGTGGCCACTGCTGAGTCTTCCAAATTACCTACAGAATATCATACTGAGTGAAGTAAGTCAGACAAGGAGAAGGAGAAATATATGACATCCCTTATATGTGAAATTTAAAAAGAAGTTTATATAAATGAACTTACATACAAAACAGAAAGAGACTCACACACTGAGACAACAAACTTATGGTTGCCAGGGGAAAGGGACAGTTAGGGACTTTGCAATGGTCATGTACTCACTGCTATATTTCAAATGGATAATCAACAAAGACCTATGACATTGCACATGGAACTCTGCTCAATGTTATGTGCCAGTCTATATGGGAAGGGGGTTTGGGGGAGAATGGATACCTGTATATATATGGCTGAGTCCCTTCACTGTTCACCAGTAACCACCACAACACTGTTAACTGTCTATTCCCCAATACCAAATGTTTTTGATGTTAAAAAAATTAATAAAAATTTAAAGAGAAAAAAAATAAAGTGTCCTCAAGGTAGGCTTTACTTCAATAACCCTGCATCTTTTCTCTGTGTCCAAGGCACCTGCAACTGACTACTCTTAAAAAGTATATAATATCCTTATATTAAAGCAGTAACCACTAACCATTTCTTAAAACCTCTTCAACATGAGGTATTATACTTCAATTAGAGAATCTATCAGATATAATATATTAACCTCTAGTAGGTAAATTAAAATCTAAGAATTTACTCAGAACTTTGTATAAACCCACATGTGATGGCTTCTTCCTGATCAACAAGAGCAGGAAAATTGATAATCTAGTTGGCCTGGGCGTGGAGTGCAGCAGTCACCATTAAGAGCCTGCACTCTCAGGACACTTCAGCTCAGATGTAACTAGCAGTTGTTTTTCTGTCTTTGTGGCAACTGAGTCCCACCCACAGAAGATACCCTGTGTTTCTCTTTCATTTCTAGCTACTCCCATTGTAATAATCTACAAAACACAGCAGTGTAGTAGATGTCACAGCAAGATAGCCACAGGTCAAGAGTGTGCAGGGGGACGCCGTGTGCAGAGGGACGCCAGGGGGCCCAGTGTCCCTCACCTTCCCACCCCATGCACCTGCTACAATACCTTATTCTGTATGTGTGGTTACATTGTTTTGTAATCCCATTTATGTAACTTAACATTTGTTCTCCATTTCTCTTCTTACATAAAAGATGTGGGTGGGACAAAGGCCATATATTTTGCTTCTGAAACCTAAAGCGTTCCTATTTCACTCTGGGCACAATAATGGATCCAAAATGAAAACAGACTAATTTGGAAAACCCCGCCAGTTGGCCAGGGAATGAAAAACAAATCAGAGATTCACCTGATCAAGAAGTTCCATTTGCATCACTAAAGGAGGCCACACGATCGTGAAAGAGAACAGAGCAGAGGAATATAGTCCCAGCTTCATATTCTAGAGCAACCTGCCCTCTTATATGACACTGATTAAACTCCACAAGTCTCAGAAATTTCCAAGATAAAATGTGGATAATCCAAGGTGAGGGGAGTACAAATTTGATGGAATAATGTATACCTTAAGGACTAGCAGAATGTAGGTATGTAAGAAAAGCTTCCTTCTTAAAACTCCTTTATATTCTGATTTATAAAAATATTTCTACACTTTATTTTTTAAAGATGTGGTCAAGCCATTATTGGAGGGTATATAAAACAAAAAATGTTAAGAGACAACAAACAACCATGAGTTACAACAGAGATAAGGACTCAGAAAGAAATCTGAGAGGTAGACTTCACCAGTGCTTTAAGAAATAGTATGAATTATCAAAACGTTAAAGCCTATGTCACAGTATTAATTAAATTATTCGGTATTTGCTTGAAAAACAGCTTTGCAAGAAAACGGAAACTCAGCTGTGAATAAAGTTAATCTGAGGGGGTAGGTAATTAAAACCTCTTTTGTATTTATGATGAATACTCTGAAGCACATCACGACAACTCATAAGCACCTAAAGACATTCTGCACTGATCCTGCAGAGAAGCTGTGTGAAAATACGGGAGGAAATCTGAGAGGAAAGGGAGCCTAACTCTTAAACATTTTGTAAAATATAAATGCCACGTCTGTTCATTTAAATCAGGTTTATTTAAAATATTGTGTAGTCAACATGAACAAGAAACTGTACTTCCACATAAACTAAGCTTTCTGTCAAGTAATTGAAAGGACTCTCTAGTCACGCTTAGAAATATAACTTTTTCTAAATAACAACTGAAATTTGGTTTTGAATGGAACATTTTCTGCTCTTTGTGTGAAAAGGTCCTAGGATTTCTCAGTGTGGGAAGTCTAGGATATGCTTTTTTAAGATTCTTTTAGAAAACCTATTTTTAAAGAGAGGAACTGGAAAAGAAAGTGAGGGAGCCCTTTTTCCATCCACCAGACAAAACAACCCATGTTAATAAAACATCTAAATCTAAATCCCATTGAATGAATTATCTGTGTAACCTCATTTGAAGCCAAAGAAGAGCTTAACATAATTTCTGTGACCTGCATTTCCCTTTATTAATTAATGTCAGATAATCATTTCTGATACAGTATACAATTTAGCAACTCCGTGGGCTCACAGAGCCTAACTGGAAGAGGGGGATGGCCAATAAAATGCTAAGCCTTGTCACATTTTCCCCCAAACTTAGAAGGTTAGCTTGAAACCTTATTTATTTTGAAATTATTATATTTTGTGTGGGTTTGAATGGTCTGTTTATTTGTTCTCTATTTTTTAAGAGAACAAACTTTCACAGGAAAAACACTACCAACTTCAGACTGGAGCCCCAATTCTGCATCTAGCTAGTTAGCTAGTCTAGGCGCCCATCACTGGATAGGTCGCTGGATTTCCCAGCGCTTTCTCCCCCCATCTCTAGAAAGAGACTGCAGCAGCAGCTATTTCCTGGGCTTCACTTGAGGGTTGTGTGGACTATTACAGGAAAACCTTAGAAAACGCTACCTGGCACATGATGAGAACAATACGTACGCGAGGGATCATAAACGATCTTTCACTTCCAAGAACTTTCTATTACATTTGCACTAGGATTTAAAGAGGATCTGTGCTGACAATTGGGCTTCCCTGATGGCTCCCATGGTAAAGCGTCTGCCTGCAATGCGGGAGACCTGGGTTCGATTCCTGGGTCAGGAAGATCCCCTGGAGAAGGAAATGGCAATCCACTCCAGCACTCCTGCCTGGAAAATCCCATGGACAGAAGAGCCTGATAGGCTACAGTCCATGGGGTTGCAAAGAGTGGGACACGACTGAGTGACTTCACTTTCACTTTCACTTTGTGTTGACAATACCTGGTTCCACATTTATGTCTCTGTGCTGAAATCACATTGTGGAATGGCCTATAACTGTGACATTTCATCAAATATAAGTAAACTATACATTTAATTACACAGATGACTTAACACTTAAGTCTTCATTTGTGTTCATGGCCTACGTTCTACCTGTTCGGGGTCACCTCATAATTATCAGTCTTCGGTAATATGAGTTACTGAGTGAGTTAAAGTCACTCAGTTGTCTCGGATTCTTTGCGACCCCATGTACTGTAGCCTGCCAGGATCCTCTGTCCAAGAAATTCTCCAGGCAAGAACACTGGAGTGGGTTGCCATCCCCTTCTCCAGAGCATCTTTCCGAACCAGGGATCAAATCCAGATCTCCCGAATTATAGGCAGATTCTTTACCATCTGAGCCACCAGGGAAATCCCTTGGTAATATAGTAATGCTCTTTTTAAATAAAACGAATTTATCTATCTAGTGACACACTGAGAGAAAAGTTACATGCACATATATGGGCAGCAGTAATGTTAAAAATGTTATGTGAACAAAACAATGAAAAAAACAAAACAAAACACTGACATCTTGCTCTATATGATGAAAAAAATTCTAATGAAATAGGATACTTCCAACTCAATTTCCTTCACATTCTTGATCCACATCTTTCGAGTGCTTCTGATGAAATTCATTCTGTAGCATCTGACGGGATCAGTTAATCAAGTTTCCTTTTCTGAGATAAGAATCATTTTCCTCAACTAATATAGAAGGTAGCATAAAATGTCTCTGCAATTGTTACAAGATTCAGTTAAAAGCAGGTGAGTTGAAAGACACCAAGTTCTGTTTCACTACAGACATTAAGGCCCATTTGAAAGCTTTGAAAATCAAAAATGGTTCAGTCTCAAATTCAATCAAAGAGAATTTAGACATGTTCAGAACATGCTTCAATTCCTGACACAAAAAACTATCCAGAGTTGAAACTCATACAAAACACGTAAAGGTCAAGAACCATATCTTGCCAAAAATAATAGTAAATGTTTGTTTTTCCTTTTCTCTCTACCCGTCAAGGTAACCTACATTTACCTCTACTTCAAAACACTGTGAAAACTTTAACTCATGAAACCTCACTGTAGCATATAAACAAATGATCAAGTATGCTATTTTCATAATCAGCCCTTGAAATTTAGTATGAAACAGGACCCTTTAATCAACAGAGACCTCAGTAAAAGTAATGACAAAAACACTGAAGGAGAAGTACCATAATAAGCCAAAGGTATCAAATTTGTGGAAATAAATACATAAGAATAAACAAATGCTTCTAGGGTCAAGGATGGTCAATTAGGTAAGTGTATAGCTCCTGGTGTGGCACTCCTGGACCCCTAGGGCCAGAGGAGAGCCACCAGGTAAGAATATCCGTGGGGATAGTGGCCAATGCTGCAGACATCATTTGGCTCTGGCATTGAACAGTTTTGATGATAGTCACTGTGCTGTCAAAGAAGAAAAGTTTTGTCTTTTTCCTTCCTCTTAGAAATAAGGAAGAAAAAAATTAAAAGATGCAAAATAGGTAAATAAAGTGAGCATACATTATGGTTTAGAGCAATATGGACTGGAATTTAGAATATGTTAAAATCACAATATATTTAATATATTTAAAAGATAACAGCAGTATGTTACAAAGACTAAGATTTAATATTTTCTCTTTAATGAAAAAGTCCGAGACGGATCTTGACATAAATATATCAGTGAACAAGTTCAAAGAAGTAATAACTTACCTGTTGGACAATAAAGATTTTATGAAACTTTGGGAATATTCTGACAGAGTAACAATAAACATCTAACTTCTACACTAGGGGAAAATTTTAATTTTCCAAAGCATCTAGCTTCAAAGAAAATCTAAAATCAAGATTCCATTGGGTTCATGCACAAAATCTATTATTGTATATAAGTAAAACTCATAAAACCAACTTAATTTGTCTAACAGATGTTTAATTCAAGTCAAAGGAAATTTCCATTTCCATTCCATTCAAATATAATAACATCAGTAACCACCATACAGTTTTTAAACTTTATCTCATAACCTAGCAAATAGTTTATTTTCTGGACTGTAATAAAACTGTCATATAAAAGGAAGAATTAGAAATGTAGATCAAACAGCCTTTCTAGTGACAAAGAACTCAAAGAAACTGCAAGGTAAACTGTTTCCTCCAGCCTTGATTTTCTCTATTCTAACTTAAGCCACCAATTCAATAATTACAACACAGTTGTTTCTTCAAAGGTATTCTTTTATAGTTTAGATGAGGAAGTCAAAGTCTTGGTTTCATATAAGCACGGGAAAGTCTTTTACAAGCTCACCCATTCATCTGTCTGATGAAATTTACCCCAGCTCATCACACCCATGCTTTTTAGTCCTTTGCTCTTCTCAAGGAGGTACAATAAAACTGGGCTCCAATGTCGTGATATTGACAGCTTAACAGACTACCCATCCTTTAAGGTGAAGACCACAAAATTTCAAATGTATGATTTCTGCTCATGTTAGAATTTTATCTAACTGGCACCAAAAAGGCTAAAACTGTGGTTTAAAGAAAGCAAAGGCCTCAAATTATCAATTCTAAATCAATTCAGTATTTTTGAATACTTCCAAAAGCAATAAAGGCAAATAAGTCTACAGACTATGGCACAACAATCTCTCAACCTTGCCTGGAGACATGTACTTAAGAGATCCTCCAAAATTGGACTACATACATCTATAGTATATGGTTTAAAAGCCATTATTAAATGCTACATATTTCTTCCTTCCCCTTGGCTTTTTTTGGATGGGAAGGCAGAACTGTAGCTGTGACTAGAACAAAAAAATATATTTCCACTGACTGAAGAAACCAATGATTCATTCATGAAGTAGCACACAAGGCTTTGACAAACCAAATGTGCAAAACTGGGTTAAAATCACAAGTTTAAAAATTCACTGTTAATGTCTCAGGTTATGTCCAGTTGTTCTGAGTCTCAAGCTAGCAACAGAAGTCTCAACAGAAACCTCTATATCCCAACAGCAAAGAGACACAGAAAAAAAGAAAAGGAAGGAGGGATGGAGGGAAGAAGGATGGAAGGCAAGCGCTACGTAATCATTAAGGATATGGATAATTTTATAAATAAATGTTTAATTTATCCCTTACATTTAGATGCTATGAACAGTGGAAAACAACATGCATGATTTGCCCTTCAAAAATGAACTATGAGGTGTTTAATGGAAGCAGCCTGATTTTATTTGCTATTTTTTCTTTAAGGAAATTCTGGCAAGGTCAGCTGACTCAAATTCAACACCTGTCCAGAAAATAACATACATCTGTCACTTCTTCCAAAATGAAAGTGAACAGCATAGCTAAAATTCCTTGTGTGTGTATGTGTTCAGTTGCTAAGTTATGTCTGATTCTTTGTGACTCCATAGACTGTAGTCCACCAGGCTCCTCTGTCCACAGAATTTTCCAGGCAAGAATACTGGAGTGGGTTGCCATTTCCTTCTCCAGGGGATCTTCCTGACCCAGGGACCGAACTCGTCTCTTGTGTCTCCTGCATCGGCAGGCAGATTCTTTACCCTAGTAAGTGACCCACATCAAATGCCATGCACTTGTTACTACGGTGGCACAAATGTGCAATTCTGCTTATCGCAGACTTTCTCCCTAAAGCTAACAACTCTATTATTCAGGTTAACTAGAACATATAACTTTGAACTGAAATCTAAAGCCCAATAACAAAAAAAAGGCAAGAGAATATAAGTTTTATTAATATAAACAATCTGCAACCACTTCTCCCCACTCTCAGGCATACATACACCTATACTACAGATCTCTACTTTCTCAGAAGAGTCTAGCTCCAGTGCTACTTCTTCTAAGACATGCAAACTCAAAAGATCGACACAAGGTATAGACTGGCAATACTTTTGCATCAGCCATCTAATCCCACAAGGCTGAGAGTAGCTTTTAAGAGGAACCTGAAGTGCCATGCTATGCATGCTAAGTTGCTTCAGTTGTATCTAACTCTTTGCGATCCTATGGACTCTCGTCCACCAGGTTCCTCTGTCCATTAGATGCTCCAGGCAAGAATACTGGAGCAAGTGGTCATGCCCTTCTCCAGGGCACCGTGCGGACCCAGGGATCAATACACCTCCTGCACTGGCAAGCAGGTTCTTTACCACTAGCACCATCTGGGAAGCCCTAGACTGGCCATACTTTTAATTTTAATTATTTTCAAAGAATACCAGTAATGCCAATAGAAGTCACACTTAGAATTTATCAATTAAAAAAACACAGTGCTCTCCCAGTGAAATCTCTCTACACTGAAATTCAACTTATAGCCTAAGAAACATCCTGATGAATTTTATAAAAAGTCATGTTTTTAAATTGCTGCAACTCTAAATTTTGCTATTCTAGTATTTGAATGAACCATAAAAACCAGATTCTGCCCTATTTCTGGTAAGTCTTTCAACAATGCACTGAGCTGACATCACTTTGCTTGTCTGGACCCCTGCTCTACACGCAGACAGCCTGGACTCTCCGACTGTCTCAACTTCATCAAGCACAACACACCTACCTCCCAGGATGTGCACCTTCTGAGGAGCACACTCTGCAAGCACTGCTGCCCCCATGTAAACAGGACATTTGTTTATGAGGGACAGCTTTTGTTGTTGTTGCTGTTGCCTTGATCTCTACCATAGATTAAGACTTTCAGCAGAAGCAGACATATAATTCAGAAATCAAGACTCAGTTTTCTTCTTTAAGAGAAAGACCAGAGAGCTAATTCAATGGGGAAAGAATCTGAAAGGAAATATGGAGTTAAATATTCAGCAGTACTCCTTTCCCAGTTTAACACATTGGGGTAGGTATTCTTTATATTTCCCATAGCACTTAGCATAGACTAACAGGAAATAAATAATTAATATTCTGAAAGAGAAGAGAGTGAGAAGGACGGATGGCCTGAAGGTGAAGGGAGGGAGGGAAGAGAGAAAGGAAAGTTAATGGTGCTGAACGAATGTAGTTTCATGGAGAAAAACTAAACCAAGCTGTTTACATGAATGTGTGCATGAAAAGGGAAGAAAATGGAAGAGGAAAAATGGTTTAAAAACTGGCATGTCACACAAATAGTTTCCAACTGTGGCTTTGTGCCAATAACACCCACTGGAAGATAATTTCAACTGACCAGTAAGCCTGTTTTTTCCTGGGTCCATTCTACGTACAAGGAGCAGAGGGTTCTACCCAGGAGAGTGGGGGTGGGCTCAGGATTCCAGTTTGAATAGCTAAATGGCCGAGGGCATTTTATCAACTGTCAAAATATTTATTTTTCCAAATCACAGTGCCTATACTGCTGACATCTGAAGGAAATACCACCAAAATAGCAATACAATTAAATGCTGGCAGATTTTTGCCTAAAGCATTTAAATATTAATATACTACATTTCTGTTTAGAATAATACTGATTTTCTCAGATACGCAGTCAAATCAAGCTGCCTGTCTTCATGGGAATTTACACACCTCTCAGTTAAATCTGACAACTAATCACAAATCTTTTCATGCCTATGAACAAAGAAGGAATTCAAAATCCAAGAAACACTCATTTCAAATGTATTTTCAACTAGTAGGGACATAATTTCTTTTATGTCTTGATACACTGAATATACTGTTTAGTGCTTAGCTTAATATACTTAACATACACTTAATATACTGAGTATACAACATACCACAAGAGGTATATCATGCTTTACTGTACTTTGGAGAACTCTCTCTCCATGTTGGTATTGAAGAGTTGAGAGCTAACCTAGCACGCATGAACAACCTTCAGCCACCCATCCCATTCTGTTCCCACCCCAGATATCTCTATAGTAGAGAAAATGAACTTATAAATAAATCCACAATATATATGACTCCACAGTGAGCCCAGGTTTCCACAGCAAAGGGAATATTATACTTCAAGGCTACATTGTCAAAATAGATTTATCTAACGTTCCTGTTTTGACTATCATTTTTGAGAAATTTTTATTGGCCAACCTTAAAAATGCTTAAAATGTGAGATTGCAATGGCAATACTCACGAAGCTATTGATTAGGAAGCACAGTCCAGGCAACTAAAAAAATTCTTTTTAAATTCAAACTACAGAATTCTCTTCCACTATTCAAATCTGGAATTTGCATTTACACTCAGAGACAGAATCCTTTAGGAAAATGTGAAGAAGTGTACTTAATCATGTTTGCAAATCAAAATTTTAATACACTTTCAAGTACAGTATCTTATAGGGCTTCTCTGGTGGCTCAGTAGTAAGGGAAGCTGCCAGCCAGTGCAGGAAGCGTGGGTTCTATCCCTGCATCGGGAAGATCCCCTGGAGAGGGGCATGGCAATCCACTCCAGTATTTCTTTCCTGGAGAATCCCACGGACAGAGGATCCAGGCAGGCTACAGTCCATGGGGTCACAGAAGAGTCAGACATGACAGAGTGACTAAACAACAACAGTATACTATGTATTTGAGACTCAAAATATGTCTGTATTGTATATCCTACTCAACCTTGAAAATAAACTTAAATAGCGAAAGCTGAAGCTCTTTTCTAGAAAGATAAAGAAGGAAAGATAAAGTTCTGATTTATCTCAAATTTATGTCACTTCATTTCTTAAATAATTAAATAAGTCTCCATAGAGACATAAATTATGACACCATCCAAGATAAGGGTTCTAAGTAATTCTATAGTCACAATATTTCACACAACCTGTTCTCCGTAAAAGTGATTTATCCAACAAATCACAGATGCCACTCATAGCATAGTATTTCTAATATTGCAAGGAATAAAGAATTCTGATTCATAGGATACCATATTTTTTTTAACAACAACAACAACAACAAAATGAATCCAAATGGCTTTTTCCCATCACCTGCCCCCCAAAAGTGAGTACGAAATTAAAGTGCCAGAGTGGGACTTTAAATTGTTTACAGCATCATTAAATTTCAAATGAGTCGTTGTGTTATACAGTTTGAAATAAAGGTTAAAAGACCTACTAATGAAATATAAGCAAAATATGCCATAATATTTTAAAATTAATTTTAAGTCCTCAAATATGAATACTATGTTCCTATATTACATTTACTGCCACAAATATGCTTGTATTTAAGGCTACTTAGGCAGAAAAATGGACCACAGGGGTTAAGATCAAAGTCTTTTGAGTGGCAAACTGCCACTTACTTGATATGACCTTGAAAAAGTCACTTAACCTCTCTCAGCTTCAATTTCCTTATCTGTTATCTGAAGATAATGAAAAGCACTTACATAATGCCTAGCACACAGTGAGGGAGCTGTATTAACTGCTGTTATTTAGTATTATCAAAGGAATCTCTGCAAGTTGCACTTGCACATTAGATATAAATAAAAAATGGCTGTGTAATTCCCAAAGTTTAACTTAAAAAAAAAAAAAAAAGGCCTGTTAGACTTGGTTCTTTCTATAAATGAAAAACCATGATGGCAGAAGGAGAGACCAGTACTTAAAGAGGGTCAAACAGATCAAAAAACAATGCATACAAAAAATGAAAGGTAACAAACCGATAGTAGTAACTAACATCCTGGGACACTTAAGGGATACCTGCCAAGCACACAAGGTAGCAGCTGTGTCAACTTATGCATATAGCTACCTTCAATAATGAATTCAGATATCAACACAGAGGGCAGAAAAGTGGCCCCAAATTTCCCTCAGTCTACAAAGAGAGCACAACTTAAGTAAGTTACATTTTGTATGCACTGACAGGTAGTGGGAAAATTGTAACTTGTTTGGTTTTCAGAGATTAAAACTGGACAGCTGAGGTCAAATAAACTTTGTTCTCCATAAAGGTATCATAAAACGTTTCCATCATGCTAGCATGATGGAGTAAGGAGGCGAGAAGCTCCCACACTTGCGTCAGATTTATACATCACTTAATCCTAAGAATCTACNACCAATTCAATAATTACAACACAGTTGTTTCTTCAAAGGTATTCTTTTATAGTTTAGATGAGGAAGTCAAAGTCTTGGTTTCATATAAGCACGGGAAAGTCTTTTACAAGCTCACCCATTCATCTGTCTGATGAAATTTACCCCAGCTCATCACACCCATGCTTTTTAGTCCTTTGCTCTTCTCAAGGAGGTACAATAAAACTGGGCTCCAATGTCGTGATATTGACAGCTTAACAGACTACCCATCCTTTAAGGTGAAGACCACAAAATTTCAAATGTATGATTTCTGCTCATGTTAGAATTTTATCTAACTGGCACCAAAAAGGCTAAAACTGTGGTTTAAAGAAAGCAAAGGCCTCAAATTATCAATTCTAAATCAATTCAGTATTTTTGAATACTTCCAAAAGCAATAAAGGCAAATAAGTCTACAGACTATGGCACAACAATCTCTCAACCTTGCCTGGAGACATGTACTTAAGAGATCCTCCAAAATTGGACTACATACATCTATAGTATATGGTTTAAAAGCCATTATTAAATGCTACATATTTCTTCCTTCCCCTTGGCTTTTTTTGGATGGGAAGGCAGAACTGTAGCTGTGACTAGAACAAAAAAATATATTTCCACTGACTGAAGAAACCAATGATTCATTCATGAAGTAGCACACAAGGCTTTGACAAACCAAATGTGCAAAACTGGGTTAAAATCACAAGTTTAAAAATTCACTGTTAATGTCTCAGGTTATGTCCAGTTGTTCTGAGTCTCAAGCTAGCAACAGAAGTCTCAACAGAAACCTCTATATCCCAACAGCAAAGAGACACAGAAAAAAAGAAAAGGAAGGAGGGATGGAGGGAAGAAGGATGGAAGGCAAGCGCTACGTAATCATTAAGGATATGGATAATTTTATAAATAAATGTTTAATTTATCCCTTACATTTAGATGCTATGAACAGTGGAAAACAACATGCATGATTTGCCCTTCAAAAATGAACTATGAGGTGTTTAATGGAAGCAGCCTGATTTTATTTGCTATTTTTTCTTTAAGGAAATTCTGGCAAGGTCAGCTGACTCAAATTCAACACCTGTCCAGAAAATAACATACATCTGTCACTTCTTCCAAAATGAAAGTGAACAGCATAGCTAAAATTCCTTGTGTGTGTATGTGTTCAGTTGCTAAGTTATGTCTGATTCTTTGTGACTCCATAGACTGTAGTCCACCAGGCTCCTCTGTCCACAGAATTTTCCAGGCAAGAATACTGGAGTGGGTTGCCATTTCCTTCTCCAGGGGATCTTCCTGACCCAGGGACCGAACTCGTCTCTTGTGTCTCCTGCATCGGCAGGCAGATTCTTTACCCTAGTAAGTGACCCACATCAAATGCCATGCACTTGTTACTACGGTGGCACAAATGTGCAATTCTGCTTATCGCAGACTTTCTCCCTAAAGCTAACAACTCTATTATTCAGGTTAACTAGAACATATAACTTTGAACTGAAATCTAAAGCCCAATAACAAAAAAAAGGCAAGAGAATATAAGTTTTATTAATATAAACAATCTGCAACCACTTCTCCCCACTCTCAGGCATACATACACCTATACTACAGATCTCTACTTTCTCAGAAGAGTCTAGCTCCAGTGCTACTTCTTCTAAGACATGCAAACTCAAAAGATCGACACAAGGTATAGACTGGCAATACTTTTGCATCAGCCATCTAATCCCACAAGGCTGAGAGTAGCTTTTAAGAGGAACCTGAAGTGCCATGCTATGCATGCTAAGTTGCTTCAGTTGTATCTAACTCTTTGCGATCCTATGGACTCTCGTCCACCAGGTTCCTCTGTCCATTAGATGCTCCAGGCAAGAATACTGGAGCAAGTGGTCATGCCCTTCTCCAGGGCACCGTGCGGACCCAGGGATCAATACACCTCCTGCACTGGCAAGCAGGTTCTTTACCACTAGCACCATCTGGGAAGCCCTAGACTGGCCATACTTTTAATTTTAATTATTTTCAAAGAATACCAGTAATGCCAATAGAAGTCACACTTAGAATTTATCAATTAAAAAAACACAGTGCTCTCCCAGTGAAATCTCTCTACACTGAAATTCAACTTATAGCCTAAGAAACATCCTGATGAATTTTATAAAAAGTCATGTTTTTAAATTGCTGCAACTCTAAATTTTGCTATTCTAGTATTTGAATGAACCATAAAAACCAGATTCTGCCCTATTTCTGGTAAGTCTTTCAACAATGCACTGAGCTGACATCACTTTGCTTGTCTGGACCCCTGCTCTACACGCAGACAGCCTGGACTCTCCGACTGTCTCAACTTCATCAAGCACAACACACCTACCTCCCAGGATGTGCACCTTCTGAGGAGCACACTCTGCAAGCACTGCTGCCCCCATGTAAACAGGACATTTGTTTATGAGGGACAGCTTTTGTTGTTGTTGCTGTTGCCTTGATCTCTACCATAGATTAAGACTTTCAGCAGAAGCAGACATATAATTCAGAAATCAAGACTCAGTTTTCTTCTTTAAGAGAAAGACCAGAGAGCTAATTCAATGGGGAAAGAATCTGAAAGGAAATATGGAGTTAAATATTCAGCAGTACTCCTTTCCCAGTTTAACACATTGGGGTAGGTATTCTTTATATTTCCCATAGCACTTAGCATAGACTAACAGGAAATAAATAATTAATATTCTGAAAGAGAAGAGAGTGAGAAGGACGGATGGCCTGAAGGTGAAGGGAGGGAGGGAAGAGAGAAAGGAAAGTTAATGGTGCTGAACGAATGTAGTTTCATGGAGAAAAACTAAACCAAGCTGTTTACATGAATGTGTGCATGAAAAGGGAAGAAAATGGAAGAGGAAAAATGGTTTAAAAACTGGCATGTCACACAAATAGTTTCCAACTGTGGCTTTGTGCCAATAACACCCACTGGAAGATAATTTCAACTGACCAGTAAGCCTGTTTTTTCCTGGGTCCATTCTACGTACAAGGAGCAGAGGGTTCTACCCAGGAGAGTGGGGGTGGGCTCAGGATTCCAGTTTGAATAGCTAAATGGCCGAGGGCATTTTATCAACTGTCAAAATATTTATTTTTCCAAATCACAGTGCCTATACTGCTGACATCTGAAGGAAATACCACCAAAATAGCAATACAATTAAATGCTGGCAGATTTTTGCCTAAAGCATTTAAATATTAATATACTACATTTCTGTTTAGAATAATACTGATTTTCTCAGATACGCAGTCAAATCAAGCTGCCTGTCTTCATGGGAATTTACACACCTCTCAGTTAAATCTGACAACTAATCACAAATCTTTTCATGCCTATGAACAAAGAAGGAATTCAAAATCCAAGAAACACTCATTTCAAATGTATTTTCAACTAGTAGGGACATAATTTCTTTTATGTCTTGATACACTGAATATACTGTTTAGTGCTTAGCTTAATATACTTAACATACACTTAATATACTGAGTATACAACATACCACAAGAGGTATATCATGCTTTACTGTACTTTGGAGAACTCTCTCTCCATGTTGGTATTGAAGAGTTGAGAGCTAACCTAGCACGCATGAACAACCTTCAGCCACCCATCCCATTCTGTTCCCACCCCAGATATCTCTATAGTAGAGAAAATGAACTTATAAATAAATCCACAATATATATGACTCCACAGTGAGCCCAGGTTTCCACAGCAAAGGGAATATTATACTTCAAGGCTACATTGTCAAAATAGATTTATCTAACGTTCCTGTTTTGACTATCATTTTTGAGAAATTTTTATTGGCCAACCTTAAAAATGCTTAAAATGTGAGATTGCAATGGCAATACTCACGAAGCTATTGATTAGGAAGCACAGTCCAGGCAACTAAAAAAATTCTTTTTAAATTCAAACTACAGAATTCTCTTCCACTATTCAAATCTGGAATTTGCATTTACACTCAGAGACAGAATCCTTTAGGAAAATGTGAAGAAGTGTACTTAATCATGTTTGCAAATCAAAATTTTAATACACTTTCAAGTACAGTATCTTATAGGGCTTCTCTGGTGGCTCAGTAGTAAGGGAAGCTGCCAGCCAGTGCAGGAAGCGTGGGTTCTATCCCTGCATCGGGAAGATCCCCTGGAGAGGGGCATGGCAATCCACTCCAGTATTTCTTTCCTGGAGAATCCCACGGACAGAGGATCCAGGCAGGCTACAGTCCATGGGGTCACAGAAGAGTCAGACATGACAGAGTGACTAAACAACAACAGTATACTATGTATTTGAGACTCAAAATATGTCTGTATTGTATATCCTACTCAACCTTGAAAATAAACTTAAATAGCGAAAGCTGAAGCTCTTTTCTAGAAAGATAAAGAAGGAAAGATAAAGTTCTGATTTATCTCAAATTTATGTCACTTCATTTCTTAAATAATTAAATAAGTCTCCATAGAGACATAAATTATGACACCATCCAAGATAAGGGTTCTAAGTAATTCTATAGTCACAATATTTCACACAACCTGTTCTCCGTAAAAGTGATTTATCCAACAAATCACAGATGCCACTCATAGCATAGTATTTCTAATATTGCAAGGAATAAAGAATTCTGATTCATAGGATACCATATTTTTTTTAACAACAACAACAACAACAAAATGAATCCAAATGGCTTTTTCCCATCACCTGCCCCCCAAAAGTGAGTACGAAATTAAAGTGCCAGAGTGGGACTTTAAATTGTTTACAGCATCATTAAATTTCAAATGAGTCGTTGTGTTATACAGTTTGAAATAAAGGTTAAAAGACCTACTAATGAAATATAAGCAAAATATGCCATAATATTTTAAAATTAATTTTAAGTCCTCAAATATGAATACTATGTTCCTATATTACATTTACTGCCACAAATATGCTTGTATTTAAGGCTACTTAGGCAGAAAAATGGACCACAGGGGTTAAGATCAAAGTCTTTTGAGTGGCAAACTGCCACTTACTTGATATGACCTTGAAAAAGTCACTTAACCTCTCTCAGCTTCAATTTCCTTATCTGTTATCTGAAGATAATGAAAAGCACTTACATAATGCCTAGCACACAGTGAGGGAGCTGTATTAACTGCTGTTATTTAGTATTATCAAAGGAATCTCTGCAAGTTGCACTTGCACATTAGATATAAATAAAAAATGGCTGTGTAATTCCCAAAGTTTAACTTAAAAAAAAAAAAAAAAGGCCTGTTAGACTTGGTTCTTTCTATAAATGAAAAACCATGATGGCAGAAGGAGAGACCAGTACTTAAAGAGGGTCAAACAGATCAAAAAACAATGCATACAAAAAATGAAAGGTAACAAACCGATAGTAGTAACTAACATCCTGGGACACTTAAGGGATACCTGCCAAGCACACAAGGTAGCAGCTGTGTCAACTTATGCATATAGCTACCTTCAATAATGAATTCAGATATCAACACAGAGGGCAGAAAAGTGGCCCCAAATTTCCCTCAGTCTACAAAGAGAGCACAACTTAAGTAAGTTACATTTTGTATGCACTGACAGGTAGTGGGAAAATTGTAACTTGTTTGGTTTTCAGAGATTAAAACTGGACAGCTGAGGTCAAATAAACTTTGTTCTCCATAAAGGTATCATAAAACGTTTCCATCATGCTAGCATGATGGAGTAAGGAGGCGAGAAGCTCCCACACTTGCGTCAGATTTATACATCACTTAATCCTAAGAATCTACTAGGATGCTGACAAAATACAGAATTGGAAGCATTATCCTCTGACTTCTACCCTGATTAATCATACTTGAGTAACACAGGTAATTTCTCTGAGCATTTAAGAGCTCTATACTTAAAAAGCATGTGATAGAAATTAATTTCATACCTAGAGAAAAGTATAAAGAACTATTTCTAGTTTGTATTTACAGATGCAGAGTTCAATGACTCTGAATATAAATCAATTCTTAATATCTATTGCCCAATAATTACTGTAACGAACATTTATTCAGTCCTTCCTACTCAATGAACACTATTCTAAGGGCTACAGATACTGTTTTTAACAAGACAAAAGTGGCCCCAATGTTCATGGAGTTTATATTCTAGTGGGAGAGACTAAAAATAAAAATATATCACATGATCATAAACATTAGGATAAAAATAAGTCAGAGTTGTGTGATAAGGAGTGATTGAGAAGCTATTTCAGACTGGTTGGACCAGAAGAGCCTGCTTGTTAAATCTACCTGTATAAGACTGAAATTTGCTGCCAGAATCTATAGCAACCATTCTTTTATTTACATATAAAAATAAATATACACATTTTGCCAGGCTATGAGATTATAATTCACCTCATCCAATGGGTAAATGTAAATTATTCCCAAATACACACAAGAAACACTGATAAACAGCTATGGTCCTTAAACCTTCAAATATAATTTCTAACACGTGGATCCTGAATCTTCATAATAAAACAAATGTAGACAAAAGTACGACATTTTAAAATTCACATTTATTTTATTTATATACTATATTGCTCAACTGTAAATAACTTTAAATGTTTGATTATACTTGAAAATCAGAATATACCAACAGGAAAGCTTACTTTTAACTCACCTGTGACTGTACACAGTGCAGAAGATCTATAAATGTGTAGCCAAATCCAAGAGAAATCTGCAATAAAAAGAAACGAACAAATATGAACAAAAAATGCAGAATCCCATCAGACTCATTAGATTCAGTATGATTTTTTATAACCAATGTAAGTAATACTCATTAATAACATCTCTCTACTCAATAACTCACTGACACCATGTAAATCAAGAAGCAGACTGGCTGCACAACTTTTATTTGTCCACACTAGTATAAGACACAAGGCCACATTTCAGTATCTCCCAATTCAGTGAATTATGAGGTATCTACCCATCAAGTTTTGAGTTCTTGACATAAAATATATTACATTTTCTGGTAGCTGCTTGTCTAATCACTAGCACTTCACTGAATAAAAGCAGAGGAGGCCCGAGCTACTCATTTTTACACGGCACTCCTAGTCTAAAGATCACCCCACCATAACACAGTACAGAAGAGATGTTTGCCAAATGAATGAATGAATGATTTAATTAAATGATTAATTAAGCTCACATACTGATCTTACTTTGCTGTGATTTATAGTTTGCCTCTATGGAAGAGAATGGCTTGAAATTACTGAAATAAAAATCTGTTATAACTGCTTAAAGAAAGACATTCAGAACTGAATAACTCAAAAAAGTCTAGAGTATAATGATGCAATAGAGAATTCCCTGGAGGGTCAGTGGTTAGGGCTTCGCTCTCACTGTCAAGGGCCCTAGGTTTGATTTCCTGGTCGGGAACTAAGATCTTGCATGTTGCACAGCAGAGCCAAAACAAATTTTTAAATAACCATAAAAATGATGCTATCTACGGCAATTTGCAGAAGTAAGAGTGGGTAAGAAAGTAAGAATTGAACATTTTCAATAATGAGGGCAACAGCTCCCCAAGTTTCTTCTGGGCCTGTACCTTTGAGAAGAAAGAACTTAGCAATGAAGGACCACGCACTTCCTCTGACGCACACAAGGGCCACTTACATTGCACCTAAGAAGTTTCCTTCAAGATGCACAGCCCAGAATATGAACACGGCAAATATGTGCCTATGAGATCATGTGTATGAATGTTTACCACTCTTGTGTACATTTCAGATCTAAGAAAAACTGCACAACCGCTACTGCACGGCTGCTAGTAGAATGTTTTCATTTTAACTATTAAGGGCTACTGGATTTAATCAGCTTCCAGGAATGTTTTACAAACTGAGCTACTGTACTTTTTTCCCCTTCAGGTGACAGCAATCTGTAATCATTCATACTCTGAATCATTATTAGACTTGAGTATTAACTTTCTTCTGAGCCCTTTATTCTTTAGAAAATAGAACCTAACAGTAAAAAAATACCCTAATGTTAATACTCAAACTGCCATTGTTCTAGGGCACTAGAAACATCTGATTTCATTACCTGAGAGGTCTAAAGGGGAAAGAAATGGGGGAAAATGCACTTTCATTTTTACCAGGACCTGCTCAGGCTGGAGACCATCATATATAAAGAAATGCAGCTAGGGAATCAGGCAGAGATGATTCATGAAAAACAAAAGGAAGTCTATATGCAAATAAGAAGTTATCATAGTAAATAAAACGAATAGATTCTCAAGTGGTAGTCCATGAGCAGTGTGCAATAAACTGTTACATAATAGGGGTCATCAATTCTATACAGGGCTCCTGGGGTAAATATACTCACTATGCTGACCTACTTAAGCCCATTCTAATTCTATACCAACAACTAATTTGCTCAAGGACATCACACTATGCAACAGTCAAGAGTTAAAACTTGTGATATGAGTAGAAATGATGACATTAAACAATTACGGCTTGATCTATACTATTCACAAAGGCTTTTCTGAATGTGCTAATGTAAGGAGGAAAAAGTGCTAATGAATCCAAGCTAAACAAAAATACATAAAAACATGAAGACAGACGATGCATAAAAACATGAGGACATTATGATACCTCGGTGTGACACTTTAAACCAGAAGAACAAATAAAATACTTATAAACATAGAATTACAAAATGTTTTCTAAGTCACCGTCTCTGTGTCTGTGTGCACGCTTGGTTGTGTCTGACTCTTTGTGAGCCCACCAGGTTCCTCTGCCCATGGAAATCATAGCTATTTAAAGTGACAGTTCGAGCACTGACAAGCCTATAAGAAACTGACATCTTCCTAGTCTTCTGTGAGCCCTGACAGTTTTTAGGAAGCTTCCTCTGGAGTTTCAAGGGAAGAGGAGCAGCAGACTACCCTGAGCCTGGCAGAGTGACGGAAGGACAGAGAGGAACCCTGCAGGAAATGACAGAGGGATACATATGTCCTCTCTCTTACAACCACTACTATTTCCACTGTATAAACCAAAAAGGTAAACCTCCTCTCCATAGAAAAAAAAAAAGCTGCCTGGAGCAGATAAAAGAACGTGGGGCTAAGATCATCAAACAGGTGAGGTTTCAAAACCTGGCTCTGTCACGTGAATACTGCTGCTGTTAATATTTCCATCACAAGCCAGCTGCTTAGGCATGTGACCTCAAAAATGTTATTGTGGACTCAACTATCAAATGAGGATAATGTCCTCTCTGCACCACCCTGAAAGTATTAAATGAGATAATTACACAAAGCACTTGGTACATGGCAGGCATTACACATAATTATGATTCTGCCAAGTGTGATTCTGCTAAATGCTGCTAGCTGTGACAAGTAACTCAGTACAATGACAAGCCTAGCCTAGCCCAAGTAAAACTGATCTTTCCTGAGACATCTTAATAGCTTTCTCTGCCCATAATCGCCCAGACAGATGCATACACATGGAGTCTGATGGGATTTTTTTCTCCCCCTTGGCCATGCTGTGTAGCATGCAGGATCTTCAATCCTTGACCAGGGATTGAACCAGTGCCCCTGCAGTAGAAGTGCAGTCTTAACACCTGTGCCGCTGGGGAAATCCCCTGCTGAGACATTTTAAAATGAGGACTGGCTTTAAAACTTTAAGCAGAAAGATAATATTAATACCTGATTTCAAATCTTACCCGGAGAAGGCAATGGCAACCCACTCCAGTACTCTTGCCTGGAAAATCCCACGGACAGAGGAGCCTGGTAGGCTGCAGTCCATGAGGTCACTACAACTGAGCGACTTCACCTTCACTTTTCACTTTCATGCATTGGAGAAGGAAATGGCAACCCACTTCAGTGTTCTTGCCTGGAGAATCCCAGGGATGGGGGAGCCTGATGGGCTGCCATCTCTGGGGTTGCACAGAGTTGGACATGACTGAAGCGACTTAGCAGCAGTAGCAGCAGCAAATCTTACAATAAAGTTATAATAATCAAAGAGGTAGGGTAGTGCCATAAAGATAAACAGAAGAGAACAGAGTCCAAAACAGGCTCACACATTTATATCAATCCATATTCAATAAAGGTGACATGGTAATTCAGTGAAGAAAGGGGCAGTCTTTCCAAAAAAATGATACCAAAAACTGATTATACATATGAGAGGGAGGAAGAACTTCAACCTTTATCTTGCACTATGGAAAAAAATCAACTCAAAATGGATAGCATCATAGATCTAGAAATAAGAGCTACAAAACTCGTAAAAGAAAGCAGCTGGAAAAAATTACTGCGGATTAGGCAAAAATATTTTAGGTATGATACTTTAAAGGTATAAAAGAAAAAAAAAAACTGTTTAAAGACCATAAAAGAAAAACACAAAACTGAATTCCTTTATAATTAAAACTTCTGGGCTTCCCTGGTGGCTTAGTGGTAAAGTATCCACCTGTCAATGCAGGGGAGACAGGTTCGATCCTTGATCTGCGAAGATCCCACATGCTGCAGGGCAACTGAGCGTGTGCAACACAACTGCTGAGCTTGTGCTTGAGAGCCCAGGAGCCACAACTGCTGAGCCCACGTGCCACGACTATGGAAGTCTGAGCGCCCTAGAGCCTGTGCTCTGCCACAAGAGAGGCCACCACAAAGAGAACCCCACGCTGCAAGAAAGAGTAGCTCCCACTTGCTGCAACTAGAGAAAGCCACTCTCAGCAATGAAGGGCCCAGCCAAATAAACAAATAAATAAAAATCTGAAAAATAATAATGTTAAATCTCCTGTTTTTCAAAAGAAATAATTTTAAAAATGAAAACACAAGCTACAGACTGAAAGAAAATACTGGCAAAATAATTATCTGAAAACATGTATGTATTTAGGATATATAAAGAGCTAAATATATAATAAAGAATGTACATAGAATAAAGGACTCTCACAATAATAAAACAGATAGTCCATTTTTTTCAAATGAGAAAAATATATGAAGACATTTTATATATATCACAGGGAATGTACATCAAAAAATATTGGGTATCATTAATCATTAGGAAAATGGAAATCAAAATCAAAACAAAATACCATAGCTCATCCAGTAAAATACCCAAAGCATTGCCAAGGATATGGAGAAACTAGAACTTTCCCATTTTATCCCTTGCTGGTGGGAAAGTGCAATAGTAGAGTTATTTTGGAAAACAGTTTGGAAGTTTCTCATCATCTAACTCAACAATTTCACATCAAGGTGTGTTTTCATTCATCTCAGGGACAGAGGACCATACAGAGAGTTGTACATGAACGTTCTTATCAATTATGGAAGTTTCAGTTGGAGAATGAATCTTTTTCAGAATGTGGTACATTCATACAATGAAATACCACTCAACAATAAAAAGGAATGGATAGCTAACATATGCCACAGCATGAATGAGTCTCAAAAACATTTTGCTGAAGAAAGAAGCCGGACACAAAGACAACAGACTACATGATTTCACTTACTTGAAATTCCTAGAAAAAGCAAAACTACAGAGACAGAAAGCAGACCCGTGGTATCCTGGGTTAGGGGATGCAAGTGGGGACGGACTGAAAGTGGCAGGCCAGCCCAGTACTCTGCCTGGAGAATTCCATGGACAGAGGAGCCTGGGGGGCTTCAGTCCGCGGGCTCACGAGAGTCAGACACGACTGAGTGACTACACCAACAACCAACAGTAGCAAACGGTGGTGTGAGCATTTGCTAAGGAGAGTGTCAACTAACACAATTACTTTGAGACAAAAAGCAAAAGCAAAAGAAATCGGGACTGAGCTAACATCACTTAAAAAAGATGGTTGGCAGCATTAAAGGAATAGGTTGATGATTTTCTAAAAGGCAAGGGAGGGTTAGAAGGAGATGCACTTGATATTTTATTTGCTTGTTTAAAAAAAAAAAAGTTAGGATCAGAGCCAGAGGAAGGAAAATAAGCCAGAAAGAAAATGAAGTCATGTGTGTAATAGTGGCTAAGACAGCACCTTCTAACTTAGCAGTATAAGGGAAGGGCTATATCTTGCTGTTTGGGTTTAATACCACCACAAGTAACAACTATCATTGAGAGCTCTGGGCAAAGGGCTTGAAATTTGTTACTTAATTTAATCTTCCTAACAATCCTATGAGGCAGGTACTGCCACTATCATCACTAAGATTCAGAAACTTAACTGAGATGAAGCCCAAGGCCACAAAACTGATATGGCAGCAAAGCCTGGATTTGAACCCAGAGTCTGACTGCTGAGTCAATTATGCTCTTACCCACTAGGCTATTATGAAATTTTTGATAATGTTATCATTGTTGGCAATTTGATTTGGAAAAGGTGGCCCCAAATGTGATCGGCCTGAAAACAGCTGCTTTGAGTTTTTGGTACGGTACCAACAAGAGCAGTGTGTTCCTCAAGCCACCCAGGCTGACACTGTTAATAAATCTGGACATTATTTTTTTCCTGACTCAAATGCAGCCTCATAATTTTCTCAAGATTGCCACCAATTAAAGGAAGTCATCAGGACTTCCTTGGTGATCTAGTAGTTAAAGACTCTGCGCTGCCAATGCAGGGGGGCGGCAGTTTGATCCCCGGCTGGGGAACTAAGATCTTACATACTGTGAGGCATGGCCAGAAAGTAAAACAGAGAAAAGAAAAAGAGAAGGTCACCAACACCAGTGTCAATATGCAAAAAGTATACTTTCTAATCGTAACAAAACCAACTTGATTTCTGATGGACAACATAGTACAAGGAACCAGCCACTGGAAAGATGACTAAAAAAAAGGGAGTCACCAGACTTCATGCTCCAATGTAGGTCTTCTTTGTAATTTAGCCAGCACAAGCTCAGTCAACAAGCCAGTCAGACACATTGATAGAAATAAAGAGGACACATGGAGGAAGGAAGAGAAAGCTAGAGGTACTGATCAAATTACTTGAGATTTTTCAACAGTTTAAGCCAATAATTTTTCCACTTGTTGCTGAGAAGCACAAAAACTCCCGAACAACTGAACAGAAAACACCTTTACCTCGGCATGTTTCAACTCATGTAACATTGAGAGGAAAGTCTTACTTTCAAGATTTACCTGTGAGAACTACTTCAGATTACTGAATAGGACACTGTATATATATATATATATATATATATATATATATATATAAAAAACATATTTTAGATAAAATATCCTTAAAAGCCTTAATAATGTAAAGAAAGTGTACTACATATACAAGGTAAAATTCTTTCCCAAATATTAAGTTAATGGTGCTAAAAATAACATCTAATCTACCGAAGAATAATTTATAAGCTAACTGATGAATATACTTAAGACAATATACTTCTATATATACTTTATAGACAAGCTTACGTTTTCTTTGTTTAAAGAGTTCAATGATTCCTAACCCATGAAACTGTTTATACATGGCATCTAAAACAATAAAATGAACCAGTGAATATAACAAAAAAGACACACAGATATAGTGAACAAACTGGTGGTTACCAAGGGGCAGGGAAAGTAGGTAAGGGCAAGATAGGGGTAAGGGAGCTGGGCATGTATCAGAAGAAAAACATGGTTTAAAAGGATACATGAACACCAGTGTTTACCGCAGAACTGTTTACAACAGTCAGGACAGGGAAGCAACCTAAATGTCCATCAACAGAGGCATGAATAAAGAAGCTGTGCACAATGGAATATTACTCAGCCATAAAAAGGAATGAAACTGTCCCATTTGCGGAGGCATAGACAGACCCAGAGGTTGCCATACAGAATGAAGTAAGTCAGAAAGAGAAAAACACATATGTTTAATCTCCCTTTCATGTGGAATCTAGAAAAATGATAAATGGACTTATTTGCAAAGCAGAAAGAGATAAAAATGTGAAGAACAAATATATGGATACCGAGTGGGGAGGAGGGGATGGGATGAGCTGGCGGACTGGGACTGACATATATATACTTCTATGCATAAAATGAGTGACTAATGAGAACACACCGTGGAGCATAAGAAACTCCATTCAACGCTCTGTGACGACCTAAGAGGGAAGGAAACCCCAAACAGGGGGTGTATGTATGACTGATTCACTTTGCTGTACAGCAGGAACTTTACACTGTAAAGCAACTATACTCCAATAAAATTTAATAAAAAATAAAAATAGAAAGTAAAATGCTTTTCCATGGAAAAAAAAAAGATAGGGGTAAGGGACTAAGCTGTACAAGCTACTATGTAGAAGATAAATAAAGATATACTGTACAACACAGGGAACACAACCATGGTGTCCGACTCTTTGTGAGCCCCAGGCACTGTAGCCAGCCAGGCTCCTCTGTCCTTGGAATTTTTCAGGCAGGAATTCTGGTTTATGTCGCCATTTCCTCCTCCTGGTGATCTTCCCAACCCAAGGATCAAACCCACATCTCCTGTGTCTCCTACATTGGCAGGCAGATTCCTTACCACTGTGCTACCATAATAACTACAAGAGGAGTATAATCTTTAAATACTGTGAATCGCTATGCTATAACATGAAACTTAAATAAAACTGTAAATCATCTATACTTCAATTTTAAGTGAAGAAATTTATGACTTCATAACTTTTCATCCATCAGTTCAGTTGCTCAGTCATGTCTGACTCTTTGCGAACCCATGAATTGCAGCACGTCAGGCCTCCCTGTCCATCACCATCTCCCAGAGTTCACTCAAATTCATATCCATTGAGTCAGTGATGTCATTCAGCCATCTCATCCTCTGTTGTCCTCTTCTCCTCTTGCCCCTAATCCCTCCCACCATCAGAGTCTTTGCCAATGAGTCAACTCTTTGCATGAGGTGTCCAAAGTACTGGAGTTTCAGCTTCAGCATCATTCCTTCCAAAGAATAGCCAGGGCTGATCTCCTTTAGAATGGACTGGTTGGATCTCCTTGTAGTCCAAGGGACTCTCAAGAGTCTTCTCCAATACCACAGTTCAACAGCATCAATTTTTCAGTGTTCAGCTTTCTTCACAGTCCAACTCTCACATCCATACTAAGTATTAAAAACTTGTAAGCTACAATTAAAATAGATATATAGAAAAGGATATATTGTCTATTAAAAAACCCCTAAGCTATAGGTTACAGCCTGTCGGGTCGCAAAGGGTCAGACATGACTGAGCATACACACGTACCCAAGCTACGGGTAGGTACACATATACAATTGATATTGTGATATGATGAAAAATAAAATACCCATCAAATTCGCACGCCTCATACAACCATTCTATTCAAGTCTGTCTCCCATTCACCATGACCAGAGTTAATATAGCAATGCAACTATCACAAAACACTAACTCTACAAAGAGCAGTATTCTCACATAGAGACAGACCTAGAAGAAAAATTAATTCACATGTGGTTGAATGCACATGCCTCCAACTTGGGAGATGACTAAAGATACTAAATTTGGAGTCGCTAACTTGAAAACATCATTTAAATCCACTGATAATGGTTTAAAGAACAACGAGCTGGGAGTCTGGAATAAAGCCCTAAGGAACTCCTTCTTTTAAAAATTATGCAGGAAAGGAACTAACCAAGGAGAATGAGAAGAAATTACCTAAGAGGCAGGAGGGAGACCAGCACAGACTCTGAGAGAGGGACTTCCCAGAAAGAAAGAGAGGCTGGACAACACTACTCAAGGCTCCCTAGTGAGAGCTGCACAGTGTCTACTTGAGTTCGAGCAGAAATTGCTCATGACTTTTCTAAGAAGAGTTTCATCAGAATGATACAGACATAAAGCAGACTGGAGAAAAGTTAAAGTGTTGACAAGTGATAGGAAAAAAGGATTTGGACACAACATATGCAAATGATCACTATCATGACTAGCTTATATTAAAATTTGGCTCAAGGGATAAGAATCTGCTTGCCAATGCAGGAGAAACAGGAGATGCGCATTTGAGCCCTGGGTTGGGAAGACCCCCATTCCAGTTATCTTGCCTGGAAAATTCCATGAACAGAGGAGCCTGGCAGGCTACCATCCATGGAGTTGCAAAGAGTCAGACATGACAGACACCCATCTAGACTGTGAGCTTCTCGAGGGCAAAGGTAAGGTTTCTTCCGTCTTTGATTAAGAAGACAATCTGTGATTGGACAGGTGACCTTTTAAAAAATGCTCCTGCAGAAATCCTAGGGCTTTAATTAGGGTGCTCAGCCAAAAACACACAATAACAGTCTTGAAGAGAATTAAAGGGGAGAAAAGAAATAGCAATGTATTGGGCAGAAATTAATCTTTCTTAAACATAAAAGAAAGGTTCAGAGATGACTCCCACTAAGAGGAGAACATGCCCACTTGTCAACCAACCAGTCTCCCCCAAATAAAAGGCCCCCAAAAACTATGAGTAGAATTTTAATTGTTTTCCTCCCAAGAGGGCTGGATCATTTTGGCCTGAATGTTCCCTTCCATCCTCACTGAAATGGAAATAGGTACTGAAGCCTACAGTATATGCCAGAAAAGGTGAGGATTACTACAGATTATCAATTTATTTTTTTACAATAAATCAGTGTGAGAAGACACATCTACCATCCTTAATGCAATAAAATATAAATCCTGTTATAAATATTACCAAAGGAGGAACAAAATCCACTCAGGGAAAGGGAATAAGACTGTAAACTCCTCTCAGAAACTCACCTTCTCCTTGGATGTTCACCCTAACTGCAGCGACCACTCTGCTACAAAATGAGCCTAGAAGCTTCCCCTCATAACCCTGAGCACAACCCACACAAATCTGCACAATAATTACCTCAGGATTGTGGGGTAACAAAAGGAAGTGAGTCAGAAGTAACATTAAAACTATACCATCTGAAGAAAAGTACCTCTACGATCTGTCTACAAAGGGTGGGGTGGTCTTTAATTTCCCAATACCCAGCAGTGTCCTCAAATACCATGACACAGCTTGGGCTCAGTCATGTCAGTCGTGTCTGGTTCTTTGTGACCCTATGGACTGTGGCCCACCAGGCTCCTCTGTCCATGAGATTTTCCAGGCAAGAACACTGGAGTGGGTTGCTATGCCCTCCTCCAGGGGATCTTTCCCACCCAGGGATTGAACCCATGTCTTCTGCATTGCAGGCAGATTCTTTACTGCTGAGCTACTGGGGAAGCCCCCACATCACAGGGACCAGCACAAAGCTTCTGTCCACCAAAGCCTCTTCTGAGTTTGTTTCCTCTCTAATCTAGACAGCATACTGAAAAGCAGAGACATTACTTTGCCGACAAAGGTCCGTCTAGTCAAGGCTATGGTTTTTCCAGTAGTCTTGTATGGATGTGAGAGTTGGACTGTGAAGAAGGCTGAGCGCCAAAGAATTGATGCTTTTGAACTGTGGTGNGGCTGATCTCCTTTAGAATGGACTGGTTGGATCTCCTTGTAGTCCAAGGGACTCTCAAGAGTCTTCTCCAATACCACAGTTCAACAGCATCAATTTTTCAGTGTTCAGCTTTCTTCACAGTCCAACTCTCACATCCATACTAAGTATTAAAAACTTGTAAGCTACAATTAAAATAGATATATAGAAAAGGATATATTGTCTATTAAAAAACCCCTAAGCTATAGGTTACAGCCTGTCGGGTCGCAAAGGGTCAGACATGACTGAGCATACACACGTACCCAAGCTACGGGTAGGTACACATATACAATTGATATTGTGATATGATGAAAAATAAAATACCCATCAAATTCGCACGCCTCATACAACCATTCTATTCAAGTCTGTCTCCCATTCACCATGACCAGAGTTAATATAGCAATGCAACTATCACAAAACACTAACTCTACAAAGAGCAGTATTCTCACATAGAGACAGACCTAGAAGAAAAATTAATTCACATGTGGTTGAATGCACATGCCTCCAACTTGGGAGATGACTAAAGATACTAAATTTGGAGTCGCTAACTTGAAAACATCATTTAAATCCACTGATAATGGTTTAAAGAACAACGAGCTGGGAGTCTGGAATAAAGCCCTAAGGAACTCCTTCTTTTAAAAATTATGCAGGAAAGGAACTAACCAAGGAGAATGAGAAGAAATTACCTAAGAGGCAGGAGGGAGACCAGCACAGACTCTGAGAGAGGGACTTCCCAGAAAGAAAGAGAGGCTGGACAACACTACTCAAGGCTCCCTAGTGAGAGCTGCACAGTGTCTACTTGAGTTCGAGCAGAAATTGCTCATGACTTTTCTAAGAAGAGTTTCATCAGAATGATACAGACATAAAGCAGACTGGAGAAAAGTTAAAGTGTTGACAAGTGATAGGAAAAAAGGATTTGGACACAACATATGCAAATGATCACTATCATGACTAGCTTATATTAAAATTTGGCTCAAGGGATAAGAATCTGCTTGCCAATGCAGGAGAAACAGGAGATGCGCATTTGAGCCCTGGGTTGGGAAGACCCCCATTCCAGTTATCTTGCCTGGAAAATTCCATGAACAGAGGAGCCTGGCAGGCTACCATCCATGGAGTTGCAAAGAGTCAGACATGACAGACACCCATCTAGACTGTGAGCTTCTCGAGGGCAAAGGTAAGGTTTCTTCCGTCTTTGATTAAGAAGACAATCTGTGATTGGACAGGTGACCTTTTAAAAAATGCTCCTGCAGAAATCCTAGGGCTTTAATTAGGGTGCTCAGCCAAAAACACACAATAACAGTCTTGAAGAGAATTAAAGGGGAGAAAAGAAATAGCAATGTATTGGGCAGAAATTAATCTTTCTTAAACATAAAAGAAAGGTTCAGAGATGACTCCCACTAAGAGGAGAACATGCCCACTTGTCAACCAACCAGTCTCCCCCAAATAAAAGGCCCCCAAAAACTATGAGTAGAATTTTAATTGTTTTCCTCCCAAGAGGGCTGGATCATTTTGGCCTGAATGTTCCCTTCCATCCTCACTGAAATGGAAATAGGTACTGAAGCCTACAGTATATGCCAGAAAAGGTGAGGATTACTACAGATTATCAATTTATTTTTTTACAATAAATCAGTGTGAGAAGACACATCTACCATCCTTAATGCAATAAAATATAAATCCTGTTATAAATATTACCAAAGGAGGAACAAAATCCACTCAGGGAAAGGGAATAAGACTGTAAACTCCTCTCAGAAACTCACCTTCTCCTTGGATGTTCACCCTAACTGCAGCGACCACTCTGCTACAAAATGAGCCTAGAAGCTTCCCCTCATAACCCTGAGCACAACCCACACAAATCTGCACAATAATTACCTCAGGATTGTGGGGTAACAAAAGGAAGTGAGTCAGAAGTAACATTAAAACTATACCATCTGAAGAAAAGTACCTCTACGATCTGTCTACAAAGGGTGGGGTGGTCTTTAATTTCCCAATACCCAGCAGTGTCCTCAAATACCATGACACAGCTTGGGCTCAGTCATGTCAGTCGTGTCTGGTTCTTTGTGACCCTATGGACTGTGGCCCACCAGGCTCCTCTGTCCATGAGATTTTCCAGGCAAGAACACTGGAGTGGGTTGCTATGCCCTCCTCCAGGGGATCTTTCCCACCCAGGGATTGAACCCATGTCTTCTGCATTGCAGGCAGATTCTTTACTGCTGAGCTACTGGGGAAGCCCCCACATCACAGGGACCAGCACAAAGCTTCTGTCCACCAAAGCCTCTTCTGAGTTTGTTTCCTCTCTAATCTAGACAGCATACTGAAAAGCAGAGACATTACTTTGCCGACAAAGGTCCGTCTAGTCAAGGCTATGGTTTTTCCAGTAGTCTTGTATGGATGTGAGAGTTGGACTGTGAAGAAGGCTGAGCGCCAAAGAATTGATGCTTTTGAACTGTGGTGTTGGAGAAGACTCTTGCGAGTCCCTTGGACTGCAAGGAGGTTCAACCAGTCCATTCTGAAGATCAGCCCTGGGATTTCTTTGGAAGGACTGATGCTAAAGCTGAAACTCCAGTACTTTGGCCACCTCATGCGAAGAGTTGACTCATTGGAAAAGACTCTGATGCTGGGAGGGATTGGGGGCAGGAGGAAAAGGGGTGACAGAGGAAGAGATGGCTGGATGGTATCAATGACTCGATGGATCTGAGTTTGGGTGAACTCTGGGAGATGGTGATGGACAGGGAGGCCTGGCGGCTGCGATTCATGGGGTCGCAAAGAGTCGAACATGACTGAGCGACTGAACTGAACTGAACTGAACTGAAGGACCAGCCTCTTCCCCAGATGACTGACACTGTCAGTCTCACCCAATTCTCACCCCCTCCAAGGAGGCTGCTGCTTTCAACAGTATATGACCACATTAAGATAATCATCAGTTCAACATGAAAAAGGGAACATTCTTACAAAAAAAAAAAAAAGTATGAAAGAGGGTAAGAGAGTATCTTCTTTAAAAGGAAGGTGTTATATAATACCCATTTATAACCAAGAAGAGTTGACACAATTTTTCTAAAGTCAAAGAATGTGCATAGAGCTGATATTAAACCTGAGTCCACCTGGCTCAAGGCCCTGTGACTCGGCAGCTTAATCTACTGAAGATAAAAAAAAGAAGCAAGCACCCAAACAACGGCATTTTAATTTTCAAGTTGAAAACAGCTCACAGTGTATATGTGTTCACAGGCCTAATTTTGTATCACAGTTAAGTTCTTTTTCCCTTGAAGTACAATTACAATTTTATGTGATATAATTAACTGTAGCAGTATTTTACAGAGTTCTAGAAAGAATATAGCATTCCAAAATTGAGACTACTGGGAGAAAAGCACTGCAGCTTCGCTTATCCTTGGAGTACAAGTTACTACCTAGTCAAACTGTCATTGTCTCTCCGTCTGTATGATTTCAGAGTCAATCCATGGATCCAACAGTCCGGAAAAAGAAATGTATCAAAGAAAGACACTGCGTCAGAAATTTGATTCATTGTGAGGACCAATACAGAGTTTCCCATTTTGTTAAAAAACTTAACAGGCAATTTTTCATTCTACTCTGTGTCTGGGTTTTAACAAAAACTTAGAGGCACAGTGGAGAAAATCGGACCCTCTGGTGATGGTTATCATTTTGCATCAAAATTTAGGTATGGAAGAAACCTGGAAATATCTATTGTAACTACACCATTTTATGGTATAAAACTGAGGCTCAAAGAGATTAAGTACCTCTCCTGACACTGATAGTACTTCCTCTGACTAAAGGAGTTTCTGTGAACCCAGAAATAAATATTATCTTAAAAACACTGGCCTTGCCCTCATGTTTGAACTGTCTGCTTCGGAAATTATCATCAAATATGTGTTGGCCTTCCCATCAAAGAAGAGTATTACATATCCAAAAAGATATGAGAGAGGCTTGTATATTAGTTGTATATCTAGAATTTACAGGTAAAATATCTAATAACACAAGATACAAACACAACTTGAAAGATCTAGAGATGAACAGTCTAACATGCTGATCAAGCAATGAGAGCCACCTTGTGTTAAATATCAGGTGTCAGCCACTTTGATACAAACTTTACACGCATTATTTTTGATGTTTTCCATAAATGGGCATCTATCAATTCCATTCTGTAGGTGAGGAAGGTGAAAATCAGGGAAGGTAAGTGATATCCTCACCGAAGCAAGAGGAAGACCTGCTGGTGGCATCTGGGTCTCTCCGAGCTCAAGATCACCACCACACCCACACCTACCGCCCCTCTACTTCACTTCCATCCTGATTCCTTTGTTCTTTCAGTCTAGTTCCACTCTTCTGCACTTCACGGTCCACCCAGCTCATTCTTCCCAGGAAAAAAGGTCTGACAACAAGAAGATGCTTTGTAACAGCCAGCAACCACAAAAAACTGCCCCAAGCATCAATTCACCCAGTGAATTCACCCAATACAATCCAATGAATTGCCCTAAAAATGTTTCACTAACAGGATTGTTCAATAAAGGTTTGTTGTGCTTATATAAGCAAAGAGAATGGAAGAAACACTATGATGTTGTAGCATAAAAGCTGGAGTGAAGGAAAAAATACTTAAAGGCTATGACAAAATGAGGATTTTATCTGACATAAGGAATCTCATTTTAAAAAGAAAATAAAACAATTCTAAAAGCTAAAGAGGGAGACAGGAAAACAATCTATTGGTGCTGAATTTTCGCTCAAACTAGGAGCCCCAAAGACTCAGAGTGTATGTAAAGGTCCATGAAACTTTTCAAAATCATATTTTCATTCTGACGACAATCTAAGTTATTTAACAAAGGGATCTGCTAATTCATATGGATGACCATTATACAGCTGATAGCCTACTGCTGTTTAATTTCAGTACTTGTTTTTGTGCTTACAACTGGAATTAGAGACTAGTATTATTTTAATGTCTTTGATATCAAGTCTTAATGGACAAAGTTTTCTATAAGTTCAAGGAAAAAAAAAATAAGGGAGAGGGGATATGAAATACAGCCGATAACAGCACATGCTGGACTCAAAGGTACCAGACCTCAACAGGTTGTCATAGCCACACAATACTGCGTGGCTACCAATAATTTAAATCTTATTGATTTGGTAGTTTTGTTTATATTTAGTTAGCAAATCTGATTTTGTTTTATAGGTCCTAATGAAACAAAAATCTTTCTGCACTGAAAAGGAATCTAAGTGACATATATTAAAATGGGTGCTTTTCGTAAGGGCCATGACACCAGTTAATTTCCCCCATTACTTACATAATAAATATGGCCATAAAATGTGATTAACAAATCATTTGTGTATGACTTTTGTTTTTAAAAAATTCTGACAAATCAAAATAAGGCTCTACCAGTGGTTCCCAAAATGTATCTCTATGTAGCTTAAGAACAAAGTGTTGAGGATTCTCCTTCATTATTAGATCATCAGCTTTTTATTTTTGTGAAACTAAATTTTCCCTTTATTTTCTTAAAAGGTCGTAGTAGATGGTTATTTTTTTTTCATGTAATGACTTGAAAAAATCCAAAATTTGCCAATCTTATGTCAATTGCCTAGATTTTTAAATAGCATATGAAATTTTAAAATTGTATATGAAACCACAATCTCTAGGTACCACACTGGCCTACCTGTTATGAAATTTTACACACATACACACACATGCGCGTGCGCATGCGCACGCACACACACACACAGAGATAGGAATTTCCATCCGGTACCACAGGGAAAAATCATTTTGAACATGAACTTGCATTCAAGAAGTTCTTGTTTCTACCCAAAAGTACTTAACACTTTTCTATCTGTCTCTCTCTCTCTGGTCTGGGTCTAAGAGCGCTCAGGTAGTTAAGCCCCAACTACAACATGAAGACAGGAAGAGATGACTTATCATGCCCAAGTGCGCAGAAGTACACATTTTGCGAACATCCTAGGATAAACCACAGCCTAATAAGGTTAATAATGATGATGACAAATAGTACATAAAGAACAGAACTATGGAAAACTAACAGTAGCAATAAACTCTTTGATATTCTCTCATTGAGAAATGAAGTTTAACCACCCACCCCTGAAAGGACAGCTGCCTTAGGGACTGGCTGGACCAAAAAGACTGTGGCAGAAGTGATATTCTGTGACTTTGGAGCCTTAGAGCTCCAGCCTGGAACACTGGAACCTTCTATCTCACAGTCCTGAGCTGCTACACAAACCGGACTACTGTTAAGACACTGTCCTGTGAGGAAGCCAAACCTTGGCATGAGAGAGGCCATGTCAAAAAGAGAATGCAATGCTTAGCCAGCCCCACACTGTTCGAGCCTCCAGTTCTTCATCTTCCCAGCAGAGACTCCACACTTGGGGGAGCAGCGACAAGCCATCCCACCCATGCCACGTCCAAATTCCTAAGCCACACAAGGATGAGATGACAATAACAAACTGTTGCTTTAAGCAACAGATAACCAGAATAAAACTAATCCCCTTTCATAAATACTAATAAAGACTTTAAAGCAAAAATGAAATGTCTTAGGCAGACTTGCTGGAAACCAGAATGGCAGCAGACACAAAAGCAGATTCCAATGCATAAAGATAAATATAAATCCATTCATGCAATTATCCAGAAAATATGTATAATACCAAGATATACCCTGTAAACAGGGATATACACAAGCTCTTGAGAGGGTTTAAAAGGGGGGGAAAAAAAAAAAAGACCTGCCTTCAAGGAACTTCAAAGCACTTGTATCACAGTGTCTTCTTGCATACTTTCTGATGTTTTTCACAAAAATAACACAATCAACGGTTCAGATCAAATCAAAATGCAGATTAATCTCATAAAGTGACCTAGGGTTTGAGTTCCTCTGTGAGAAGGAAGTCAAGATTGAATCAAAATCCAACAAAAGGTCATTTGTAGTTTGTAGTAAGGAAACATGCCTCAGTTAACTGTAGCATACTCAAATGTTTAGGCCTCATTTTAGGCTAGAAATTCAAGGCATGCATAACTAATCCTTTTTAATTTTTCTTCATAAAGTATCAGGTTAAAGAGCCTTTTAAAGATTAAATTACAAATAGGCCAAGTAGACCTTGGCTACTTTACTACAGTCAAGGTTTGGGGACTCAGAATGAGCAAAAGCAAGTAAGGTCAGAAGTGAGCTGCTGTTTTAACAAGATTTATTTCTGTCTAGGTATGTGGCTACTGTTTAAACAAACACACTCATTATTCCAGTGACTAAAATAATTTTAACTGCTTCTTTTATTAAAGCATAGACAGTTTAACCTTTCATAATATTATTCTCAGGATTCTAAAATTATTCACACTTTTTCTATTTGTAGTATTTCTCTATTCAAATTTCACTGGGAGCCGAAATGAATGCAAATAGAGAAAATTCTTCTCCCAGGTATTTTTAAATGCAGGAAAATGTTTGATCTCACATTGTAAAAGAAGAAGCTGGTAAATAAGTTTGTACATGGCCTCTTGGACAAAAGACCATGTGTAGTACGTCTTAAAACTCATCAGCACTGCGTACAATGCCTCCGTACAAAGTACTTGGCAAATGTGTGCTGACTGATAACACATTTATTTCTCACTTATATTTTAAGTGGGGCCAATAAAAATAAGCAGTGCTATTTTCTGTCTTAGTAAGTACTTGAGGCAAAGAAAAAAAAGATAATGCTTTCATACAGTGGTCACAGAGAAACACGTATCTTTCCATTTTTTTCTTACTAAGGTATGGTAGTGGGTATATTAACAAATTCTACATGTCAAAATAGTAAAGGGAAGTAACAGTAGAACAGTAACCTAAATTATAAACGGCCTTGCATTTATCTTTTTTCTCATAATTCTGATTTTAGCACATTACATAGTAATTTGTCAGAATTCCTTTTTTAAAACTTGACACAGAAGAATAAAAATTCTCATGGCTAAAGGGTAATCATTAATATTTTATCCAAAATATACTATAAAAGTCAAAAGAGAGTACTGAACAAGAATATAATTAGGACCTTCAAAATGATACTACTAATATTCCATTATAAAAGTAACAGTACCTGAGAGGAAACAGCAGGAAATGCTTATTCAACAGGTCACTCTCCCCTCTTCTGGGCTTCCCTTGTGGCTCAGCTGGTCAAGAATCTGCCTGCAATGTGGGAGAAATGGGCCCGGGGTTCAATCCCTGGGTTGGGAAGATCCCCTGAAGAAGGGAAAGGCACCCACTCCAGTATTCTGGCCTGGAGAATTCCATGTTCTACAGTCCATAGGGGTCGCAAAGAGTTGGACAGGATGGAGAGACTTTCACTTTCTTCCCTCTTCTAGACCGGCCTGAATGTCAGCACCATCTGGGTGAGGTAAAAGACCCAGCTGGCTTCCAGGGGGGCCCTAATGAAGGTCAAGGCCAATCACTAACCAGCCCAAGGCCTCAATTTCCTCAATGGTGAGAAGAGACTTGGCATGATTATCTCCAAAGTAGATTTTTAACAAAGTCTACCAATGTCAAATAAAAAGTCATTCATCTAAACAGGGTTTTAAGACATTCTCAATTTCCACTTGCTTCATTAAGGCACACTTATTTTCTGAATCTGACAGATAATCTACAGATTGACTCCTTTTCTGTTATTTTATCTTTACAATTCTAGGAGGTAGACTGAGTCAGTAAGTATGACACAATGCCAGTAAGTCAGAATGGAGAAAAAATCTCAGCCAAAGAAGACTAGAAATCAGATCTACTGATTCCTGACTCAGTGCTCAAATTTCCAGGAAAGTCCCTTTAAAATCTACAAGAACTACCAACTAAATTATATGCCAGTATAAAAAGGAAGAAAATATGGCGTTACTTCTAAATGGCTAGCCTGCTGCTTTAAATCACGTCATGTGTCTTAAATTCCCTTAAGATAACAATTTTAGGCTTTTATGTTTCAGAATTAATTTTCAAGATTCCTGGAATAAGAAAATCCCAGTAGTTTAAACACATAATAAAAGTATTACCATATATTAAAGTTTTCTAAACTGACGTATGAAGAAAAGTGAAAGCTTGTTGGCAAAGTTGTGTCCTACTCTTTGCAACCCCATGGACTGCAGCCTGCCAGGCTCCTCTGTCCATGAGATTCTCCAGGTAATAATACTGGAGTGGGCTGCTATTTCCTTTACCAGGGGATCTTCCTGATCCAGTGATCATACCCAGATCTCCTGCTTGGTGGGCATATTCTGTACCACTGAGCCACAAGGGAGGCCTAACTGATGTAAATTCCTTGACAAAAAGGGGCCCAGGGACTTCCCTAGTGGTCCAGTGGCTAAGAATCTGCCTTGAGGTGCAGGGGAAATGGGTTCAATCCCTGGTTGGGGAACTAAGATCCTACATGCACGCATGCCACAACTAAGACCCACCCAGCACAGCCAGATAAATAAATAAATATTTTTAAAAGGGGGGGGGCATGGTAAAACCAGTGTTAGAATACAGTATTTGTAAACTGAACAACATACATAAGCTTTTTAGTTTAATGTGGCATTTTCCACAGTTGTTGATCAATACACATTTGGGAATTTTAAAAAAATTAATTGACATTCTAATGCACTTTGGTTCCAATGAACCCCTCTTGGAAAATACTTCTGTTATCTTTTAAAAATATATTCATCTGCTAAATAAAACACACGGTTTGTCCTTACTTCAAGAGGATATATATTTTCCTATTTTCTGGAAAAAAAATGAAGTATCTTACAACTTGTACTTTTAATATGACAGTGTTTCTTTTTATTTTTTCCTATAAAGTTGCTCACCTAATACTGTATTTGGAATCAACAGCAACTCAGGATAGAGAACTATGGCAAATCTTCTCATAATCTTAAAATATACTCTCGGTGATACAAATGACCTCATAGTAACAGGTTTCTTCCACTTGTCACACTAAATTAAATACCCAGAACTGATGCTTAAAGAATCTGAGAGAGGATCCCAATTCAGACTGAGAGTGTATTAACAAACACACATAACTGGGAGAAAATGTTCATCAGAGAAAAAACATTTGCATCAGTCTTAAACTACTATAGGGATCTGTGCCCAAAACGGGGAGGAAACATTTACAGGTAAAGATAAAACAAATTACCTTATCACTGATAAGCCCCAGTTAACAGCAGCATGGAAGTAATTGTAAGTGTGATTTTTTGCCCTATTTATAAAATATGGGGTTGATCAAGAAGTTTCTTTGGGTTTTTTATATAACATTAAATAGAAAAATCTGAACCAACTTTTTGCCCATCCCAATAGTAAACTCTGAGACAAAGGCTAATTAGATAATCCGAATTTATCTTGTGCTCATGATTTTGTAAAACTTGATGAATTTAAGTCCCAAAGGAATTAGACAATTCTAACCCTTCCTCCAGACAACTCTGAGTTCCCTAACACAAATTAACCAAACACACTTCCTTTGTACTTTCAACTAATAACGATTAGCACGTCCAAAAATACTTTCAAACGCTTTTGAAAATGTAAGGCAGCTTAGAAACTTGAGCTGTTTTTAGTAATGGTATTTTAAAAGTGGTATAACTTACCACTCCAAGCAAAGAGGTATGACTTGTCACTGGTCATAGCAGTAACATGGAACACTGAAAAGAGCTATTTTGAGAAAATAAGAGACTGGGGTCCTAGTCTCGAACCTCACCCTTCCTCTCATGTATACAAAACCTAATGCTCATGTAACACAAAAATCAGATTTTGGCTTAAAAATGAACAAAACAGCACGATAAGTTATGTATCTGTCTTTAAAGGTAGATTTAAAAAACTGTTTTTTAGAAACAGAATCAGTCTGGGGTGTTGTCTAGAACATTTTAGATATTTCAATTCTTTCTAATCCTTAAATGTTTACACACGTTTCCCCACCCCCACCATCTTATATCTATTTTACATTTTAGTAAGTCATTCTCTTACCCAGGTCATAAACAGCTTTCAGATAGAGAGTAAATTTCAAAAGCTACTTCCTTGTCCATAAATACATGAACAAGTCATATTTTAAAATAAAGCACAAAACATCACAAAAAGACTCACAAGAAGGTATCACAGTATAGTATGTTCACAAACCTATAGTTACCCTATTTTCAGCTATACAGTAAATAAAAAGTACTCCTTTTGTGCAAATGAATAGAGACTTCAAGTGCTCAATTAAGGAGTACTACACATCTAAAAATCACTTGAAAAATAATAACAAACAACATTTTTCTGAAGGTCACATCAAAAAGATGAAAGCACCCAAACTCCATGGCATCAAAAGCCACAGTGAGAGAAATAACTGAAGAAACCTGTGCTCTGCAGATTGATAAGACTGGAACCAAAACCTAGACACATGTCCATCTCAAGTAAAAACACTGGGAAGTGAGGGTCTTGAAATGCTCTTTGAATATGGAAGCCAGTGGCATTTATTTCCTAAATGTAAAATAAAATTTTTAAAAAGTCTAGTGGAAATCAGCATTTAAGCAGTGGGAAGCTGTTCATCTTTTGGCTTCTTTTTTAAGACTGTATTGCATAAATTGTAACTGTATTGCCATAGGTGGGAAGAAGACCACTGTCTCCCTGGCTACCTTCTAACTTTGAGGGTGTAGCCATCTCCCAAGGATGTGGGTCTCCTCGGTAGATGACAGAGGCGCAGCTTTGGTCTGTAATCAACGTTCTCCAGAGGACATTTCCTTCAAGTCCTTTTATCTGAAAGCAGCACAGAACTGACAAACCCTGTGAAACCCTGAGGACTGATGCTACTCACTCATTTCAAAGCCCTCAGTCTCCAACAAGTTCAAAACAATAGTGGCAGGTGAAGAAGCTGTGGAGAGTTAATGAAGACAACGCACTGTGTCTCACAGATCACTTCTTGACTATGTGTCTTTTAGAAAAGGGGTAAACTAGACCATAGCCCCATCTGCCGCGACTAGAGAGTGTTGGAACAGCAACAAACACCAAACACTGCCAACAACAGTAAATAAATAGAGCTGTTCTTAAAAAAAGAAAACAGGTAAGACATTTACTGCTGGCTAAAGGATGGACAGTCCAGCTTGTGGATAATACAAAGGTCCTTCCATCTGGGACATTTTTCCTCTTATATCTTGGCTGTTTCTCTGGGCATTCAACACCTCGAAGGAAAAGAAAGGGTTGAGAAAATGAGGTAAAATTCCACTCTGTGAATTTCATCCCCAGTAAAAAGCACTTAAGAAACAAAACAAATATTAATAGAATAACCTCTTAGAGACCGAAAGGAAAATACACTAAAACCCTAAAAGTGGGTGTGTGAGGGACGGCGCCATTTCTGGGTAAATTCTTTCAAGTCCACACCTTTTGAATGAAACCATACTGAAACCAGAACAGTGAGAGAAAAGTCGAAAAAGTACGTTAAACCTAATGATTTCACATATTTTCACTACCTTGAGTTTATTTTCTAGAAGACAAAGGGGAAGTTGCCTATCCAGCTCGACAGTGTCAACAAACACAAAGATATGTCATAATTATTCCCTTCCTCATTGTCTATGTAAAGGAACAAAGGAAATGAAAGCCATGAGTTCACACTCACAAACCAAAACCACAAGAAAAATAATCTAAAACCAGACCATAGGAGGCAAGAGAAAGGCAAAGGTTCTCCAGCCCAGAAGTCTGATTTTGCAACACTAATAGGGTAAAGCCACATTCCTGCCACAAGCCTCGTGCTCTCAAAACAGGCCACACAGCTGGCGGTCATGAAAGCTTTCCAGACCGGAACTAAGATAGTAAGAAAACTCAGTGGGTCTCGGGGCTGAACTGCGTCCTAAACTGATTCTGATGAAAACACTGTCCTGCTGAGGTGTAATTCGATGACAGCCAGAAACTTGATTCAATAGATGATTATAACTTTCACAGAAAAATCCTGAAGAAACACTGCTTTGAATGAGGACTCCTTTAGTTCATAATGATCTGTCCAAAGTATTGAAAACACACTTTCTAGAGAGAGTCACCCACGTGATGCACGCCACAAGGAGAATGCTTCCAAAAGCAGCCAGAGGTAAACTATATCTGTGTGAATATTAAGAGTCCAGCTTCCTCTGGAAGTCAAAGCACCATGAGGCTAAAAAGAAAGACTGATTCGATCTGGAGCCTGGACTTGGTTTACAAGGGCCCATGGGGTTGTTTAACGAGCTGTTTTAAAGGGACCACGTTTTTGCCAAGCCCAGGGAGAGTTCCCTATGAAACTACTGTGACGGACTCCAAGAAGCGAGACCCTCCTGCACGAATCTTGAATGCTTCAACTCAACTGCCAGAGAACACTCTCAAGCAGCACTCTCGTTCTGTTTTCAAAACACTCATGAAATTACTCATGCAAATGAGATTTAAGGAGATGCCTAAAGAGTTGGCTGTGCTACACCCATTTTCTTCCTCCCAGAGGAAGTCGTCTTACTAAGACGTTCTTCACCAAACAGGAAGTTAAAACAGCATTCTTTCCTATGAGGCTTGACATTTTCTATTGTTGTATCAGGAACTTGATTTTTAAAGCTAGAATGTATTTTATAAATTTGATTCTTAGACAACGTTTTCCTCTAAGTTTAAAAAATAAAAGGTTTGAAAAGTGCATAAAATGAGCAAGTGACTAAATCTATTCACAAACTGCCAGTAAACTATTTTATAATATCACCTAAATATAACCCTCAATGGATAAGGGAATGGCAAACCACTCCAGCATCCTTCCTGTGAGAACCCCATGAACAGTATAAAAAGGCAAAAAGATATGACACCGGAAGATGAGTCTCCCAGGTCGGAAGGTGTCCAATATGCTACCAGGGAAGAACAGAGGGCAATAAATAGCTCCAGAAAGAATGGACTCAACATTCAAAAAACTAAGATCATGGCATCCGGTCCCATCATTTCAAAGCAAATAGAAGGGGGAAAATTGGAAGCAGCGACAAATTTTATTTTCTTGGGCTCCAAAATCACTGTGGGCAGACTACAGCCATGAAATTCTGTCAAATACACACTAAAAGAAGATCTTCAAAAAATAAAAATAAAAAGACGCTCCTTGGAAGGAAAGCTATGCCAAACCTAGACAGTGTATTAAAAAGCAAAGACATCACTTTGCCAACAAGGATCCATACAGTCAAAGCTATGGTTTTTCCAGTAGTCATGTATGGATGTGAGAGCTGGACCATAAAGAAGGCTGCGTGCTAAATCATCTGACTCTGTACAACCCTATGGATTGCAGCCTGCCAAGCATCTCTGCCCATGGGATCCTGTAGGCAAGAACACCAGACTGGGTTGCCGTGCCTTCCTCCAGGAGATCTTCCTGACCCAGGTATTGAACTCACGTCTCTTACATCTCCTGCATTGGCAGGCAGGTTCTTTACCACATGCCACTTGGGAAACCCAAAGAAGGCTGAGCACTGAAGAACTGATGCTTCCAAACTGTGGTGCTGGAGAGTCCCTTGGACTGCAAGGAGATCCAACCAGTCCAGCCTAAAGGAAATCAACCCTGAATCGTCACTGAAAGGACTGATCCTGAAGCTCCAATACTTTCGCCACCAGATGTGAAGAGCCGACTCATTGGAAAAGATTCCGATGCTGGGAAAGACTGAAGGAAAAGAGAGCAGCAGTGGATGAGGTAGTTGGGTGGCATTACTGATTCAATTGACATGGGTCTGAGCAAACTCCAGTATACAGTGAAGGACGGCAAAGGGTGGCATGCTGCAGTAAATGCGGTCAGAGAGTCGGACATGACTTAGTGAATGAACAGCAACAACAAAATATAATCCTAAGAAAATTATCACATTGCTCATTAAATCTAGGTACACTGATACCCGTTCAGTTCTTACTGAGATCTACTTCTTTCAACAAAGCCATTATGCCTATAGGTCTTAGTCAAGACTATTAATGTGAGTTGATTCCAATTATAAAGATTTACTGATATTAAGGTAAACGATAGTGAATATAAAATAAATGGCATAGACAAATGTTACAAGCTTCCTTTTCACTTAGAAAGCAGGATTCATTTCAAATACAAAAAAACTGGATTTCAATAAGCATGATATCAAGTGTGCTAAGCCACTTCTTCCCGATCCAGCGATCAAACAAGCATCTCTTATATCTCCTGCATTGGCAATAGAGTTCTTTGCCACTAGTATCGCCTGGGAAGCCCATGACATCAATTATTATATGATAATAAGCAATACTGTAAGAGCAAATGAGGATTTACTAGTATTATTCAAAATGTTTATAGTTACAGCCAGTATTTGAATATAAGTAGTTTTCCCTCTAGTATCTTCTTCACCAAGAGGTATTAAAACATTGTAAATGCATGTAAGGCTTGGAAACCAAAGCATTGTGATTCAAATACTGACTTTTGTGATTCTGAATATGTTAACCTCTCTTAAGTTTCTTCGTCTGCAAAATGGGAATAATATAGACCAGCAGTCCCCAGTCTTTTTGGCACCATGGACTGGTTTCACAGAAGAGGACTTTTCCATGGATGGGGGGTGGGGTAGGGGGGTAGTGTTTGATGGGGTATGATTTGGGGATGATTCAAGCACATTACATTTACTGTGCACTTTATTTCTATTATTATTACATCAGTTCCACCGCAGATCATCAGACGTTAGACCCCAGAGGTTGGGGACCCCTGATACAGATCATGTTGAGTTTTTAAGAGTATAAATAAGAAAACATCTGTAAAGCACGTGTGGAAGGGTTTGGCGAATAGCAGGCACCTAATACAATAATTACTATAATTATTATTGAAGTTGCAGAAATTGATCAACTAATTTCTAGTAACAGCCACAAAAGNCCAGAGGTTGGGGACCCCTGATACAGATCATGTTGAGTTTTTAAGAGTATAAATAAGAAAACATCTGTAAAGCACGTGTGGAAGGGTTTGGCGAATAGCAGGCACCTAATACAATAATTACTATAATTATTATTGAAGTTGCAGAAATTGATCAACTAATTTCTAGTAACAGCCACAAAAGTGAAATGTTCGTGACCATCAGAAATATTCCCAATAACTTGTTTTAAAGATGTTTTTAGACTTGAACTTCTAGGTGCCAGAAAGTCCAGCTGGCATCCCTGTCATTAGTCTGCGTGCTAAGACTCTTCTATTAGGTACTTTCTTAATGTTAGTGAGAAAGAAGCAGGCGTTCCATCTCTACTTGAAACATTAGGATTGCCAACTACTGAGTCAGATTTAACTAATTCATAAACTACTCAGACCAAGCTAAACACTATGGGAGGCTACGCTGACATTTCTCAGCAGCTAGTCAGCGAGTATGGTGTGTAAGATTGTGTAGTGGAAACTTGGCACACACACCAANAAGCTCCAGTACTTTGGCCACCTCATGTGAAGAGCTGACTCATTGGAAAAGACTTTGATGCTGGGAGGGGTTGGGGGCCGGAGGAGAAGGGGACGACAGAGGATGAGATGGCTGGATGGCATCACGGACTCAATGGACGTGAGTCTGAGTGAACTCCAGGAGATGGTGACGGACAGGGAGGCCTGGCGTGCTGCAATTCACGGGGTTGCAGAGTCGGCCACAACTGAGCGACTGAACTGAATTGAACTGAAAGATGGTTATGGAGAATGACTGGTGGACAACCAATGTTAATTAGAAAAGTTTGAGTCAGTCAGCTTTTATCAGCTTTAAAAGCAAGAGAGAAAATAATGGATGACTAATAGACGAAAAGGCAGCTATAAATATAAATTACAATTTGGACACTGAATGTGGCCAACAGTACGAAAGCACATCAAAGTAGGATACAACATCAGTAATTACCACAGTGAAAAGCAAAATCATCTGGAGAAGGAAAAGAATAAAAATCAGCAAACTGAGAAAGTTACTCTCAGGGTTGGTAATAGCCGCCTGCTGCTGCTGCTGTCGTTTCAGTCGTGTCCNATGTGGCCAACAGTACGAAAGCACATCAAAGTAGGATACAACATCAGTAATTACCACAGTGAAAAGCAAAATCATCTGGAGAAGGAAAAGAATAAAAATCAGCAAACTGAGAAAGTTACTCTCAGGGTTGGTAATAGCCGCCTGCTGCTGCTGCTGTCGTTTCAGTCGTGTCCGACTCTTCGCAACCCCATGGACTGTAGCCCACCAGGCTCCTCTGTCCATGGGATTTTCCAGGCAAGAGTACTGGAGTGGGGTGCCATTGCCTTCTCTGGGTAATAGCCTAAACTGGAAATATAATAAAATTTTAAAAGTATTTGCTATATTGATTCCTTCGCTAATTACTCAATCTAGGGGGAGAAAAATCATTGCCGAGGAATATTCAATTTATTACCAGGACCAAGTTTCTATAAACCAGTGGATAAATCCAATGGCTGATTATATGGTTACAATGTCTAACTCAACTGTGCCTACCAAACTATCTTTAGATTTCTGTCATTTGGTGTGACTTTCAAATTTTCTAGGAAAAAATCAAATAAATAAAACTTATCCTCCCAAGGACCAAATTTTAAAGAACATTGTGTAAAGTGTTAGCTGCTCCATAGTGTCTGATGCTTGTGACCCCGTGGACTGTAGCTCACCAGGCTCTTCTTACCCTGGGATTCTCCAGACAAGAATACTGGAGTGGGTTGCCATGCCCTCCTCCAGAGGATCTTCCTGACCCAGGGATTGAACCCAGGTCTCCTGCATTGCAGGCAGAAGCAGAATATGTACACACAGACAGAATATGTACACACAACTCTACAAATATTACACAGCAAGTTAACAGTATTCCCAGAGCAATTTTGGCCTTCAGTGGGATGAACATGCTTCCACGGGCAATTCAAGGCCCCATTCCCCAGGGTTAGACCCTCACTACCCCCAAGACTGGCCCTATGTTGTTTAGTTCCTAAGCTGTGTCTGACTCTTTGGCGATGACCTGGACTGTAGGCCGCCAGGCTCCCCTGTCCATGGGATTTCCCGGGCAAGACTACTGGAGTGGGTTGCCACTTCCTTCTTCAGGGGATCCACCCAGATTAGGGATCGAATCCACATCTCCCGCATCGGCAGGAGGATTCTTTACGGTTGAGTTCCCAGGGAAGAAGCCCTACTGGGCCTATACACCATCCTATGTATGGATGTGAGAGCTGGACTATAAAGAAGGCTGAGCGCTGAAGAATTGATGCTTGTGAACTGTGGTGTTGGAGAAGACTCTTGAGAGTCCCTTGGACTGCAAGGAGATCCAACCAGTCCAGTCTGAAGGAGATCGGCCCTGGGATTTCTTTGGAGGGAAAGATGCTGAAGCTGAAACTCCAGTACTTTGGCCACCTCATGTGAAGAGTTGACTCATTGGAAAAGACTGTGATGCTGGGAGGGATTGGGGGCAGGAGAAGGGGACGACAGAGGATGAGATGGCTGGATGGCATCACTGACTCAATGGATGTGAGTCTGAGTGAACTCCGGGAGTTGGTGATGGACAGGGAGGCCTGGCGTGCTGCGCTTCATGGGGTCGCAAAGAGTAGGACACGACTGAGACACTGAACTGAATGAACTCTACAACTTTTTTTTCTCCTTCTCCAAATCTGTCTTAATAAAGCATTCCAGTTTCCAAAACTGACATACATGAGCCTGAGATCCACATTCTTAGACAAAATATACCAAGTAAGTTCGTGATGATTCCACCTTAAAATTCTCTATCTTCTCCATCTTATATTGATAAGAGTATCACCTTATATTGATAAGATATATTCTACCTAACTCTAAAAGGATATTCTGAGTTTTATTGTGCTGATTAGTTTTCAAAATCTAGTGCATCAAGATTGGGAACTCATGTACACCTGAGATGGAAAAAAAAAAAAATCTAGTGCAAAATTTCCATTTCCTTATTTTCTCTGAACTGGTCAAAGACCAGGTGCCAGAGGGTACAAGAAGTCATATTAATATTATCCTTACCCTCACAGGATGCACTCAGTAGATAAACAATCTCTAAGACAAAATCAATACCCTTTCTCACTCATTCCAAGAAGAGCCTGCTATCCGAGGAACCTGCTCCGTAGAGATGCTAGAACAGGTCTTTTGTTTACAAACTTGGCCTCATAACTGGAGCAGCTCTTTCAGATGATATCTGTTCATTCTCCCTTTAATGAAGCTATTATTCACACTGTTCTTCTTAGATTTTCCTTTTTAAGATCATATGATAAACCAGTGTTCATTTTAGAAACCAGAAAAGTAGAAAAGAGAGGGCAATAACATTCAAAACCATCCCACACCCTTGAGGTACCTTTTGTTAATAGTTTAGCTAATATGCTCATTTAGTTTCTTTCTTTCTGGTGTGTCCCCATCCATATCTTTTCATATGATTAAATATAATGCTCTATAACAACTCACTGCTCTGCTGTTTTCCCTTGCCATAATTGGTGCCATCATAAGAATATATTGTCATTTACTTTTCTTCCCTGTTCAGCAGCACTGCTTCCATTGTTTCACTGCTTAGAAACCGTATGAGGGAAGGCTTTGCACATACGTCTTCATCTGGATGCACAAGTACTTCCTTGAAACAGAGTATCAAGAACGGCGTTCCTACGTCTAAAGATAGGATCAACTGTAAGGCTTCTGATACGTGAAGCCAAAGTAATAATCAGAAAATTCAAATTTACACCACAAACCAGCAGTTCCTGAAAACACTCTTGAATCACAACCTAATTAACAAAGGGCAGGCTCTCACTCGTTCATTCATCCCGTTTACTAATTTGATACACAGAAGGTGGCATCCCACTGCAATCTTCGCTTGTACTTTTTATTGAAGAACATAAGCTATTCTTCACAGAGGCTAAAATAAGACTTGGCTTCCCCCGGGATTTTTGACATGGGTGGCCCATGAACTTGGTCTGGTCTTTCTGGCCAAAGATCAGTCACGTCTACCTCATCACCTCATAAATGGAGGCCATTAGCACCAACATTCTAAGCAGCAAAAGCTGCTGTCCCTGGACACACCTCCCCTTCTGGTGGCAGAAAGCTCAGACGGAGCCACCAGAAAACCAGGCTTGACTAGTCCTTCCCCCTCCATAACGAGCAAGTCAAGCAAAGAACACTGGTGGAAGTTTCACAGGTTTCCTCAGAACTGTCAACTGCTCTGAATAATACTTTTCTCACTCCTCCTGGCACCTATGATACAGTTCACCGCAGTACTTTTTCTGAGTTGCCCAGTACTTAGAACACAAACTGGGAGTCTGTGTGTATTGCGTACGTCAAGTGCTCATGTTCTTTCTGTTTGTAATTAAGTTACTACCAGATACACATCAGTCTCTGTAAATACGCAGATGAAGTACACATGCTCTTATCTTTATGATCTAAGTTTTCCCACATACATGTGAAAGGATAAAGGTGTTTCACTGCTATTCGTCCAAACTAGTGAGGGCAATAAAATGAACACAAGTAGGGGCTTCTCTACTGGTCCAGTGGCTAAGAATCAGCCTACCAGAGCAGGGGACACAGGTTCAATCCCTGGTCAGGGAAGATCCCACGTGCTCTGGAGCAACCAAGCCCATGTGCCACAGCTCCTGAGCCTGTGCTCTAGAGCCCACGAGCTGCAGCTACCGAGCCCATGCACCCTAGAGCCCGTGCTTTAAGAGAATGCCCCACAATGGAGAAGCCTGTGTAGCGCAACTAGAGAGTAGCCCCCGCTAGCCACAGTGAGAAAGCCCAAGCAGCAGTGAAGACCCAGTGCAGCCAAATAAATAAATAAATACATCTTAAAAAAAAATTAATACAAATAAAGTAATGGAAAACCGACCCTTCCACTCTTCACATACAGAGAAGTGGGGCGGGGAAGGTTCAAGTGTTGTGATTCTAGAATGATACAGGGAACTCAAAGTAACTTGAAGGGCATGGCTTTTATAAAACTATCTGTAACATGGAAGGTTCAGATGAGGAAAACTGGTAGCAAGTTTCCCATTTCTTATATTGCTTACATTTGATGAATCATCAAGATTGTTGGCCACAGCCTCAGTGATCTGATATTGACGATTTTAAGCCCAAATGCAGAGTAAACACATTGGTAGCTCAAAGCTTTTTCCCAACAATCAGGCTCTTCCAGGTGCACCAAGGTGGACTAGAAGAGGTGACAAAATATTTAGTTCTCAATGGTTTTCAACTTTAAAATAAATTTATTGGTGGTAGCCCATAAAACTTAACAGTGACTTACAAGTCAGAAATGGCCTTAAAAAGAGAGAGAGAGAGGGACTCAGCTACCTTCCTGGGGCTCTAATAAATAACTCATTCACTGGGTTTCTTTAGAGACAGCACTCTTGTGTGGGACAATCAGTAACCAGTCTCGTCCTGAGAACTCTCTACCAGCAACTAATCCACATCATTGTCTGTGCTTGTTTTCCTTGCTTAACTTCAAACTTTTGGATGCCTATTACAAGACTACAGATTTTCCTGAAGTTTGCTCAAGGATATTAATTCATTCTGCTTTGTGTTATCTCTTTCCACACAAGCACATGTGAACAGTCTTCAAATGAACAACAATCTTGCTGTCTATTCACTTATAGAATAGAATGCTATCCTTGAGATAAACTGAGTAAAGTGTGCCTAGTAAAAGAAGATTCAACAGAAAGCAAGAGTCCTGTATGTCTCCTTTCCTCATAAACATAAACCGACCTTTCCCTCAGGTTCTTAAAAGATCCATTCAAATACTGTCCAAAGCTTAAGTACCAAACTACCTGAAATGATTGTATTTCAAAGGTATTTACTTTAAATATTCTTCAACCCATTCTCTGTATTTAAATAGAAAAAAATGCATCAATGACCACACTAAGTTAATTCAGTTAAAAGCCAACCAGTTAAACAAAAGCAGCAGTACAATCTGACAATATGATTGTTCACAACTAACCAAAACCCTCTAACAAGCCTACTATAGACAGAAATTTACCCGAATCTCCAAATGCAATTTTAATCTTACTACAGAGAGCAATCATCCAGTAGATAATATGATTAAACACTGATGTATTAAAAGAGTCTAAAGAACAAAATGAAGATAGACAGACAGATAGTAAGTTTTTAAAGCTGTATTACGTACCAAGTGCTTCCAACAATCCCTGGTGCTTTGGGAGACAGCATTTTAATGAACCAACTTCACGCATGCCATAGGCTCAACCCACATTTCCTGATTTCTATGACAGAGATTGTCATTAACCTACCAAGATCACCAGGAATGCAGTAACAGTGTGGCCACACTTAAATAAACCTTTCATCTACTTGAGCAAAACAAAAACACTGTAAAACTGGAATGGCAGGTCGTACAACTTAGCACTATTATACACTGGTTTCAGATGAGACCGACTGACTAATCAGCATACCTGAGACTCATACAGGAAAGGCAAACACGTGTTACTTGCACAAACTTGGAAAAATAAGAACTAATCAATTCAAGTAATTTTTCATCAGAATAACTTACTGTAAGATTATGTAAGCCATCCACTGAATAAAAGCCTAGATAAACTCCTACAGATGAAAGTCTAGATAAAGTCCTACAGGTGATATGTAATTTCTATATTTTGATGCCAAAAAAAACCCTAGATTTTCGAGTTATAAAGGTCTTTAACTGGGACTTTCCCAGTGGCCGAGTGCTTAAGTTTCTGTGCTCTCAAAGTAGGGGGCACAGGTTCAATCCCTGGTGGGGAACTAAGATCACGCATGCTGAAGGGTGTGGCCAAAAGAAAATAAATAAAAGGTGCTTTTTGAAAAGGGTTTTTACTGAATTCTATCAGACAATTAGTAAGTCTGTGACATTTCTGGATACAAGCTTTCTTGTCCCCACCAACTGTCCTTTTGTAGACATGGTTTGTAAACTTGATTTCTTCACAAGTTACCATATTAAACTCCTTTAAAATTTCCCTTAAATAAAACTCTAAATGAAACAAGCGGTTTCTAGAAAATTTCAGTTCAGTTCAGTAGCTCAGTCGTTTCTGAATCTTTGCGACCCCATGGACTGCAGCACTCCAGGCCTCCCTGTCCATCACCAACTCCCAGAGTTTACTCAAACTCATGTCCATTGAGTCGGTGATGCCATCCAGCCATCTTATCCTCTGTCGTCCCCTTCTCCTCCAGCCTTCAATCTTTCCCAGCATCAGAGTCTTTTCAAATGAGTCAGTTCTTTGCATCAGGTGGCCAAAGTATTGGAGTTTCAGCTTCAGCATCAGTCCTTCCAATGAATATTCAGGACTGATTTCCTTTAGGATCGACTGGTTGGATCTCCTTGCAGTCCAAGGGACTCCCAAGAGTCTTCTCCAACAC
>SJYA01001945.1:158502-186465 GCA_006410615.1 Neotragus moschatus | reverse complement strand
AGTTTGCTCAAGGATATTAATTCATTCTGCTTTGTGTTATCTCTTTCCACACAAGCACATGTGAACAGTCTTCAAATGAACAACAATCTTGCTGTCTATTCACTTATAGAATAGAATGCTATCCTTGAGATAAACTGAGTAAAGTGTGCCTAGTAAAAGAAGATTCAACAGAAAGCAAGAGTCCTGTATGTCTCCTTTCCTCATAAACATAAACCGACCTTTCCCTCAGGTTCTTAAAAGATCCATTCAAATACTGTCCAAAGCTTAAGTACCAAACTACCTGAAATGATTGTATTTCAAAGGTATTTACTTTAAATATTCTTCAACCCATTCTCTGTATTTAAATAGAAAAAAATGCATCAATGACCACACTAAGTTAATTCAGTTAAAAGCCAACCAGTTAAACAAAAGCAGCAGTACAATCTGACAATATGATTGTTCACAACTAACCAAAACCCTCTAACAAGCCTACTATAGACAGAAATTTACCCGAATCTCCAAATGCAATTTTAATCTTACTACAGAGAGCAATCATCCAGTAGATAATATGATTAAACACTGATGTATTAAAAGAGTCTAAAGAACAAAATGAAGATAGACAGACAGATAGTAAGTTTTTAAAGCTGTATTACGTACCAAGTGCTTCCAACAATCCCTGGTGCTTTGGGAGACAGCATTTTAATGAACCAACTTCACGCATGCCATAGGCTCAACCCACATTTCCTGATTTCTATGACAGAGATTGTCATTAACCTACCAAGATCACCAGGAATGCAGTAACAGTGTGGCCACACTTAAATAAACCTTTCATCTACTTGAGCAAAACAAAAACACTGTAAAACTGGAATGGCAGGTCGTACAACTTAGCACTATTATACACTGGTTTCAGATGAGACCGACTGACTAATCAGCATACCTGAGACTCATACAGGAAAGGCAAACACGTGTTACTTGCACAAACTTGGAAAAATAAGAACTAATCAATTCAAGTAATTTTTCATCAGAATAACTTACTGTAAGATTATGTAAGCCATCCACTGAATAAAAGCCTAGATAAACTCCTACAGATGAAAGTCTAGATAAAGTCCTACAGGTGATATGTAATTTCTATATTTTGATGCCAAAAAAAACCCTAGATTTTCGAGTTATAAAGGTCTTTAACTGGGACTTTCCCAGTGGCCGAGTGCTTAAGTTTCTGTGCTCTCAAAGTAGGGGGCACAGGTTCAATCCCTGGTGGGGAACTAAGATCACGCATGCTGAAGGGTGTGGCCAAAAGAAAATAAATAAAAGGTGCTTTTTGAAAAGGGTTTTTACTGAATTCTATCAGACAATTAGTAAGTCTGTGACATTTCTGGATACAAGCTTTCTTGTCCCCACCAACTGTCCTTTTGTAGACATGGTTTGTAAACTTGATTTCTTCACAAGTTACCATATTAAACTCCTTTAAAATTTCCCTTAAATAAAACTCTAAATGAAACAAGCGGTTTCTAGAAAATTTCAGTTCAGTTCAGTAGCTCAGTCGTTTCTGAATCTTTGCGACCCCATGGACTGCAGCACTCCAGGCCTCCCTGTCCATCACCAACTCCCAGAGTTTACTCAAACTCATGTCCATTGAGTCGGTGATGCCATCCAGCCATCTTATCCTCTGTCGTCCCCTTCTCCTCCAGCCTTCAATCTTTCCCAGCATCAGAGTCTTTTCAAATGAGTCAGTTCTTTGCATCAGGTGGCCAAAGTATTGGAGTTTCAGCTTCAGCATCAGTCCTTCCAATGAATATTCAGGACTGATTTCCTTTAGGATCGACTGGTTGGATCTCCTTGCAGTCCAAGGGACTCCCAAGAGTCTTCTCCAACACCACAGTTCAAAAGCATCAATTCTTCGGCACTCAGCTTTCTTTATAAGTCCAAGTCTCGAATCCATACACTTGTCTTTATTATAGAGAAAACTGATCAATGATTTAAAAAGTAATAAAGGCTTGCTTACAGAGACAGAAGTTAGGGGAAGAATTAGTTGATCAGCAATATTCAAGGGCATATACACAACCATTAATCTTTAAATATGGTAAGAATATGTATTTCACACTAAATACGTTTTCATCCTAAAACATAACCTTTAATTTTCATTTCCCTGATATCAAACTCTATATCCACTAGATTAAATTAAAATTTTAAAGGAGAAAAGATTAATAAAACTAACAATGTTGAATGTGAAGCAAATAGAACCCCATATTTTGCTGATGGGAATGAAAACGTATACAAATATTTGAAAAACTGATTGCCAGTTTCTACTAAAGCTCAATTTATAATTTACCCAGGATTTCAATCTTAGGTATATACCCAAGAGAAGAGAGCATAAAACATGCACAAAACTAAAAATATGTGACAGAATGTTCACAACAGCTTTATTCTTAAAAGCCAAAAAATGGAAATGACCCAGATGGCCATCAATAAGACAAATACAAAAATGTTAATATATTCACATAATGGAACACTATATAGCAATGAAAAAGAAGAAACAAGCACTACACTACAACATGGATGAAACTCACAGAGGTAATTCTGGGCAAAAGAAGGCTGGTACCAGAGAGTACATTCTATTTTTATAAAGTTCAAGCCCAGGAAAAACTAATCAAGGAGGAGTTAAGATCTGCAGGGATTGAGAACAGAACAGTGGTTATCTTTTTAAGGATACTGAGGATAGCATGCACACAGAGTCTCCTGGGGTGCTAGAAATGTTCTCTATATTGATCTGGGTAGTATTCACAAAGGTATACGTATTCACATATATTCAAACTCATCTGAGTCATATTCTGTCTTACTACTTACTGGCTTCCTGACCTTTATAAGTTATTTAACCCCTTTAACACCTAACTGACTCGCAAAGAGTCAGACACAACCAAGCAACTAAACTGAAACCTAACTTTTTCCTAATAGGATGGGGATACCTTTGATACAGGGTTGATCTTTAGATTATAAAGTATTCAAAAAATGATAACTACTATTATTACCTGTTTTTTTATTTGCATCAACAGAGGATCATGGTGAAAGAATTTTTTGGAAACCAATAGTGAAAAGAAATAACCTACAGTCATGGGAAAAAACAGACACAACTTTTCAAAATCGGGACAGATCTGATGCCACAATATAAAAGCAAAACCAATACTCAACAAAAATTCATGCACAGTCACAAGAAAAGAAGAAACTATGTATATGGAATCCTAAAAGGTATGAATGTGTACAATATATTTAGGGAAGATTTCCAGTTGAAGTGGTTAGATAAAATAAACGCAATTCTAACACCCAAGACTTGGTTACCTTCAGTTACTTGGAAAAGGCAATACAATGCAAATGAAAAGAATTAATGATTTCTTATTAATTTTACTAATTTTCTCCCCCAAATAAAAACTTTCAATTAGCTAATTTGTTTTAAAGCCTCTCATACTCCCATTTACTCGAGAACAGTCAGCACAGGAAATAGTTCTAACACTAAGGAGGGACTTATTTAATCCCAAATTGCTCATAACAGCATAGCTCTTAATTAATAAAAAGCAAACTCCATGTTTAAATTACAACTTTAGCAAAGATATCATATTAATATATTATTTCCTAGATTTTTTCCTGATAAAAATGGCCCAAATTATTCCTTATAAAAACTACAGCATAAAGCTTTCTTACAAAAACAAAACAAAATAAAATCCTAACTTGACCAATTCAATGCCAGAATGCTAAATTTAAAAACTTAAAATAACCTAACCTAATACAGTTCAGCACATAAGTAACTGCAAAAGGTCATTATAATTTTCAAAACATTTACTACAGCTTACATGAGTCTTTGAATTTATTCTGATTCAAAATTCTAGCCTGCTCAAATGTAAAATGCTATTAAAAATGTTAAACGAATTTGAAAAACTACTATAACTGTATGAATTATATAGAGATGTTTTGCTTTTTACAGTTCTTTTCAGTTCACCAACAAAATTTATAGCTAAAAGTAACTGAGATAATCTTGCTTTAAGCTAATATGTCTGAAATTACTGCTATGTATTAATTTGTGTCAACTTTTAAAAAGTCTAACACTTTGATGTTATTTTCATATCTACATTTTTTTCCCCTGGCACTAAACTGCATACTAACAGAGAAACCAAAATAAAAAATCAGGCTTTATCCATGTTCATTTTAAACTAAGCTTTCATTTTCATTTAAGCTTTATCTTTTTAAATTTTCTAAAACAAATTTCATCTTCCATAAGGCAGCAATCAAATATATTGTTTAACAAAATCATTAAGATGTTACAGTCCCAGCAAAGGCAATAAGAAAAAACTGCATTTTCACACGCAGAAACAAGTTACAGTTTTAAACAATAAACCATGACTTACATCATGACATGAATAGAGATGCTGAAAAGGTTAGAATGAAAAATCCCCTTGAGGTCAACAGGATTTACTTTTATATTCATGTTACATGAATTCCTTTATTAGGGTTTGAAAAAAACACCACTTATGAAAACCAGTCACTATGTGATAATGGATGCCATTTTAAGACTTGCAAATCAACTCTTTTACTAAAAACACAGGTACACAGTAAACAGTAACTGGAATTCAAAGAGGTTGGGGATGAAGCCAACAAACTGCGTGTAGCTACAACTGGACAAAGTAAATAGCCCCAAAATTTTCACATCTCTAGGAATTCTTTTAAAAAGCTAGTCAATTTTTTTTTGGTTGAAAACACAACTACACTTGCATCTGAGCTGAGAATGTGTGTGCTGAGCTTAAGCCTATTATGAATTTAAATGGCTAGGTCTGTAAGCGGGTTTAAAACTATACTCAATTATTAAAAGAAAACCACCTACACTAAAATCTGTTTCACAATACCACGACACACTACAATATGATCTATTCTATTTCAAGAATGCTAGTCAGACTAAAATTTTTCTCCAGCGTATTCCTAGTTCTAGATAGAAAGATGAGTCTTTTTTTCTGTGGAAGTTGATAGAAAATTCTACCAAAATCCCCTTTGACTGTTTTAGTCATAAGTTTTGTTGTTGATACTACTGTTTTCTGGGGAAGGTGATAAGTACTTAAAAAAAATGTGTTTTAAGGTATATGACAAGATATTTTGCTATCTGAATAGACTTTAACAACAAATGTAATGCTTCAATCAAACCAATTTTTTTTTTTTTCCATTTTAAAAAACTCACAAGTGATTGGTGCTTACTTTGGTGTTCTGAGTACTCTAAGTCTATTTAATCTTTAAAGTTCAAATTCCAGGAGTCCATAGTTCAGAGAAACACATGCTTTACAAAACCTGGGAAATAGCTGCTTAATACAGAGAGGAATACAAAGCACTGAAATCAACACATATTGGAGACAAGAAATACATTATTCTTCTCCACAGAGGAAAGTGCCTATATTTTAGTCATTACCTGGAGTCATCAAAGCAGACCTGAAAGGTAAATATTATTACCTTTATTTTACAAAGAAATGGAAAAAACTGAGTCTAAATAACTTGCCTAAGGTCTCACTGCTAGTGGCAAAGCAAGGATTCAAACCTATGATTCCACATTCTCAATTCCATCTTCTTTCCACTTTATCTTTATCCACTGTGATAGTTGGTAGACACATTTATCAAAGAGCTGGCAGGACCGGTCTTCCCCAGTTGTTTACAAGGCATGTTCAAGGACTGGACCTGCTTGTTAGCTGACGTCAGTGAATGAACGAAAAGACTCAAAAGGAAATGGAACAAAGTGAAGAACTGTCACAAGCATGCCCTGTTACATCAATGCTTAACCCAGGGCGCATCCATCCCAGATCCCCCAGCTCTGTACTGCTATTGGGCACAAGGGTCTCCAGAAGCCTAGGGGAGCAGGAGTGAGGCAGTGAACTCGGCTCTGTCCTCAGGCACAGCAATCGTTTCCCTGATAACTTCTCAGCTGGGCTCTTTTTCATACACTGCCAGGCAATATGACTGTCCACTCGCAGCAATAACGTCAGTACATTTCTGAAGGGTCTGCAGTTCACGGGTGTGTCAAGGCACAGAGGTTTGAGAACCACGGGCCTGTGTACATCTGTGGACTCTGACAGTGAGCATTGTCTGCCCAAGTCAGTTGGGAGGTCCCGAGAGCTACCAGCCTCCCATCAGCTTGCTCAGCCCAGCCATCTCACAACTTCCTGCCCCTTTTCTGACCAAACTGGCAAGTCTATTTTCTAAGCGTGGGCATGACTGGTCAGTTGTCCTGTCATGGAACAAATGCTCCGTACATAAACACGCTTACCACTTGTGAATTTCACTTCCTCCTCTCCACATGTCCTCTGCTCTGTGTCAATCTTCTTTTTGTCTCTGTTGCTACTACCCTCCTCAGCTCTTCCTAATTCCACCATTCAACAAACTTTTCACTAACTAGCTCCTCTCGCTGTAAAGTCCCTTCTAATACTACTGCCTAACTGATCTTTAAGGGCATTTTCACGGAGGGAGATGGACTGGGAGTTTGGGATTAGCAGATGCAAGTTATTATATACAGAATGGAGGAGCAACAAGGTGTTACATTGCACAGGGAACTATATTCAATATCTTGTGATACTGATAAACCATAATGGAAAAGAATATGAAAAAGAATATATGTTAAAACAAACAAACAAACAGCTTTCATCATGTAAAACTTTTTCAATAGATCTCCACTGTGAATTAGATGTATTCTTAACACCTCCACCTAACTTTTAATGCCTAATCTGTATCCTCCCTAATTATTTATCCAACCTAATTTTCTACTTCAGATGGACACCAAAGAACCAAATTGGCCTCTATAATTAAACAATCGGATCAAGCCTGCTTCCTACCCACACGTTCGTGTGCTTAACCTCTGAAGGTGTCAAACCACATCATTCCCACATTAGAAACCTGCAATAGTTCCCTACTGCTGATGGCAATTCAGACCTTTCAGTAAGACAGAAAACTCCCATGATCTGGCTCTAAAGCATCTCTGTCATCTTCTTCCTACAACTAACGTGCACCCTGTTCTCCAATGACATTGGACCCTTCGTCTTTCCTGGCAGGGATCTCCCTGGCCTGCCCTGTATCCATCTGTGTCATGATACTCAACATGGATCCAGACCCCTGTCATCTCTACCTGGTAAGAGCCTCTCCATCTTTCAAGGTTCTGCTCCTGCTCGTGATCCTTGGGTCTCACTTCTGAAAACTGGATTTCTTTATACTGTTTATGAGGCTCTGTCTTAAATTTCAGTTATAATGGTTCACATGCTCTATCTTCTCTTTCAGAGCAGAAAGCTCTCCGGGACAGGGGGCTCTGGCTTGATCTTTACAATAGTCCTAATATCTTATAGCACAGGACCTTTCTTGAAATACTTGTTATAATAAGTACTGATAAACACAGTGTACACGGGTCCCTGGTGAAAGGCATCAAATATTCTACCTGGTAGATGTGGTGAGAAATAAATAAGGCAAAATGACAATAAATAAATAATCAAAAGGTCTCAAAATTATCAGAAAGTCAAAACTTGTAAAAATGCAGACTTCTGCCAGCACTATGGCACCGGAGCCATCAGCTATCTCTGCCCACATAAATAAAGGTCATTTCCTCAGATGCCTTGAACATGGTCCCCTCATTCCTGTCTCCATGAGCTCCGCACACACACACCCCTCCCCATACTCCTGATCCCTTCCTTCAACGTCCATGATCAGCTTTTTCAGGACAATGTAACACACTCACAGTCATGCCACAACGTCTGTTCCCTGGAGAGTGGGGCTGAGCTCAGTACTCTCAACCATTCCAAGAGCTGGCTACTACCAGGAAGTGTCTGTCAATGAGAGCATCGCATGGCTGAACAGACTGTATATCAAATCTGAAAGGTCTGCTGTTGTTTTAATTATGGTAAAATACACATAACATAAAATTTACCATCTTAGCCATTTTTATGTTACCGTTCAGCAGTGAGAAGGGCATTCACACTATTGCACAACCCATCTCCAGAATTCCTTACGTCATGCAAAACTGAAACTCTGTAGTCACAAAACAGAAATGCCCCGTTTCCATTCCTCACTACCCCCACTCCTGGCGATGAGCATTCCACTCTCTGTCTCTGTGAACTTACCCCAGGTAGCTTATGGGAGTGGAATTGCGCCGTATCTGCCTTCCTGTGACTTGCTTATGTCACTCAACACACTGCTGAGATCAGTTTCACCTAACTTGTAGCATTTGCTTCCTTTTTAAGGCTGCAGCTAGAGAAAACAGTTTATTTATCCACTCGTCTCTCAATAGACACTGAGTTGCTTCCACCTGTTGGGTATTACGAGTCATGTTGCTATGAATATAGGTGTACAACTTAAGGTTGATTTTATGAAAACTTAGGAGTCCCCCGAGGGGCTGTGTGAAAAGAAGTAAACAGCACCTCCAAGGGGAAAAAAAAGTCACCTTACAAAGCAGCTGAAACTTAGAGACAAGAAGTTCCCCTTAAGAATACCGATGGAGACAGGTCTGTGTGTATGATGATGCCACAAACCAGGAGCTGCTCACAAACTAGGGCTTGACTGTGTGTGCTCAGTTGTGTTAGACCTGTTGCAACTTCATGGACTGCAGCCTGCCAGGCTCCTCTGTCCATGGAATTTTCCAGGCAAGAATATTGGAGTGGGTTGCCATTTCCTACTCTAGGGGATCTTCCTGACCCAGGGATTGAACCCTCATCTCTTGCATCTCCTGCACTGGCAGGTGGATTCTCTACCACTGTGCTGCTAACATAAACTCATCACAATTTTTAAATATGTGGTATGGACCAAATATTGACATCTTTAAGAGCAATCCTATGTGCATGTGTACACACACATACATATGCACGCATGCGCCCTCAGTCTTGCTGAGAAGAATCACTAATCACAAACAAGTCCCCACTATTGCTCATCTGGAGGCGGTTAGCAAAGTTGTCCTTGAGAAATGAAGCTCCTCTAAACAGTGGCATTGGTCAGGCAACAGTACTGTCTCTCTGCTTTTTTCCTTATTCCCAGTTTCCACTGTAAACTTGGACACTACTCTCACTCTTAGCCCCAGATCTCTAAAATAAGAAGGTAGACTTCATTCTAGATCCAGGACAGTTTCTACCCAAGGGCTGCTCCTGAAGCCAAATGAGGGCCACTCACAGTCAGATGCGATCATACTGCCTGTTTCCCAAGAGCTAGCCGAGTGAGGTAGTGAGAACTCCAGCTAGCATGCCCCTTCCAGGACTCCCTGTCCAGTCATCAAGAGCATGGGAGGATCTGACAAGGGAAAGAATTCCAACTCAACTTTCCAGAAAGATCTTTCTGGACAGGAACAGGGGATACTGGTTAAGGGCAAGTCGTGGGGCAGACACTGGAGGCAGACCGCTGAGACCCGCACACCAGCTGGGGTCTGACTCCTGTGTGCCATCTGCAATCAGAGGTGACTGTCATGTCCACTTCAACCCAGGGGTGCTATCAGGTTTTAAGTAAACTGAGTTAGTATTCCTGAACAAGGCCTGTCCCATGTAATCACTATCCCAGCGTTTGTAAAATAAACAATGCAAGTTCTATGAAAAAGATCAGTACTACAAAGGAACAATGAAGTCCACGTTTCCTTGGTAGCTCAGTGGTAAAGAATCAGCCTGCCAATACAAGAGATGCAGGTTTGATCCTTGGGTCCAGAAGATCCCCCGAAGCAGGAAATGGAAACCCACTCCAGTATTCTTGCCTGGGAAAGCTCATGGACGTAGGAGCCTGGTGGGCTACAGTCCATGTGGTCACAAAAGAGTCAGACACAACTTGGAGACTACAGCAACAATTTTGAAGTCCAGGTACCTCAACCAATTGTTCAATGTGTACATTTCCTGGTACATACCTGCTAACCACAGATCAAAGTCTCCAACACTAAAAAGTCAGTAAAACTGATTGCAATGAAGCACACGCAGGGGAAAAGTGTCATAACTGATTTATTACTAACAAATATTATTTAAGACAAGAACATAGATATTACTCAAGAATGTTTCTATTTAGCATTTATAATATTACTTGTGAGTTTCATACTTGTTTAGTCATTTTTTAAAAATTTATTTTTAATTGAAGGATAGTTGCTTTACAATGTTGTGTTGGTTTCTGCCATACGTCAATATGAATCACCCACAGGTATTATGGTCTTTAATTAGCAAATTCTAACCTCTGGTAAGACAGAAGCCTAGGGAGTAAGCTACAAGATTTTCCACAACCCTGGCAGACACATAGAACAAAAAGAAAGACCTCAGGCCAAATTTTCCAATATTCAAATGCATTCCATTTAATATCAGTCAATACCATGTTGTCTCCTCTATGCATTTTGCACAAATATCACATTTCAAGTATACAACAACTTTTAATTCCATACAGATCTCTTTTTCTATGACAGTGACTTTCAAGGTACAATTGATAAAATCTCCCAGGATTCTTTCCTCTCAAAAAAATAAAAAAGTAAATTTTTTTGGAATGATGCTAAGATTTGAGGTATTCTTTTTTAAAGTTTGTTGTTATCTTAACTACTACAGAACTCAGTAATACACCTGATACTTCACATGAAGCAATATCACACACAGAAGCAGCTATTCGACCAGCCAACTGTTTCTAAATGATTTGTCTGTTTTGACAAACTAATGTCAGTTAAGTCCTTTGTAATTTTAAAATTCAAAATATCTGAATTTTTAAAAAATTAAGTAACTGCACACTAATGCAGTTATTTTCTTCAAGATAATGAAAATTAATTTAATAGAAAGCAAAACAAAACAGAAAACCCTCAGACAGTCCCTTAGGGCTTGTAGAAAAATCAGAGCTTCTCAGCATCTTTACAAGTCAGTTCTGAATATCTAGTTTTCAGAAAACTCAAAATAACTTTAAATTATTTCTCTTAAAGTTTAAAACCTGGAAATACTGCTTTACGTTCTTCACAATGTTTACACGAAATCAAATAAAACTACTTTCGTATTAAGACAGTTTTAGCTTAACACTGCATTCTCATTAATTTGAAGGAAACCTAAATAAATTAGCTTCTTTCTCTGATTCTACACCTGCAAATACATTTTTATTTAATCATCCTAACAATAATCACCAACTCGATGGACATGAGTTTGAGTGAACTCCAGGAGTTGGTGATGGACAGGGAGGCCTGGCGTGCTGCGATTCATGGGGTCGCAAAGAGTCAGACACGACTGAGTGACTGAACTGAACTGAACACTAATCTAACAGGATTGCTAGATTTTCACATGCTGAATTATGGCCAACCTGATAACATTCTGGAATACATTAAATACTGCCAGGGTGCCAGAACACACACATAGTAATAGTAATACATTATTATTTCATACTTGTTCTTTCGTAATGATAGATTTTCCTATATCCTACAAATTAACATACTTTGCTCTCTTTGCAATTATTTATACACACACACACACCCTACACAGTTTAAAATCTCTTTTGGAATACTGTCTGGCTAAGCAGCCAAAATTACAGAAGGTAGATTCCAAATATGCTTTAAAACACATACAAAATAGAAGTAATGTCACTAGATACAGTACATAAAGATAGTATTTCAGAAATAACAGCCTATAAGCCATTAACCATTAACTTATATTCTATTTCATTATAGGCACTGAGAGAAAAGATAAATATTTAATATCCTCATATGGTCAATAAATTTGAATTATTTCAGCAGTCACTGCAAATACATTAGCAAATACCTCTAGTTTTAATCCCATAGGTTGGTAAACAATTTTCAAGGGACAAAGTGAGTAGGTTTCAAGTTTATTCAATGCCTCAGATCAAATGTTCCTTTAAGATTTACATTTTTATCAATGAAATCAGTGCAGTCTCTACTTCTGCCCTTTCTGTTCTTTATTAGTCTGCCACACATAATGGCAGATGTGTCAGGATGTCACAAATAACTAAAATAATGGATGAATATTTCTATACCATTATCATCTCAAAAATAGTCCCCAAAGTCAAAGAATCAGTGATGATTTACACTGGCATGTTAAAATGGGTGATGAATGTAAAATGCAGATGACATAAGAGCCCTATCTCCTCTTTCATTAAGAATCTAAGTCTTGGGAATTTCCTGGCAGTCTAGTTGTTGCTTAGGACTTCGAGCTTTCACTGTTGGGGGCCTGGGTTCAATCCGTGGTCAGGGAACTAAGATCCTGCAAGCCACACGGCTGGACCAAAAAAAAAAAAAAAACCACCAAACCCCAAACAGAATATGAGTTTATTTGAAGCTTTCATTCTAATTCAGAGTTAAGAAAAAGTGAAAGGAGATATTCAACATGAGTTCCTCAAGAGAAAACAATCTTCCTTAAAAAATGTGTTTCTGGGAGCTTCCCTGGTGGCTCAGTGGTGAGTAATCCACCTGCCAGTGCAGGAGACATGGGTTCAATCCCTGATCCAGAAAGATCTCTCATGCCTCAGAGCAACTAAGTCTGTGTGCCACAACCACTGAGCCTGTGTGCCTAGAGCCTGTTCTCCATAACAAGAGAGGCCACCTCAATGAGAACCCGGCTCTCTGCAACTAGAGAAAAGCACTAAAAGCAACGAAGACACAGCACAGCCGAAAACGAAATCAATTAATTAATTAAGAAATTATTTTTTTAAGTGTTTCCAAAACCCATTTTAGGGTTGACTGCTTGGAACTTGGGACACTCTGCTATGCTGCTGCTAAGTCACTTCAGTCGTGTCCGACTCTGTGTGACCCCATAGACGGCAGCCCAGCAGGCTCCCCCGTCCCTGGGATTCTCCAGGCGGGTTGCCATTTCCTTCTCCAGTGCATGAAAGTGAAAGATGAAAGTGAAGTCGCTCAGTCGTGTCCGACTCTTAGCGACCCCATGGACTGAAGCCCACCAGGCTCCTCTGCCCGTGGGATTTTCCAGGCAGGAGTACTGGAGTGGGCTGCCATCGCCTTCTCCGACTCTGCTATGAAGTACTGTAAATGGTTATGAGTTTCTCTCATAGCAACAAAGGCCTTTTTAATCCACATATTTTATTTGTATAGCATTAGCGTACCTTTACAACTCTAGTGGGGAAGGTTTAAGACTGGTTGACCATCGAAAATTCTGAGAGAGATGGGAATACCAGACCACCTGACCTGCCTCTTGAGAAATCTGTATGCAGGTNAGAAGGGGACGACAGAGGATGAGATGGCTGGATGGCATCACTGACTTGAAGGGCGTGAGTCTGAGTGAACTCCGGGAGTTGGTGATGGACACGGAGACCTGGCGTGCTGTGATTCATGGGGTCGCAAAGAGTTGGACACGACTGAGCAACTGAACTGAACTGAACTGACCCACCAGGTGGAGGACAGGAAGTTTTGAATTTGAGGGGGAACACCCATGGGTAAGAACAGAGGGTACAGCTGGGTTAACCAGTGGACAACCAACCAGTAGTCTGGGCCAGCCTGCTGCCTCTTTCAACTCTCCTCACTGTGTTACCTCTGCCCTGAATTTCACTCCTCCTTTAGCGGGCTACAAAACAGACACAGCCTCTCTCTGTCTTCTTAACTACAAACCCTCCAGATCACTTAAGGACTTCTGCTAATGGCAACAACAGCAGGAGTGTTAAATGGGCCCTCTTCTGTCTCGATCAGGGTTGAGTTCTTTCCTGAGGCTTCATTCCAGGAACTGGGACCAGCCAGGAGAGGAGGAAAGATGACGGCTGCTCTCTGGAGCAGGACAGGGCTAAAAGTGAGCCAGAGGAGAGAAAAGTTTCCAACACCGGGCACGGAACAGCGGAGGGAGGCTCCCAAACTAAGAAGTCTTGCAAAGTCAATCCAGATTACATAAATCAAGGGCAACTTATTAATAAAACTTCAGCTATCCCAAAGACAAAACTGAGTTCTAAATAGTAGGATAAAAATAAACACTTAACTCTCTCAAAAAGGCAGTTCTTTTATTTCATGTAAAATGTATCCCAAGTGGAGTTAACACTAACATGCTCTTTTCAACTGCTGACGCCAGAGCGGCAGTTTTGTAGTAAATTATAGTGGCCAAGATCATCTACGAGTAATTTACCGTCCAAGTTCTCCAATCACACCTGGAAACAGTTAAGCCTGTCATGCCATGTATGTTCATAGTTAGAAAGTGGGGCCTGTGGGTTAACCACATCTGAAAAGTTAAATTATCATTTCATATAACTCCAAAGAATCACAAATAATACAATATGGTTACTCCCCAGGGGTAAAAAGGCAGTGTGTGACATCTGGGGATATAGGGATAAATAATCACTCCAAATCACACAGTTTTCTCAAAGAATTTGTAAATGTGCCATGCATGCTTCATAGATTTTTTTCCTCTGCTCAGAAGTTGTCTTCAAATTCTGAAATGTGACTTTTCAGCCAGATAAAATTTCAAAGCATTTTTTAAGAAGGATACTTGGACTAACAGCACGTGCTCCCCAACACTAATGTGTCCTTTCTTCTCTCTACGGGGGCAGGCGGGGGCTGCAGAAACCAGTCAGCACAAAAACAATTAACAGCAGCAATCTGATGGCAACTAAACCTTGACTTATATAAATACATATAATGCTTGGACCCATTCCAAGTACCCTGTAAAATCCTATTAAGATGATGAATCGTTCATAATTTAGATTTGTTTTAGCTCTAAACTTCTAAATGCAGCATAAGCATTAAATCCCTCTCACAGAGTCCATGATAAATGCCAACTTACTCTGCATGGTATTTTCTGCTACTGTTCTCCAAAAATCATATATATATTTTTTAAATTGATATTTGCCCGCGGGGGTTCCCTGGTGGTCTAGTGGTTAGGATTTGGTGCTTTCACTGCCATGGCCAGGGGTTCAATCCCTGGTGGGGGAACTGAGATCCCATAAGCTGCATTCCCTGGCCAAAATAAAAAAAAAAAAAAAAAAAAAAATTCACCCAGACTCAAAAGAGATCTTTTCCAACACTCTCAAAAAAAATTTAAACGGAAAAAAAAAAACGAATTCTGGTGATTTGCCTAAGGTCAGACAGTGCCAAAGGATGGAGTAAAAAGTGACTTTGGGTTCAGACAGTCAGCAGGCAGCAGCAAAGTCGAGGTTGAGGACTCTTAATCAGCCTCTCCCCACACCAAACTGTAAGCCCCACCCTACCCCCACCACTCCTGTCCAAATACAAAGAACTGCAGTGCTTACTGTCTTGTCGTGCTTACTGTCTTGTCGTGAAATGACACTTCCTTCTAAGAGTGCTACCTTTACTATAGGGAATGAGCACCCATGCTACTGTTGAAAGAGAAACAACGAGACTATCTGTGTTCATCAGCAGAATGCACCTAGTTTCTTGTGACACTCTGAAACATAAAAAAATCCACCAATGGAATCCTCACACTGTAAATGTTTAAGGACAAAATGTTTTAAATGGATAACCAACAAGGGCCTCCTGTGTAGCACAGGAAACTCTGCTCAATATTCATTCGCAGCCTGGATGGGGGGGGAATTTGAGGGAGACTGTATGCATGTATTATGGCTGAGACCCTTCGCTGTTCACCTGGAACTACTACAACTGTTACTCAGCTATACCCCAAAACAAAATGGTTTTGGTGTTTAAGAAAATTAAAATTAAAAAGAAGAAATAATCAACTTATCTGTTTATCAGCAGAATGTATGGGGTTTCTTGTCACATTCTGAAACATAAGAAATCTAGTGACGGAATCCTCCTCACTGAGGGTTTAGTAATAAAACGTTTACCATTCTATTACTAAGGACCAACAAGGATCTCCTGCATAGCACCGGGAACTCTGCTCAGTGTTCTGTTGCAGTCTGGGTGAGAGGGGAGTTTAGGGGAGAATGGATGCATGTATATATAGCTGAGCTGCTTTGCTGTCTACCTGAAACTATTACAACATTGTCAATCAGCTATGCTCATATGAAATGAAAAATGAAAAATTATAAAATGTTCAATAAGGAATAGAACATTTTCACACAAATCTCCTCTCCAAAGCTGCAAAGATCCTGCTTTTCTGGCCCTTGCTATGGCCACGCCATTGCACCTGCCATTCTGACCTGTTCAATGACTTTTTAATAACTGTTTACAGCCACTGGGCGTAAATATCAAAGTGCTTGCTAAACAGTAATTACTTCTCCTTCTCGTAACATCCCTTTTTACAGAGATAAAGAAACAGCCTCAGATCAAGGCCTGTGTCTGCACTGAGGGCAGTGTTTTTCTATTGCTAAAACTTAAGATGCTGTTCAGTTCAGTTCAGTTCAGTCGCTCAGTCGTGTCCGACTCTTTGCGACCCCATGAATCGCAGCACGCCAGGCCTCCCTGTCCATCACCAACTCCCAGAGTTCACTCAGACTCACACCCATCGAGTCAGTGACGCCATCCAGCCATCTCATCCTCGATCGTCCCCTTCTCCTCCTGCCCCCATTTCCTGCCAGCATATTATGGAAATGATTATCAATCTGAACACGAGATGCCTGCCTTATTCCTTTAAAAAGACAAACACTGATATAAGAAATTATTTCTTTTGCAAAATATAGAACTTTATTTATCATGTATATCTACACCCAGAAGTGTCCCTAAACAGGACACATCAAGCAGGCAGCTTGCCCAGAGCCCAGATCATACTAAGTCACAACATGTCTAGAAAACGGCTGGGCTGGCGAGTCCATCTCTACACTCAAGCTGTTGGGTTGAACATAAATCTAACTTTTATAAATGGCAGCAGATTAATGCTTAATATAATTCCTATGTACATCTGTTCACTGTATTCTCAAATCTTTCATCACGATGGAGTGTCATATATTTAATTTGCTGACAGGCCAGTGGACACGGTGAACTTCCCTGGTGGCTCAGACAGTAAGAATCTGCCAGTAATGTGGGAGACCCAGGTTCAGTCCCTGGGCAGGAAGATCCCCTGGAGAAGAGAATGGCAACCCACTCTAGTATTCTTGCCTGGAGAATCCCATGGACAGAGGAGCCTGGCGGGCTACAATCCACGGGGTCGCAAAGAGTCAGACATGACTGAGCAACTAACACTAGTGGACAGGTTAATTATGATTTTTCAACTACAAAAGCACGATTTTTGTCTTTACCAATACCACCCATGTGAAATATACTGGCAGATTCACATCAAGTTGGCCTAAACAGTTTTCTTTAAAGTGAATAAAATTAATCTCCCCTTCTTAATCATCTTCATTCTGTGGATTAAGGTACAAAGATACTGGGATTCACTTTGTACACTTATAAAGCCATACTGAATCACAGTAATTTCTATCAGAAAATTGAAAATATCATCATGGGTTGTTTAAATCTTTTATTTAATAGAAATAACCAAAAGAGGGTGGGGGGGGGGTCAACTGAGCCCTGATACCACCCCAGAAATCAATCAACATCATCACTCTTGTGATGCCTTAGGACTCACTTCCAGCAGAGCTCTATGATGCTATAAAGACAGCACTTATTAAAAAGATGGTGCCTGTCACCCCAGGAGTCTGCTGTACACTTGCAGTGACATCTCTGCTGCTGCTAAGTCGCTTCAGTCGTGTCCAACTCTGTGCGACCCCATAGATGGCAGCCCACCAGGCCCCCCTGTCCCTGGTATTCTCCAGGCAAGAACACTGGAGTAGGTTGCCATTTCCTTCTCCAATGCATAAAAATGAAAAGTGAAAGTGAACAGTGACATCTCTAGAAAGGCTCATTTTACAACCCTTCTATACCATTAATTCTAGGTTCTGGAATAAACTTCTTAGGAAGAGAGTGTAAGGCGTTTCACTGAAGGCACTATAAACAATGACAATCATGTCATCCTTTTCAATCAGTATCTGCTGAGTGTCCATACCAATTGCTGAGGCAGAGAAAATGAGAAAGCAGAGTCAGAAACCAGTTTCTACCTACTAGGAGTTTATAATCCAGGAGGAGATATTAAGCAAGTACCCAAATGGCGATGATACACAGTGAGTTAGCACCCTAGAAAGAACAAAGAAAAGGGTTCTGCAGGTCACCAAAGCTCGTCAAGAAAGTAGGAGATTACTGTTGACAAGCTTCCTTTTAGCAGGTAGAGATGAGGAAAAGGGTATTCACTGAAGGACAAACAGCTGAACAAAAACTCAAGCACACAAAACAGAGATAAAACCCTCAGGCCGGATACCAGTGTGGGTAAAGCAGTGTAGGGGAGATCAAGGAAGGAACATTTGAGGGGGGCGCTGTTCTGGAAGACCTAGAAAGCTAAGGAGTTTGGACCTACTTGAGGAGGCTGTGGCTTCAGGTAACCTGAATCCTAAGAGTGGTCTGATCGCTGTTGAGTTAGCGAGTAGTTATAAACTGCTTCTACGTGGAAGATGAACTGGGTTCAGCCGAGGAGGCAGGGAGGTTATTAACAACCGTTGGGTACAAAGCACTGAGGGTCTGAGTGCAGGTGAGAGGGGAATGAGGGGTCGTCACATTATACACGCTGCTGACACTGTGAAGGCAGGCTGCAAAGAGGCTGGAAGTTAAGAGTCAAAATGACTGGGATTTTGAGCCTGGCTGAGTAGCAGTACCAGTTAATAGAAACCAGGAAATCTGGAGGAAGAACTGGTTTGGGTTGAGGGAAGTCAGGCGTTTCCCTTTGGTTTGAGCTGCGCTGAAGGTGTAAGCAAGATATTCAGGGAGAAATGCCAAGCAAGCAGTCAGAGGTTAGAACGGTCAAGTCGGGTTATAAATTTGGGAGCCATCTAAATAAAGACGATGGCAAAAGCCTGGATTGGATGAGATCACTAACAAAAAGAGACACTGACTCGGAAGAGAGGGAAAATTTTTTGAAAATTCCTACCTGAGGGGGATGGAGGGAGGGGAAGGGGAAGACAAGCTAGCGGTGGACACATAGTATTGGCCAGAGACAGGGAAGGTCCATCAACTCCTGAACTCCAAATCCAAGCTCAGCTCAGTTCAGCAGGAGTCAACAGGGCCTGACCATGCAAGCATTAGATGAGAGGTAAAACAATAACAGTGAATGCCCTACTTTGAAAATGTGATGTCATGAAAATTAAGCCAAGAAACTGCTGCAAAAAAGAACTCAGGAGGACATATTTATAGTTACAGACAGAGCAGAGACTTTCAATAATCACTGAAGAAAACTATGAGCAACTTTATGCCTATAGTTGGAAACAACAAAGAATGGATAACATTTTAGCAAACTATGCATTATCGAAAGTGGCTCAAGAATAAATTAAGAAATAAATTATTTACAAAACAGAAACAGATTCACAGATAGAAAACAAGCTTATAGTTACTGAAGGGGAAGGCAGGAGGAAGGAATAAATTAGGACTTTGGGATTAACAAATACACACTACTGTATATAAAATGGGGCTTCCCAGGCGCCCAGTGTTAAAGAAGCTGTTTGCAATGCAGGAGATGCAGGTTTGATCCCTGGGTCGGGAAGATCCCCTGGAGTAGGAAATGGCAACTCACTCCAGTATTCTTGACTGGAAAATCTCATGGACAGAGGAGCCTGGTGGGCCCCAGTCCACGGGGTCACAAAAAGTCAGACAAAACTGAGCAAACACACGTATATAAAATAGGTAAGTAACAAGAACGTACTGTATAGCACAGGGAACTGTACTCGATGTCTTGTAATAACCAACAATGGGAAAGAATCTGAAAAAGGATATATATAAATATATGTGTATGTGTGTGTATATAACTCAGTCACTTTGCTGTATAACTGAAACTGCTGCTGCTGCTGCTGCTAAGTCGCTTCAGTCATGTTCGACTCTGTGCAACCCCATAGAAGGCAGCCCACCAGGCTCCCCAATCCCTGGGATTCTCCAGGCAAGAACACTGGAGTCGGCTGCCATTTCCTTCTCCAGTGCATGAAAGTGAAGTCGCTCAGTCGTGTTGGACTCTTAGCAACCCCATGGACTGCAGCCCACCAGGCTCCTCTGTCCATGGGATTTTCCAGGCAAGAGTACTGGAGTGGGGTGCCATTGCCTTCTCCTATAACTGAAACTAACACATCATAAATCAACTACAATTTAAAAAAAAATTTTAAGCCCATAGCAACCATTAAAAAATTTTACCTGAAATCTCTTAAAACATATGATCATATCACTAAATGCAAACTAGGAAAGAAAGAAAAAAGCTATTGGCAGACAAGGGGGCAGAGAGGGCCTTGCAGAAAGGCTGCCCAGAAGCCTACTCTGGGTGCTCTCGTCAGGCCAACTCTACTCCCCAAGTTTTAACAGAAAAGTGACTGCGTATGCAGTTAGGTCAGCATCCCATTAAATGCTGAGTTCCATTTGACACTAAGGAAGAGCTTCATGTCATTTTCCAAGTGGAAAAAGCAGATCCTAATTATCTCAAATTTTCTTTAATTTTCTATTTTGTATATATCATCTGTGAATCTGATTTTCATTATTTTTTCAATCTATACTCCACCTCATAGTACTAATTTCCACAAGTTTACTCTCCAGTATAGAAGAGAGCTCTTTATTATCCTAAACCCAACTCACAAAATTTCTAGAAACACTCTTACTCCACCCTCCATTCTGACATGATGGTATTGCAGGAATTTACCCAAGATTATATTTTTGTTGTTTAGTCACTCAGTTGTTCCCAACTCTTTGCGACCCCATAGACTGTAGCCTGCTAGGTTCCTCTGTCCATGGGATTTTCTAGGCAAGAATACTGGAGTGGGTTGCCATTTCCTTCTCTAAGATTGTATTTTAATAACCTCAATTACACCTTCCTCTTCAGTATTATGCTTTAAGGAACAAGTATTTGCAGTATACTGCTATAAGTCCAGATACTTCAATATTTTTAATTAACAGAACAACACAGAGCATTTATCTAGGGTGTGTACAAAGCATGGTTTTGCACAATGGCAAGAAGCACGCAAGGATTTCCCACACTCGTCCAAAGAATGCCAAGCACATCACTGACAGAAGTTCTGTTGAGGTTCTCAGCACAGTATCTAGAAAGAATCATCTACAACTTATACTCTTATACTCTTATCCTGGTTAGAACTACATTCAGGACTCCTCATTTAATAAACGTAATTCATCTGATTTTTCTTTCAACAGACCTCGAAAAACTGTCCCACACTCAGTTTATTCCATTTCTTCTCACTCATCATCTGAAATTAGGTTTTTCTTGTGCTATTTCATTACCCCCAAAAACCTGAAACTGTACACACACCCCTTTACACCATTTATATAAAAATATGAAATGAGATTACCCCCAGTGCCATCAATTCCTCAGAAACTCATTAAAAAAATCTGAAAGAAAAAAAAAAATTCCTCCAGAGAAGTGACAGTTGATAATCAACATTTACTTCCTGTTTCTAAGCCAATGTGACTTTGGGAATAAGCATTTCTTCTCCATCTTACAGGAAAACACACACACAAATGTATTCCTTTTGGATTAGAACCTTGAAAGGCTTTATAAAATTTACAGAAATTATTTTCACTCTTTCTCACGAAAGTACTCCAATAATCCCCTGAAATAACTCCAGTCTGCCAGTCAGGCAGGCTTCTCTATGGTAAAACCAGACTCGATATTTTTGTTCCAAATCCCAGAATATTAAAATACAATGAGACTAGCTGACACATGCTTTCCTGATACACTTCTTCAAATTTTCTTATAAGGGGACATATACTGACAATCTATCTTTACATTAACATAACTGGAATAAAGGGTGACAGGTTATACAGTCCAGCTAACAGCTCCATTACTCCACTCATTTGTTCTCCCCAAATTAAGCCAAAAATATTCTAGTTTTTCAACAGTTCTATTTCTGATTTTAAATTAAATTTTAGATAAAGATTCCATGTATACATGTCCCCATTTTTTCATCCCTGAGTACATAATTTACACATGACTATCAGCCAGTTCCAAGAATTACTAATGAATCTTTACCTGGGTTTTTTGACTGGAGAGGATTTGTCTGAGTTCATTTTTAATGTTTTTTTGATTTGAATTTGGCCCACTTAATTTCCAATTTACATCTTACACATTACACTTTCTTAATAGCAATGTTTGATTTTTGTTTTTTAAAAAAAGCTATCTTCTATAATCAGGGCTTCTAATTTTTCAAAAGGTCAGAGAAATTTCTGCTTTTGCATGTGATCCAATTATCTTTATATTTCATACTTTTCCAAGATATTCAAAACAGATTTTAAAATAAGCACTAGTATTCAATGATGTTTCTATATCCTTTTAATTAACTTAATACTTACTAAGAATCTACTATAATCCAGGCAAAGTACTTGGTGTTTAGAGTGCAGTGATAATTCATTTAATCATGAGTAAGTACTGTTCTTTTTTTTTTTTTAACGGGGAAGGTGAAGCTCAGAGTGCAGGAAAAAAATTGCACAATATCCCAGAGTTTACATGTGTCAAGAGTCAGAATCGGAATTCTTTCAAAAGTTCTTTCTGACTTTGAGATGGATGCTCTTCCTAGCCTACACGTTGATATAAAGTTAAATGACACATAGTCCCTACATCCAAGGAGGTCACAGGCAAGAAACAAAACAATTCCAACACAACATGTGAGTCCTATCAATTTTCCAAACAAAATTTTGCATGAGAAGTTTTTCTGAATTTATTTAGAGGTTTTTCCTATCTTGATTTACTAAATTAAATTGTGTGCAGCTAGACAAGTTATTCACTGCCTACTACTCTGAAGGCACTATGTATTAAGTGTTCAAGATGGAAGGAGAGAAGTTAAGAAATACCTTTTACGTCATGAACCAATACACACAGTGAGTGCATGCATGCGTGTCAGTCGCTCAGTCATGTCCGACTCTGCGACCCCATGGACTGTAGCCCGCCAGGCTCCTCTGTCCAAGGGATTATCCAGGCAAGAGTACTGGAGTGGGTTGCTATTTCCTTCTCCAGAATACACACAATAACTGAAACCAAAGTTTCAGTACTTAACATTACTACACGTGATACACAATCATCTATCACACTTTTCTTAATGCTGGTCCTGGCCTACTAAATAAATTTTAGAATCCATTTACAGGTCACACTCCCCAATCTGCAAAACACTGTCCTATAAAATAGGCTGACCAAACCAAATCTCCACTTTTGCTTGTGACTCAATCTGGCCATTCTTTATAATTAAAGTATTTACAATAGATAATACCTATTAAGACTTATTTTGCTACTATGCCTAGTAGTGTTATAACAGATCATTCAAACCACCCTACACTTTAATATGTTCTCATATTTAATGATCCACTACTTTTAAGAGCATCAAACTTTTTCTACTTTGAAAATATTTGTGTTAGGTCCAAACCATTAAATTTTACTTTTCAAATACTTTTTAATAAATTAACTACAGCAATCTGGTTTAACGTTATCACAGTGATAGTCTATTACCATCAAAGGAAACATACTTGGAAAAACCAACCAACTTGGGTGTTTAAAAGGATCTAAACCATCCTTAAACAGAGTTTAAGATAAACCAAACTCTTAAATTTTAGTCCAGTAAATATTTTTTTAGCATAATGAATGGGAAAGAATTTAGAAATAAAACGATGTTACACAATTAAAAAAACTCTCCAGGTTTAGAGGCTTAAGTGATTTGACCAAAGTCATAAATGTCCTTAATCACAGAACTTGCACTAGCTCTCAACTGCTGCTCTATCAGTGGGATCTCTTTCCACTAAGCTACACATTGTCCACATCTTACCACACACACACACACACACACAAAAATCACTATCAAGAGCAGCTAACCTTGATATCGGCTTTGTCTAAAATTCTAAGGCAATTATGCTCTGACTTGCACCACTGAAGTATACTTGATTATGCAACCTTGCACACTGTCCTCTAATTGATTCCTCTGTATACATCTTAACTCTTCAGTAAGACCTTTTGCTATGTCTTATAAATAAACTAACCCTTATAAACTATTAAAATGGTAAATGTAATTTAACCACAGGACTACTTTAAAGTCAGTTTCATTTTTAATCTCCTTAATTGCATGCAACGCCTGCCAAGACCTTAGCTCTGGATTCTATCATGTTCTGCAACCATCGGAAAGAAAACCATTTCTCCTCTAAAAAAAGGAATCACTCTCTTTATTTGCACAGTCTACCCTCTCCAAGGGCATGACAAAGTTTTCGATTATAATTACAAAGCATCACAAATTATATGAAAACATATGTCATTTTCATCTTTTCTCAGACTATAAGGGCATTGTATTTATAAAAATGATATAAATATTTTAAAATATCATCACTATATAACTGTATGATATTTATAAGTGCCAAATCATAAATCTGATTGAATTTTACAAGCATTTATTTTCGTGTTTTGTTGATATGACTTTAGTTTAAGCTATTCTCAGAAGCTAGAAAGAACAAAATTCACTTCCAATTATAAATCAATTAGAAAGAAGCCCATGCCGTCTCACAGATTTTCTCAAAGGCAGCTGGGACAGAAAATCAGAGGTGACCTGTGCGTTCTTCCCCTCCGTAGGCAGTAACAAACATATTCCCCAAAAGACATATGCTTTGTAAACATAATATGCAGTCTTAGCACAGGATTGCTGTATCCTATGACTACTACACAGGCATCTGAAATGCATGAAAAAAGGCAAAGAAAAAAAAATTTTTTTAACGTGACATAATCCTGAATACAACAGTTCTGGGAATCAGGACACTTGACTTGCATCTTTGATGAAATTTAAAACTGTATGTTTCTAAACTTCAGTACAAAATTTGGACAACAGATCAACCAGAAAAATACTGCAATCTCTTCTATGGATATTATTAAAAGTTTAATATTAATAATAATTAAAACAAGCCTCTACTTAATGCTAAAGGCCTCTATGAAAAATACATTTGCCTAATAGCTATCTTTAAAAAAATAACAGAACTTCACTCACACGAGAGTTAAACAAGACATTTATCCTTCTTGTAGAGTGGATTTTGAAGAGGTTGATGGTTTATTATTCTCCGACACTTGAACAGCTCCAACATAATGAATTTATGTTGAGAAAGATGAGGCCCACGAAAGCCTGTTGTAATTAAAGGTGTTCCGGCACTGTTGTCGGTCCTCAAACGTTTGCTCTGTCAGCTGTCTAAATCCACACTGACACCACAGTAATTAGCACACTGTCTATACTGTTTTAAATGCAAATTCGACAAAATTAAGCTGTTATGTATTGGGAAATGAATACTGATCAAGCCATCAAATATACTTCTCTGTTACTATAAGATGTCAACCATATGTATGGCACGTGTCCAGATCAGCCACGCTCAGTATGAAGAACATGCAAGAGTATTCAAAACCAGAAGGGAGACTATGCTGACCTAAGCTAATAAAAACATGCAAATACCCACATAAAGGGGAACAGATTCTAATGCTTAAACAAAAGAATCAAAGTTAAGAGGCTTCAAGCCCGCCTGTCTCACAAATACTTTCTAAGACAGATACTTGTCCTTTTTTTCATTTTGGAGTATAGTTGATTTTCAATGTTGTGTTAGTTTCAGGTGTAGAGTGAAGTGATCACTTTTACATATATCCACTCTTTTTTAGTGTTAGTCACTCTGTCATGTCCGACTCTTTGTGACCCCCATGGACTGGGGCCCACCAGTCTCCTCTGTCCATGGAATTCTCCAGGCCAAGAATACTGGAGTGGGTAGCCATGCCTTTCTCCAGGGGATCTTCCTGGCCCAGGAATTGAACCTGGGTCTCTTGCACTGCAGGCAGATTCTTTGCCCTCTGAGCCACCAGGGAAGCACAATCACAAGCTAGAATCAAGACTGTCAGGAGAAATACCAACAGCCTCAGAAATGCAGATGACACCACTCTGATTTGCCACCTGATACGAAGAGCTGAGGAAATGGCAACCCACTCCAGTGCTCTTGCCTGGAGAATCCCAGGGATGGGGGAGCCTGGTGGGGTGCCGTCTGTGTGGTCGCACAGAGTCGGACACGACTGAAGTGACTTAGCAGCACAAAGAGCTGACTGACTGGAAAAGACCCTTATCCTAGGAAAGACTGATAGCAGGAGGAAATGGGGGGGTGACAGAGGATGAGATAGTTGGATGGCATCACCGACTCAATGGACATGAGTTTGAGCAAACTCCAGCAGATAGTGAAGGACAAAGGACCCTGGCATGCTAAAGTCCATGGGGTGGGCTGGGGTTGGACGTGACTTAGCGACTGAACAAGTCAGCTCTTTTGAGTCTTTTCCATATAGGACATTACAGAGTATTGAGTAGAGTTCTCTCAGATATCTGTTCTTTATTTTGACATTTTATTTGACATCAAGCCTCTACTTTGTATCAGACACCACTGGGCATTGTGGACAGGTGGATGGATAAAATGAAGAACTAGCCCACTACCCTCTTGAAACTTTCATTTGATATAAGATGCAAACAGTTGTCTGTCACCTACTAACTCTGGAATCCTGACTGAAGCAGGAGGCTGAAAGGGTTTCTAAGGCCGTGACCCAAAATTCAACAGAATAGTTTGGAGTCGAGTCAGCAGCCAAACCTGGTATGGACAGTAGGTACAGAAAAACATGGTGGGAACTTAAATTTGCAGTTTCCATCATAAGGAATTTTTTTTCATCTTTCTTCTGTCCTACATGTATGCCACCCAAACGTTAATCTAATGACACGTGAAGTCTCTCAAACTGACCACCTCTTTTGTGATTCTGACTGAGCTTGAGTGGCTCTCTCTACTTGGGTAGAAGCAGAGGAATACTGTATTTAAACAAAACTAACACAGGAGCTAAATGTTTTCATATTTCTCTGACTAAACATACAATTAACAAGGACAATTCTTACCTGCATTCTCAGAATTTAGAAAGACTATGGGAGAGAATGATTTTATAGTCCTTGTCTCGCTTTTTAAAAGTTGACCTCTTATTTTCTCTCAATAAATGTTCCTGTAGTGAGCACAAACAAAAACATTTAACTCACCATTCTTACAGCAAGAGGGAGAGAACACAGCCCTAGCAGCTGTCCTAAGAATCATGGATTACAAAAAATTCTATTATAGAAACTATTGTTCCAGTGACTTAAAATGTGAAAAGGGAAAGAATAAAGGCTAGAGAGTTCTGTACACTACATATTTCAATATAGAACCATGTTTAATAACTATAAACAAATAATTTTGGTCCCCAAAGCAAGTAAGTCATACTGTACTGCTGATTAACCCTTTAAAGTCAAAGTCTCAGAAAACAAACTGATTTCCTTGTTAGCTAACTGATACACAAATTGATATAAAAACCAATAGCACCGAAGTAATAATTTCTCCTTACATTTCTATAATACTTGCAGTTTTTGAGGTTGCTGTTACATTCATTACTTCATTTAACACCACATAGTTGATGGCACGATTAAAATGGCTAGCTGTTTTCACAAAACAAGGAACATCATTAAATCTAGATTAAATTCATCTTTTCTTTGCCCTCTCACTACATTTTGCTGTCCTATATGTTTTCTTTTAGAGTTATTATACATGTTTTTCCCCCTAATACTGTTCTTCTTTTCCCCCAACACCCAAACAGAAGAAAGTTTAACAAATCATTGCTCAATGAGTTTCCTGTGTTTGGACTATGCTTCTCCCACATTATTTTGGCCATCAAATTCTATCGTTCAGAATTTATTTCACATGTCCCTTCTGCCAGAGTCCAAGATCACTGCACGGAAAACAACTGTGTTTCCATATACCAGCAAAGAACAATCTGAAAAGAAAATTAAGAAACAATTTTCCATTTATAATGGCCTTTGAAATAAAATACTGAGGGAAAAATTAAACCAAACAGGTGAAAGACTTGTACAGTGAAAACTACAAAGTACTCCTCAAAGAAATTAAAGACTTATATATATTTTTTCATGATCTTTGCTTTTCATTTTTTTATTGAAGGATAACTGCTTTACAGAATTTTGTTGTTTTCTGTCAAACCTCAACATGAATCAGCCATAGGTATACATATATGTCCTCCCATTTGAACCTCCCTCCCATCTCCCTCCCCACCCCCCTCCTCATCCCAC
>SJYA01001945.1:92854-158396 GCA_006410615.1 Neotragus moschatus | reverse complement strand
ACCCCCCTCCTCATCCCACCCCTCTAGGTTGATACAGAGCCCTTGTTTGAGTTTCCTGAGCCATACAGCAAATTCCTGTTGGCTATCTATTTTACATACAGTAGTGTAAGTTTCCATGTTACTCTTCCCATACATTTCACCCTCTCCTCCCTTCTCCCCATCTCCATAAGTCTATTCTCTATGTAAAGAGACCTAAATAGATGGAAAAACATCCTATGTTCATGGACTGGAAGATTAATATTGTTAAATGGCAATATTAGCCTAACTACTCCAATGATTTGATTTCCAATAGCTGTTTTTTGCCACTGGAAAACCAACCTTCAACATATTTGAAATCCCAAGGGGCTTCAAAGAGTCAAAACAATATTGGAAAAAGAAGAACAAAGTTAAAGGACTCACACTTCCCAATTTCAAAAGAAAGAACAGTCTATTCAACAATTATCAATAGCGCTGGGACAAAAGGCAATTGGATATCCACATGCAAAACAATGAAACTGAACACCTTTTTCACACCATACACAAAGATTAACTAAAATGAATCAACAACCTAAATATAAGAACTCAAACGATGGGACTTTCCTGGTGGTCCAGTGATAAGACTCCCAATGCAGGGGGCCCACGTCCAATTCCTGATCAGGGAACTAGATCCCACATGCTACAACTAAGATCTGATCCAGTCCAATAAATAAATAAATATATATATTTTTAAAAAGGAACTAAACCATGAAACTCTTAGAAGAAAATATAGCAGTAAAGCTTTGTGGCCTTGGATTTGGCACCAAAAATAAAAGCAAAAATAGATAAATTGGACTTTATCAAAATTCAAAATGCTTGTGCATCAAAAAATTTAACCAAGAAAATGAAAAGACTATAGAACGGGAGAAAAATATTTGCGAATCATATAGTTGATAAGGGTCTAGAATCTAAAATAAAGAACTTTATAATTCAACAACAAAAAGACAAACAAGCCTATTAAAAAATCAGCTGGGACTTCCCTGGCAGTCCAGTGGTTAAGACTCCACTGTAGGGACATGGTTCAATCCCTGGCCAGGAAACTAAGATCCCACATGCCATGTGACTTTGCAAAAAATAGCAAAGGACTTGAACAGATATTTCTTCAAAGAAGCTATACAGGAGGCCAGCAAGCCTATGAAAAGATGTTCAGTATCACTGGTTGTTAGTAAAATTCAAATCAAAACCACAACAAGGTATCGCTTCATACCCACCAAGATGGCTACATCATAAAAACAGATATCATGTCAGTGAGGATGTAGGAAAATAGGAAGTTAGTTGCATTGCTACTGGGAATATAAAATGATGCAGCCACTGTGGAAAACAGTGGGCAGTTCCTCAGAGTTAACACAGAATTACCACAGGATCCATCAATCCCACTTCTAGGTATGTATCCCAAAGAAGTAAAAACAGGTACTCAAACAAATACAGGTACACACATATGTTCATAGCAGCACTATTCAAAACAGACAAAAGGTAGAAACAGCCCAGATGTCTACTGATGGAAGAATGGGTAAGCAAATTATGGTATACTCAGATGACAGAATATTATTCAGCTGTGGAAAAGATTAACTCCTAATGCATGCTACAGCATGGAAGAAGCTTGAAAATATTGTGCTAAGCAGAGACCAGACAGAAAAGGTCACATATTGTCCGATTCCTTTTATAATGAAATGTCCAGGTGAGGTAAATTCCCAGAGACAGAACAAAGACTGGTGTTTGCAGGGGTGGCCAAGACAGAGAAATGGGAGCAGCTTTTAATGACTACAGAGTTTTCTTCTGCGCTAACAAAAATCTTTTGGAACTAGATAGAAGTAGTTTCCTTCAAATCAACATTGTGCATATCATTCTATACTTTATTTGCATTTGAAATACATACACCCTGCCCTAAAACTTTACTTTCTGTGTGAGTCATTTTATCTTGTCTTATTCTGTAGTCCTTTTCTCTCTCCATTCATCTCTGTTATGCTTCTTTCTTTTCTAGACTACACTTTATTTTGCTGAAACAAATCTTGCTGTCATCTACTAGGAAAGAAAAGTATACATAAAAACTCTAGGACATATATTTTCAAGTTATCCTTTTGCTGTTGTTGTTGTTGTTGAGTTGCCGGTTATGTCTGACTTTTTTGCAACCCCAAGATCTATAGTCTGCCAAGCTCCTCGGTCCATAGAATTTCCCAGACAAGAATACTGGAGTGGGTTGCCATTTCCTTCTCCAGGGGATCTTCCCAATCCAAGGACTGAACACATGTGTCTTACACTGGGAGGTGATTCTTTACCACCGAGCCACCAGAGAAGCCCAAAGTTAACCCTACTCTGCATTAACTATAACAAATACAGTTAAATTATTTTTTATTTGGAGTGTATCAATATTCTACACTACATAAAGTCTACCAGATGTAATCAAGCAAATTTTTCAGTACATTTTAAATGCCTCTAAAGTTGAATTAGTGTCAATAGATAAATCACAAAGCCTAGAGTAAAATAGTAATGATGGTAAGGGAAATAAGGAGTTGTCACTTTTAGCCATATGTTTACTTTTTAAACAAGTTAGTTATTAGCTAAATGTATCAGAATGTAGCATGTATTTTTCCAGTATATTTTAATGAAAATTCACTATTTATATCATATCACCTTTCATGTTATTAAAGTCAAGACAAAACAACACATAAATGCTGCCCTACAAGTCTTAACTATGAATTTAACTAGCAATACAAACAGCACCCTTATATTTAAAGGGTTGTTAATTACAGTACATGAGACTTTAAAAAGAGGTCAATGGAAGATTTTATGTTCATGGTTATTTCAACCCACGAAGAGATTTTCTTGCAACAAACCTGTTTAAAAGCCTGTTAACACAAAACCATTGATTTCCACATAATCAGAGGGTTGAAATATCTATATTATTTAAAATGCTATTTTAAAAATACTGATTCTAATATGGTCTTTGGCCAAACACATCACTTAAATAACAAAAACTTTTTTCAAAAGCCAAATTAAAAAAAAAAAAAAAACTTCATAAAATGAAATTAAAAGTCTGTGCCCAAAGCAAAGCCGCTAATAACTCTGCATTGTTAAACGGAAGTATGTTGATCCTCATCTATTATCAGTTTTTAACATTAGCTTCTTCATAACAAAACTATGCCTCTATAGAGCATGCATTTACAATGAAAACTGGGAAAATTTAATTACATTTGTGAAATTCTAATTCATTTAGATGTGTATACATAAATTCTAGCACTTTAATGAGGAAAAATGAGGACTTTTTGACATATCACCTATCACGGATGCAAAATGTTTCTAAATGTCTACCATTCACAAATGGAATGCTGACACTTGTAAGCAGTTTAATCATTTTTCTAAATAGACTACATATTTTAAGTCTATTCAGTGGCAGTTTTAACAGTGAAGTAGGGGTTAACTGTAATCAGAAACCAAGCCCTCCTTAAGAAGGATCAAGAGGAAATGGTAACTTTTGGAAAATCCCAAATATTTTAAACACAGGAACATACTGAGTTTTGACAAGCTATATGACCATGGCATAAATGCTTCCATCTTCAATAGCTGTTAAAACAAGCAGTCCTTTCCAACTTTGACAGAGAACAGAATTCATTTCCCCTATACAGCTGCATTGTTTCAAAGTCTGTTAAACGTAAGTGTGACAGGATTGACTTTTTAGGGGAGCAGAGATATTTACTGTATTGTCCTAAAGGACCTAACTTAAAAATAAATATGGAAAGGTGTGTCTGTGTGTGCGTGCGCGCTTGAGTATGTGTATGTGCGTGTTGGGGGAGATGAAGGGAGGAAGGGCAAAGTTAAAGAAGGAAAACAACAGGATAATCAAAGCCATACGCAGACATTAATGCACACAAACATATTTAGATGCCTTTTTAAAAGCTGGGTTTTGGTATGGTACTAAGATAAACGCTCAGAACAATGTATCAAAGAAAAATTGATAAACAAAAACCAAAACACATTCTGAATAGACAGCCAACAGGAATTTGCTGTATGGCTCAAGAAACTCAAACAGGGGCTCTGTATCAACCTAGAGGGGTGGGATGGGGCGGGGGATGGGAGGGAGGTTCAAAGGGAGCTGATATATGTATACCTATAGCTGATTCATGTTGAGGTTGACAGAAAACAACAAAATTCTGTTAAAGCGACTATCCTTCAATTAAAAAAAAAAAAAAAAATGAACTCCACACAGGCAAAGAGGACGCAAGCATGAAAGAGTTTAAAGATGAAGAAAATATAGTGGGGGAGGTAGAACACACGTCAAATGGGAGCTTTAGGACAGGAGGGGGCAACTTGTTCCTGTAAAAAATATCAGATAGTAAATATTTTAGGGTTCATGGGCCACAAGGGCTCTGTCAACCCTGTCACTGTCCTGCAAAATGATGCTCTGAAAAATACTCCAAGAAATACTCAACTCTGCCATTGTAGTGCAAAGCAGCTGTACATAATCATGTAAACAAATGAGGCTAGATGTTTTCCAATAAAACTTTACTTACAAAAAGAAAAAAAAAAAAAAAAAAACACATCCTGGTAGGCAATATTTACATATCAGCACATCTAATAAGACTTCTGACCAGAATATGGAAAGAACTCTCAAAACTACAAAAAAACACTTTTTTTTAATAAGCAAAAGATTTAAATAGGCTCTTCACCAAAGAATATATGCACATAATATATAAACTCATGATATTTATCTATGAGAAAAGAAAAGTTATGTTTATATGATCTGTAGGCAAAAGTTTACAGCAGTCTTATTCATAACTGCCAGAACCTTGAAACAACCCACATGTCTTTTAAGTGAGTGGATAAATAAACTGCTAGACAACATACTACAGAATATTATCAACAATAAAAAGGAATGAACTGATACCACAACAGCCAGACCCACAGAGCTGTGAGACTTCATTTCTATGACATTCCAGAAGAGGTGAAAACTACAGCAACAGATCAGGGCTTGTGAGATGCTAAGCGTGATGGCTGAAGTTGCCTAAAAAGAGCACCGTAAAATTTGGAGGGGAGGGAGGTGGAATAGAACTGTTCTATATATAGTAGTTATGTGACGTGTCAAGTCACATCAGTCACGTATAACTCTTTGCAACCCTATGGACTGTAGCCCTCCAGGCTCCTCTGTCCATGGGGATTCTCCAGGCAAGAATACTGCAGTGGGTTGCCTTGCCCTTTTCCAGGGGATCTTCCCAACTCAAGGATCAAACCTGCATCTCTTATGTCTCCTGCATTGGCAGGCAGGTTCTTTACCACTAGCACCACCTGGGAAGCCCCTACGTGACTATATCTGTCTATATATATTTGTCAAAACACATAGAATTGGACGTTTTTAAATGGACTGTTCTGCATGTAATATATAAAATTTTTAAATGTTCAATATGATGTCAAGATAATGCTGGCCATTATGAGGAGTGTACTGGAGAAAAGGTACTCTTTATCTTACTATAAAACTTCTCTCCATCACTTGAATACTATATGCGATACTGCTGGATCTAACAATGGCAAAATATAAATAGAGAAAACTTAAAAGAATGGTACAAAAATGGTAAAGGGAAAGGATGTTGCTGTGTGAAACGCACAGCAGATGTAACTCAAGTCTCTATTACCAGGAAAAATACAGATGGACAGAACATTAGCTCAGTTGCCAATCTCAGATCACTGGGGAAAAGTAATCATTTAAAGCTTTCAAATTTTACACTTAAGACTGAGAACAAACTTAACTCATCTCTCAAATACAGCATACAGAGTGGGAAGGGGAGGGGAGAGAAGAAACAGGATAAGCAAAAAAAAAAAAAACATGAAATACATGGGGAAAATGTTTAATCAACTTTAATTTGAAGATAACAGCAATTCTGACTTTAAAAGGAAAATTATAATTTTTTGGAGAGAAAATGCAGTGAATTGGAAACAGCAAAACAGACAGTCAAGGGGACCTTGGAGAACTAAAGCAGATGGTATATACTAAAGTCCATAAATGCCGAAGTGTAAAAATGCTAATTAAGAGTTGTACTCTCTCGAGATGTAAACAAGGAACATATGAACTTTCAAGTCCGTGTGCTAATCCCATAGATGATTATTGTCACGGGGCCATAAATGAAAGAGCTAAGGCTTCAAACCCTATTTGTCTGACAGCACAGCTTAAACTCTGTTGACCACTCTATTATTCATTACCCCACAACACTTAAAGAACAGTTTTATACCAAAAAACAGAAGGAGCAAGGCAATATTCTACCTTCTAACGGAAGATTCTATAAAACAGTTTTGTTTTGGAGTCCGTGCCTATCGGCGTAGGAGTTCTGAGGAAGGGATGATCCCTTCTGTTCGCCTGCTCTGATGTGGTCACCAGCGTTTGATGCCCATCTGGAGTTTCAGTACAAGAGCTGAACGATGTGATTCTTTATCACAGACCTTTCTAGTTTTTTTCCATTTTAAGGTATCTCATTTGAGGCAAACAGTTATCCAATAGGGAAAGAGAACAACTGATACAGAAAAATATGTTCACTTCAATCCAATGAATGTTTATGGATTGGATATAACATGTTGGATTGTACCATCAATCTGTATCACAGATGACTTTACAAAACTCCTTAGTTGCTGTGACCCCATGGACTGTAGCCTGCCAGGGTCCTCTGTCCACAGGATTCTCCAGGCAAGAACACTGGAGTGGGTAGCCACTCCCTTCTCCAAGGTATCTTCCTGACCCAGGGATCGACCCTGGGTCTCCTGCATTGCAGGCAGATTTTTTTTTTACCATCTGAGTCACCACGGAAGCCATATAAAACAGATAACACTGTAAATAATAAGTCCAAAGAATAAAGTCCTGTTGTAGTTGGAAACAAGGAATCTCTATATAAACTCAATCATATTTGTTCCTTTCTCTGAATATCTGTATCATTTCTAAATCATCTAATTCAGAACCAAATTATATAGCACACTGATCTTTTTTAGCCCACAAAGTATTCTTTCACAAGAACCCCCTCATCTATGGACTTTTAGAACGTTAACAATTAAATCCCGTATCTTCCATGGTGCCCATCCATTTTCAATTAGACATTAAAAAAAATTTTACTGACGCACAGCTGATTTACAATGTGTGTCAATTTCTGCTGTGCAGCAAAGTGACTCAGTTATACATATATTCTCTTTCATATTTTTTCCAATATGGCCAGACATAAATGTTTTAAAATGACTTTCAAACATTCAACACTACAGATTCCAATGTTATTTCTGCCTCCAGAAACCCCTATTGGTGGCAGAGCAGTTCTCTAAATTTTCTTTCACAATGTAAAGGAAGACAAGCAAAGGGGAAAATTAGTAAATCTGACCATAAAAAAAGATAAATAAAAACATACAGAAAGATATTAATTAGCCAACAAAGTCACTTTCAGTGAAAGATCCCTTAACCATCAACATTCATTTTGGTAAAAGATGGAGGGTGAGGTACAGTGAAGGGGAGGAATGAAATGAACAAACACTGATCTGAATCAATGCAAGTCTGCACCTCGGAGGTGAATGAGGGGAGCTTTAAATAACAGCTCCCCAAACCTGAGTCACGGGCCTTCCTACCAGCACCATCATTCTCTACATTGCCTTCCCTCGAAAGCCACAGGCTCCATTCCAGGTCTCTACGTGGAATCTGTGCAGCTCCCCAAAACCCCATGAGAGCCCTCATGCCACCACAGTGCTCATGTGATGCATTTGAGGGAAAAAAAGTGGTATCTGAAAAGTGAGGGATATGGAGAGAGGACAGAGGCTAGTGAAAGTATGCTCTTCTAAAGCAGTGAAGGGATGCAGGGAACACTTAGGGACTGGGGTTACAGAGTCTACACCGGGAGTCACACAGCACCTAACACAAATTATGAATCTTGAAGAAATAATGTTAAGGATATTCAGTGTTTCCATGTGAACTACCTCTAATATGACCTTAGTCACAACTGACTATTCAGAAAGGGCTCAAGACTGAAATATTTAGTCCAATACTCAAGGGATCTGGTGAGGGAAGGAAAAAAAACAACAAAAACTGTGTTTTAATTATCAATTGCAAGGCTTTTTCCCTAAGCACTTGATTCAGAATTATATTTCCATTACCTGCATGAGTACATGTCTATAAGATTCGGAAAACAAGAAATACCACCCTATGAAATTAAGCAGCCATTTTTATTCTAAGTTACTTGGGGGCCTTCTCTGGGGGTCTAGTGGCTAAGACTCTGCGTTCCCAATGCAGGGGGCCTGGGTTTGATCCCTGATCAGGGAACAAGATCCCACATGCCACAGCTAAGACAAATAAATAAGCTTTTTCTTTGTTGTTGTTTTTTAAGTTACTTGGAAGGATAGCTTGGGGAAACTTACTGCTGCTGCTGCTGCTGCTGCTGCTAAGTCATTTCAGTCGTGTCTGACTCTGTGCGACCCCACAGATGGCAGCCCACCAGGCTTTCCCGTCCCTGGGATTCTCCAGGCAAGAATATTGGGGTGGGCTGCCATTTCCTTCTCCAATGCATGAAAGTAAAAAGCGAAAGTGAAGTCACTCAGTCCTTAGCGACCCCATGGACTGCAGCCTACCAGGCTCCTCCGTCCATGGGATTTGCCAGGCAAGAGTACTGGAGTGGGTTGCCACTGCCTTCTCTGCCTTAATATGCTAAAGATTTATAAGTGCAAAAGACAGACGTAGGATATTAGTGGTCAGTATACTCTAATTCTATGGTCTTCCCAGGTGGCACTAGTGATAAAGAATCCGCCTACGAATGCAAGAGACTTAATAAGAGTCGTGGGTTCTATCCCTGGGTCAGGAAGATTCCCCTGGAGGAGGGCATGGCAACCCACTTCAGTATTCTTGCCTGCAGAATCTCATGGACAGATGAGCCTGGTGAGTCACAAAGTCCATAGGGTCACAAAGAGTTGGACCTGACTGAAGTGACTTAGCACGCACACATACTCTAAATCTATACACAACATCCTGTAACTGACATGGCAAAGCAGAAATCTCCTATAGTTCTTCGAAAGGAAAAGAAAACCCAAATATGTTTCACTGCATGCATGACCTTCAAAACACCATACCAACTCCTTGGGTCACGAGGGAAGATTCTTTTTGAGAAAGAAATGCAAGTTACTAGTAGCCTAGATTCTCCCTTTTAACCACTGCTATTCCCTTAATACAAACTCCTAAAACCATTCTCTTCTCCCTCTTCTATAACACTGACCTTGATTCAGATTCTGTGTTTCTTTAAAGGACTGAATAGTGTTTTGAAATGAAATAAATGCAAAATAACAGCATTTGTGAAATTAATATGAAAACTTTTGTACCAATTTCTGAAGCTCTGTGGGAATAATGGTAGTAAGCGCTACCATTTTTTCTTTTTTTTCCTCAGGAGGTGGACTACATTTCCAGATACACTCAAAAGACTACCAACAGAGTAATGGTTACACCAATAATATATATAAATAGCACTGCTGGGAGCTGAACATAGATTTTGGAGTTACTGCACAGAGGGGCCAATAATCACAGTACTCCAGCTTTTAGTAAAAAACCAGTTCACAGGTACAGACAGTTTCAATTTAAATGTTTGATAATCAGTTTCCAAGTATTAAGTAGTACCATTTAAATTGTTTGAAAATTCTTTCTGTAAAATAATCACATATCTAAAATGTTAAGGATGTTTTGAAAGTTATTTTTACAAAGGAGCTAAGTGAAAAACTATTATACAGACCTTGCTAAAATAAAAATAACAGAGGTAACAATAAAACATTTGACTTCAAGAAGACACTATTCCCCACCACCACCAAATTCACACATATAAGACTATATTCTCAACTCTAAATGACATTTGATCAACAGTTTTAGTTCTAAAAATCTGACTTTATGAATTCTGTGTGTGGTTTTCTGTGTGTGTGTGTGTGTGTGTGTGTGTGGCCTCATTATGTGCAAAATAGTGTTAAATAGAAGCAGATGCTGTTGAAATGAACTCAATACAGATTCAGAAGTAGAAGACACGGACCTCTGCTCTCAGGAGGATATCAAAGGAAGATCAGGAAGTGAGATAAATAAAAGAATTTACTGATGTTCTAAGAACTGTGCAAGGTATGGCAGCTCATATACCAAATGGAAGGTATAGAGAACAGCAGCAACAATTTCACCAAAATGTGAAATAAAAGTGTCCGGCTTAGTCCAGAAAGTTAAATGAGGCTAAGCTGTGAAGCACAAATAGGATCTGGATAGGCAGAAAGACTCCCAGAACCAAGGATCAGTCACTACTGGCTAAAGAAGTCTGGCTGGGTACAACACATGCGTTCGTGACAAGGAGGCTAAAACATACACAGGACTGGAACTTCAGCCTGGCCTGGTGGCAACTCTAAAACACTGAAAAGTTCAGGGAGGAATTCGATATAGAGTTTCAAGAAGCATGATCACCAAAGGATGTGAGCGGCAGATCAAAGACCAAAAAAGGTAAATGATACATAATCAGATAAGGTAAAGAAATACAGCCATTATGTAGGTTTTCAAGTCAAAGAATATCTATCACTGAGGCTAAAATGACTGGTTATCTGTATCAAGGAAATGTATCAATTCTTCACTTTATTCTTCGTATAAGACAGCTTAAGTACAGTTCTGATGTTTTTTAAAACCTTCTATTGTATTTCTACACTGTCACATAACTAACGGTATTTATGTAAAAATCTAATTAAGAAAAATTAGGTTAGTTGTTGTTATTGGCCCAAATGCTTTCTCAAAAGGAAATAAGCACTGCTTTACAGTTTCGTTGATTGTTAGGCTGTAAGGGTGCCATGTGAACACCAGAAGAAATCAGTTTTTGATGGGTCAATATAACTAATCTCTCCTAAAACTGATGATTCACTTTATTATTCCTCATGGGTAAGTCTAGTTTGGAAATGTACCTGGTTTGTTTATATTAGGCAAATATGCCATTTAAAAATAAAATTAACATCTCTGACATAATAACTACTTAACTAAAATAGTTCAGTTCAGTCACTCAGTCATGTCCAACTCTTTGCAACCCCATAGACTGCAGCACGTCAGGCTTCCCTGTCCATCACCAACTCCCAGAGCTTTCTCAAACTTGTGTCCATCGAGTCGGTGATGCCATCCAACCATCTCATCCTCTGTTGTCCCCTTCTCCTCCTGCCTTCAATCTTTCCCAGCATCAGGGTCTTTTCAAATGAGTCAGTTCCTTGCATCAGGAGGTCAAAGTACTGGAGTTTCAGCTTCAGCATCAGTCCTTCCAGTGAATATTCAGGACTGATCTCCTTTAGGATGGACTGGTTGGACCACCCTGCAGTCCTAGGGACTCTGAAGAATCTTCAGCACCACAGTTCAAAAGCATCAATTCTTCGGTGCTCAGCTTTCTTTATGGTCCATATATGACTACTGGAAAAACCATGGGTTTCACTAGAAAAACCTTTGTTGACAAAGTGATATCTCTGCCTTTTAATATGCTGTCTAGGTTGATCATAGATTTTCTTCCAAGGAGCAAACGTCTTTTAATTTCATGGCTGCAGTCACCATCTGCAGTGATTTTGGAGCCCCCCAAAATAAAGTCTGTCACTGTTTCCACTGTTTCCCCATCTATTTGCCATGAAGTGATGGGACTTGATGCCATGATCTTAGTTTTCTGAATGTTGAGTTTTAAGTTTAAACTTAAAAGTAAAAAGTTTAACCCAACTTTTTCACTCTCCTCTTTCACTCTCATCAAGAGGTTCTTTAGTTCTTCACTTTCTGCCATAAGGGTGGTGTCATCTGCATATTTGAGGTTATTGATATTTCTCCCAGCAATCTTGATTTCAGCTTGTGCTTCTTCCAGCTCAGCGTTTCTCATGATGTACTCTGCATATAAGTTAAATAAGCAGGATGACAATATACAGCCTTGCCGAACTCCTTTCCCAATCTGGAACCAGTCTGTAGTTCCATGTCCAGTTCTAACTGTTGCTTCTTGACCTGCATAGAGAACTAAACTAAATATACATAGAACTACATAACTAAAATAGTAAATGTTCCAAAAAATAATACTACAGTCCTAAATTTTAAAAAAAGAGGTTTATAATGTTCTTCATACTTTCCATTTCTGTCCCACTAACTACATTACACATTTGCTAATTTTATATTTATCAGTGTACCTAATAAACTTCAGTAATATTTTAAACGCTTTGTAATTTTTTTAATTTATTTATTTTATTTGGCTGCACTGGGTTTTAGTTGTGGCATGTGGGATCTAGTTCCTTGACCAGGGATTGAACCCAGGCCCCCTGCACTGGCTTAGCCACTGGACCACCAGGAAAGATCCATAATTTTTTATTATCAAAATGCACAGATTTCACTTAAATTTCATACTTATTTGATACACTGATTTATTCTGAAATATTCCACATAAATTCAATTTTTTGTAACTCATATAGTTTAAACATACTTTGGAAGATGTTCATTTAAGGAAGCCAGTAGTACACCTAGTTCTTTTGTAAAACTAAGAAGCACAGATGTAGAGTGAGTAGCAGCCCTGATTAATGTGCTATAGTTTGCTCTTTGTAGATGGTGGCTTTAAAAAGTGGCTTATAAGCATGGTTTGAAAGTACTTCCATCGTAAGAGATCAGAGAAGTACTGTAAGTTGGAAATTCGGTTTTCTAATTAGTGAATACATGATGCTGAGTAGCACAAACCCAATTAATCCACAGCAAGTTACACTGCTTGTTCCCTAGCAGGATAAGGTAACAAGACTCAGCAGAAGGCACACAATCTTCAAAACCATCCTTCAATGTGAATCTTGCTTCTGCCAATGATTCGTTTAAGAGACAGCCAAACATTCCTAACAATGAACACACGTGTAGTGGGGACAGACAGGGCTGCTATTACTAACCTCCTAAGAATACCATGAGTCTCAGCGAGACAACTTGAGTAGGATTCTGTCCCTTCCCTGCTGGCCTGAGGAGTACAACAAGAAGCTACCAAGTATGAAAGGCAGAGCAGCGCCTCATCCAGTGCCTTCCTTTTTTCCAGGTTATAAGGTGAACACTGTAAAACACACAGAATAAAAAAGTGAGAGCTAGGAAAAGAAAGCAGAAAAAGAAGAACATTACTTTGGAAAATTTTAGGCTTTCTTTCACGGAATTTTCTAGGAATTATTTTCCACTTCTGAGGAAACTATACTTTAAACAATGAACAACTATAAAATTAAAATTTACTGAAGTTCTGTAAGTGCATATCCTACTTCAAAAGACCCTTGTATATACACACAAACACACACAAATACACACACACGTATGTATGTCTGTTTACATCCTTTCTACAGCAGACTTCTGGCAGCTAAAAGAAGACTTGGGCAGTAGGAGAATCAGCCACTGGGTCCTACAGAATCCCTGCTCTTACAAACACCTTCATTTAATTCTGACCATGCTTCTCAGTCACCACTGCTTCACCTGGACAGATCCTAAGAGAATATCTTTCATGGGAAAAGATCAACTCTTCTGGAGCAAAAAAAAAAAAAAAAAAATTGAACTTGTGTTATAACGAAATGGACTTGAGGTGAACATATCTGCTTCCTCCACTTGCATTGCTTATTCTTTGTTTCTAAGAAATAATACTCGAAAGAGGCGAGAAAAAGAAAAAAACGAGAAAGACAAAGACGGGCGAGATACCTTAAAGGAACAGAAGCTACAATTAGAAGCTCATGATAAAAAGAAAATGCAAGATATCAGTAAAAAAAAAAAAATTTGAAGTTTATCAAGACTGGTGTCAGGATCAGCTTTTTAAAATTCTCGTCAAGTGATTCAAAATTAAATAAAAATCTCACATAACCTTTATTAATGTTTTGGGTGATAATGATCCATGTGCACTGAAATGAAGTTACCTTAAAAATAACAGGGAAGCACAACGTCTAATATACTTAACACTACTAAACTGTACATTTCGAAACTGTCAAGATGGTAAATTTTACATCTTTTTTACCACAATAATAAAAATAAATAAAGGTAAAGATTCCATAAACCAATTTAGGATTTTTATACACTTAAAACAGTGCCATCATATCTGCAGCAGCAACAGATGGACTTAAGAGATTATTATACTAAGTGAAGTAAGTCAGACAGGGAAAGACAAATATATGATATTATTTATATGTGAATCTAATATATGATAAAAAATAAACTTATTTTCAAAACAGAAGCAGATCTACAGTCATAGAAAATAACCTTATGGGTATCACTGGGGAAAGGACAGGAAGAGATAAATTAGCAGTTTGGGATTAGCAAATACAAGCTACTGCATATAAAACAAATAAACAACAAAGTCCTATTGCACAGTACTGGGAACTATATTCAATATCTTGCAATAACCTGTAATGAAAAATAATATATATATATACACACACACATGCATGTGTGTGTATTTGTACATATGTGTGTACATACTTGTGTGTATTATATATATATAAAACTGAATCACTTTGCTCTACACCAGAAACTAACACATTTTAAATCAACTATACGTCAATTTAAAGAAAAAAATTAGAAGAATCAAATGGTTAGTTCGTGTTTAAAATATACAACTTGATTGTGTGAAAACACACAAATCAGAAATTCCTCTTATAAAGATACTAAAAAAGATGTTAAGGGATTTATAGAAATTCCTGATGTTCTGATAAAAAGATATTTTACCATCATGGCTATCAGCACAACTTCGGTTCTATGAGTACTAATCTGCACAGCTGGATTTTTTAATGTATTTTTTTAAACCACATAAACACAAATATACTACACTTGGGGAAATACATCAGTCCCAAGAGGACATAAAAACTACTGCAGCTTTTAAAATACATTCACTTCACTGGTTTCCTCAAAACCCTGAAAAGGAAATTCCCTATCACTTTGGGCCAACATCAGAGGACGTCTTCATAGTGCTATTCTAAAAACTGTAAGTTTTTTTGAGGTCATTATTAGACAATATGATAGATTCCTTTAACGTTAAATTATCAAGTTAAAACTTATTATGTTAAAAAACAATAAATATTCACAAATGTAAATTGTATATGCATGTATTATTTTGTGGCATTTAGGAAAAATTGCATTGGGTTAAAAATTATTTTAACTATTTTATGTTATGTAATCCCTGCAGGCCAAAGAAAAGTGGAAAAATTAGTGAACTAGATTACTGAGTTACTGGAGAAGGAAAATAAAACAAAGAGAGGGGGAAAAAAGGCAGACTGAGGGGTACATTCATTCTGAAACCCTACAGACACACACAAAAATTCTACACAGAATTTAAAACAGCATTTCTGGAAACCAAATTCTGCTCTAATGCTCTGTAAGAGCTCAAAGGTCATCCACCCATACAAAAACCACTACTTAAGTTTTCTCAGTTACTGGAAAAGGAAAGGGAATACTATGTTTAATACAGATATTTGAATTTAATATTTTAGCATGTGTTCTGAAGTGTTAAAGATTTAGTTAGGAGCTATGCAGAACTAAACAATGAGCAGAAATTCACAAGGAGAACCAACTGCCTGCTCCCACCAAAATCCTACTCTTTTTCAAAAATGCCACATATACTTGTTTTAAATCATTTTATGATTTAGCCTATACCACCTTTGTGTTCTGGGAAGGGAGGAGAACAGAACTCTTCTCACTGGCATGACCTCCATCACTTAAACAAAGCATCCAAAACCATGGTTGATCCAAAGCTTGTATTTCATGAACTGTACTAATATTAACAAATGTGTACACAAGTGTGAATAGTTTGCTGAACTTTAACAAACACATAAATGTACACTGATAGTGAAATTAACATATACATTTTCATCAGTCCAGAAAGTCCCTTCATGACCCTTTATGGTTAATTTCTCACTCCCACTCCAGTCAATCCACTGTCTGACTGCCATCACTATACATTAGTTTTTCCTTTTCTAAATGTATAATGGAAACATATAGTACTCATCTGTCTTCTTTTAATCAGCATAAGGTTTGTGAGCTCCTCCAACGAGGTGGTTATGTTTATCACGAGTCTGAATAGTATTCCCATTGTGTGAATACTATGATTTACTCAACCATTTATCCTGCTGATGGATGGACATCTGGGTTTTCCCCAGTTTGGGGCTGTTACGAATAAAATCACCAAGAACACACATGTCAAAATCTTTTTGTGGACACGTGTTTACATTCCTCCTAGGTAAATGGTGAGTAATAATAAGTACACGCTAAATAAACTCCACAAGAAACTTTCTAAGAAACTGCCAATCTGTTTCCCAAAGTGGCAGTACAGCCTACACTACCACAAGCAATGAGATCAGATTTGCTTCCAGCTCTCCCCATGCTTGGTGTTGTCAGGTTTTTTAATTGAGCTAGGCTATTTCACTGTGGTTTTCATTTGCATTTCCCTGATGGTTTATGATATCGAGCATTCTTCCATGCGCTTATCGGTCATTTGCATATCTATTTTTTGTGAAGTATCTGTCTAAATCTTTCGAACATTTTAAAATTTTGGTTTCTTATTGTTAAGTTACAACTGGAGTTTTTCACATATTCTAGATACAAGTCTTCTGGATCGTGAATATTTTCTTCCAGTCTGTGGCTTGCCTTTTCATTTTCTTAACAGTTTCTTTAGAAGAGCAGATGGCTCTGATCCTGATGAAGTCCAATTTATCAATTTTTTTTCTTTTGTAGTTAGTGCCTTCTCTGTTCTAAGTAACACTTGCCTATCCCAAACTTGGTTATGATTTTGTCCTGTTTTCCTCTAACGCTTTTAGAGTTTCAACTATTATGTTTCGGCCTAAGAGCTGTTTCAAATTAAATTTTATGCATATTATGAGGGAAAAGTCAAGAGGACAAAGTTCAGTTTTTCCCCATACCAATATTCATTGTTTTAATATCATTTGTTGATCATAACGCAACTGACCCTATATGTATGGGTCTATCTGCAAGTTCTATTCTGTTCCATTAATTCATATGTCTGTCATTATGCCACTACCATGCTAACTTGAATCTTGAAGCTTTATAATAAAATTTGAAATCAGATAGTGTAAAACCTTCAAAGCTGTTCTTCACTTTCAAAAACAAGTTCTAGCTATCCTAGGGTCTTCAGGTTTCCACATGAATTTTAGCACCAGCTTGTCAATTTATATAATTTTTCACTCACTGCTGAGTGGAAAAAAAAAGTAGCTTGACAAGCAATATTAAAAACATAATCCTTCAACCAAATCTATAAGTAAAGGTACATAAAAGAAACTCAAAGCATACCTAATACATGAAAGAATTCTCTCTAAAGGGTGATTACAAGAGACTTTTTCCTTTTTGCCGTTCTGTATTTTCCAAAATTGCATATTTTCAGGAAAAAGTGAAAGGTAATTAAGGAACATAAGCCCATCAGTAACTTAAGTAGGGGAAAAGAACTGATGCTCAGTCATCCTATTTATTTGCCTTAATCTCACATATTATCTGCAAAAGCAAAAAAAAAAGGTATGAAAAGATAAACGGCAGAACTCTCACTTTTTATATACTTCCCCAATGTTTGTACTGTTACAACAACCATATTTTTTATATTTAAGAAAAGTTAAAATATTCATCAATAAAGATAATATGTATCTGTTAGCTGAACTAAAGCAATGATCAAAAGATTATCCTAGAGGATCACTACCCAACCTGATGTCATTTAAATTTTCAGTTAAAAAAAAAGCATTTGCTATACGTATAACTGAATCACTCTGCTGTACACCTGAAAATAACACAACATTGTTAATCAACTATGCTTCAGTATAAATTTTTTTTTAATGTTTTAAAGAAGAAAAGAAAAGCGTCTGCTTGGCTAGGAATTTGCCTCTGGCCTCAGGTGAGATAGCTGCTTCAGAAAATCTGAAATGAATTAATCAAATCTCTTCTGGGACGAGAAGCTACCAGAATACACTATTTCAGTAACCCCACTAGGATAGCTAGAAATGAATGCTGAAGGCAAAAATAATGAGATTTAGGAACTAAAGGGCAGTGATTTGATGTACGAGATACTAATGTTAAACATAAACAACATCACAGGTGATTGTCCCATATAGCTACTGGTACTCAGCCCACATTATCGATTCAGACTTAGGGACTGATCAGCAAATCAAGGTGAACCACTAACAGTGGTGAAACTGCAGTTTCACAAATTCTAATATACAGGCAAGAAAGAAGGACACGAATAGATTTGAATCTTTGAACTGTTAGCTGCTGCTGCTGCTAAGTCACTTCACTCGTGTCCGACTCTGTGAGACCCCATAGACAGCAGCCCACCAGGCTCCCCGTCCCTGGGATTCTCCAGGCAAGAACACTGGAGTGGGTTGCCATTTCCTTCTCCAATGCATGAAAGTGAAAAGTGAAAGGAAGTCGCTCAGTGGTGACTGACTCTTAGCGACCCCATGGACTGCAGCCTACCAGGCTCCTCCATCCATGGGATTTTCCAGGCAAGACTGGAGTGGGCTATTATTGTGAAACAAATAGGAATGTAGTATTATTTTAAATGTCTATGGATAGATGTACTTCATACTTCTATAAAAAACAGGCCAATGAAATTCAATTTTCATAGACACAGATAAAATCTACTCGCCTTAGCCCAAGAGAGCCGTGTTACAGATATACACAGCACTTATTTAATACTATTTCCTGCCAAAATGTTACTAAGGTGTATCTTTCATCTTCACTTAAGGAACTCGAGGGCCCAGGTTGGGAAAGAGCTGCCTGAAAAAAGTCAATCTCAGAGTCACTGATGATGCAAGAGCTTAGCTGGCCTGCTCTTGACCCCTGAGCATCCCCCAAGCCTCAGCTAACATCGATGACATGTCACCATCAATCTAAATTTTAAAAAATATATATTGATTTTCCACAAATGATGATAATGGGTTTTTCTGTAGTAAATGTGCTTATACAATGTTTTCTTCTACACACCAAGATGATGATCAACACAAAGAATAAAAAAGTGCTTTATGTATTTTTAAAGACCTATTGGTCAAGCTCCCAAGTGACTCAAATTCATACCAAAATAAGCAAAAATATTAAGGAAACACCTTGTATAATTCCTACATTGTGAATAACAACTGATTACATGGAAAAAACTAAATATATATATATTTTTTTAAAAGAAAAGCTTACTTCCTACATACCAGAAATCTCCTACAATTTTAACATTTCTTTGAAATAATTTAAAAAGGAATAGTCTCAGGTAGTTAATTTAGTTAGACACAAATAAGTAAAAATTCATTATTTAGTGTGATACATTTATTAGTAATAGCCAACATATCCATTTTTCTAAGCCAATTAGGCTGAACAACTTTTGGGGGAAAAAACTCCTTTACCACATATTTTCAAATAAAACTATCTTTTGTGCTGTTGCCTGATGTACTGAAATTTTTAGTCTAAAATTCCAGGCACTGAATTGAAAAGAATGTTTCCCATTTCCATAGCACGGCAAGTAGAAATATGTAAATTAGTTCATGGGCAGAATCATTAATTTAGATAAAAAGTAAAAACACATTAATTGAACACCCAAAATGTGACAGTTCTTGTACAAAATCTAAGATGAGACAGCTGCTACCACTGGAACTTATAAATCTAAATTAAATGGGCAAAAAGGCAAAATATTTTAATTTTTCTTATTTTCCAAAGAAATAACAAGTCTGATAGTCAGTGCTCCAATCTTTAAACTGACAATGATAAGTCTGAGTCTCATTTCCATAGGCTGCTACTGGTCTAATTATCAGAGCCAAAATCACAGTTGGGGTTTGGGTAGGAAGCAAAAATTTTGACCCAACTTAGAACCACAAGAGATCTAGTGAAATGAATTCCCACTGGTTCTCTGTTTCCTGGAAGATGTGGGTCAGCAACACTGCCTGTTAAGATAGTGCTTATTGCCAGTTATCAACAGTCTTGAATAACCACAAACTGATTCTAAATAATTATTTAGCAGTAATTAAATATGCAGACTTTCAAATAGTTTCTTAAAATATTATTTTAAATATATTATACATCATCTCTCAAAAATTTGACAGGGAATTTTGCCTCTAAGTTGAGAGAAATAGAATCTCAAGTTAAAATGAGAAAGGACAACAGCATTTTGAATTTAGGCTCACATAGTGTTGCATTTTAGCTAAAATAAGGAGGAATTCTCATAATAATTATCTTCTAAAATACTTCTGAAAAAGAAATTTACTTAGGAAAGCCTTCTTACTACGTCATTCTATGCAGCACCATTATAATGCAGCAGACTGATGCATCACTGGCGAAAAACTGGTGAAGCAGTAGGCCAGATGAAATGAGGGGAGTGTGGAAAAGGCCCATGTTTTCAAGGGAGGAGGGGAGTGTGGAAAAGGCCCATGTTTTCAAGGGAGGTGGTTCACGGCTTTCAGCAGAATCTCAGAGGGATCTGGCAACACAAAAAATGTCACGGGTTTCTTACATAATCCTGAGGTGTTTATCATTACTTCAAAAATGACAAAATCAAGACTCAAGGAATTTAAAAAGCTTTCTCAAGGTCAACTATTAGTAGCATAAAAGCAAATGAGAATGCAAGTTATTTTAGTTTCAAAGTCCCAGCTGTTTACCTGCTATGCTGAAAAATGACAAGACGAAGAAACCCTTATTCAGTCACCTTTGCAAACAGCAACCTGATGATGCTGGCCATATTAGCGACGACCACAGTGAACATCTGCACAGCCCTAACAATGTACCAGGCCCTGTTGCTAGGGCCTCACAGTAACAGAAGCAGACGACAGGCACATTATGATGACTCCCCACATAGCTCCTAGGTGGCAGAGCTGTTTTTCAAAACCAGGCATTTCTGCCTCCTTGGACTTTGCCCTTAACCACTAGGTGTGTGACACTCACCTCATGAGGACTTGCGATCAAAAGATAAGGGTAGAAAATTTAAGAAGGTTGTCCTAAATAAATTTCTTTTAAAGAAGTATTTTATTTTTTAAATTTTATTTGTTTGTTCACATCAGGTCTTAGCTATGGCATGTGACTACAGGTGGAACCTAGGACGCCTGCATTGGGATTGTGAGTCTTAGACACTGGACCACCAGGGAAGTCCTTTGAGTATTTTAGAAGATAATTATTACATGGTAATTCTTCCTTTCCGGTGCCAAAGAATATTCAAACTGTTGAACAACTGCACTCATTTCACATGCTAGTAAGGTTATGCTCAAAATCCTTCAAGCTAGGCTTCAACAGTATTTCAGCTGAGAACTTCCAGATGTACAAGCTGGGTTTAGAAAAGGCAGAGGAACCAGGGATCAAACTGCCAACATTCACTGGATCATAGAGAAAGCATGGGAATTCCAGAAAAACATTTAATTCTGCTTCAATGACTACCCAAAAGCCTTTGACTGTGTTGATCACAGCAAACTGGAAAATTCTTTAAGAGGTGGGAATACCAGACAACCTTACCTGCCTCCTGAGAAACCTGTATGCAGGTCAAGAAGCAACAGTTAGAACTGGACATGGAAAAACTGACTGGTTCAAGATTGGGAAAGTAGTACAACAAGGCTGTATACTGTCACCCTGTTTATTTAACATATATGTAGAGTATATCATGCGAAATGTTGGGCTGGATGAATCACAAGCTGGAACCAAGATTGCTGGAAGAAATATCAACAACTTCAGATATGCAGATGATACCACTCTAACGGCAGGAAGTGAAGAGGAACTAAAGAGCCTCTTGATGAGGATGAAAGAGGAGAGTGAAAAAAACTGACTTAAAACTCAACACTCAAAACACTAAAATCATGGCATCTAGTGCCATGACTTCCTGGCCAATAGAAGGGGAAAAAGTGGCAGCAGTAACAGATTTTATTTTCCTGGGCTCCAAAATCACTGTGGATGATAGCTGCAGCCATGATATTAAAAGATGCTTGCTCCTTGGAAGGAAAGGACAAACCTATGACAAACCTAGACAGCATACTGAAAAGCAAAGACATCACTTTGACAACAAAGATCCATATAGTCAAAGCTCTGGTTTTTCCAGTAGTCATCTATGGATATGAGAGTTGGATCATAAAGGAGGCTGAGAACTGAAGAATTTATGCTTTCGAATTGTAGTGCTAAAGACTCTTGAGATGGTTGGACAGCATCACCAACTCAATGGACATGAGTTTGAGCAAGCTCCAGGAGATTGTGAAGGACATGGATGCCTGGCATGCTCCAGTCCATGGGGTCGCAGAGTCAGACACCACTTAGTAACTGAACAACAATAATTCTGTCTTATTTAAGCTAAAATGCAATATTATGTAAACCTAAGTTAAATTAAAAATAGTTTTAAGAACAATCCTCTGTTTCCTAAAGATCTGCATAAACTCAAGAAATCTAGAAAATCCCCAATCTAGAAAATCTATCATCTTTCACTGTAATATTTAATGAGCATAGGAGAAATCTTATGTTTTACAAATGTTTACTCAACAGGTATAGCCTAAGACCTAGGACAGGAAAATCAAAGTTCTCAAAAAATCTCTAAAACCAGATCTGTCAGGTGGTTTCATTCAACTTTTCCAAAACCCCAGCAAAAGTGCCCCTTTTCCGTGAATGTGTCTGGACAAAAGCATTATTGCTTAATGGAGTCATCAGACTGCCTGTCCTCTACACTTAGCAGTAGTTCACGTTTTCACTTTTATTTTATCTCTTTCCACCACAGTTTACTCTATTGCAGGCAGTCGCTGAGGAAAATGAACCCCAAGGAAAAAAGTTTTCATGCCCACCAAAACTTTAGTTACATATTAAAATTAGCAACAAAACAGAGTAATTTGTCTTTATCCTCTACATAATACTCTGAGCAACTTGACTTTTGATTATATCAGTTATTTCCTTGTGATGATTTAGCTATTATTAATAGCTTGCAAATTAACTAAAACTCAAAGAAAGATGACCAACGGATGGTTACAGACTGAAATTCTGTTTTCCCACATTACATTTCCCATAGAAGGATATAAAAATGTCAATAATTATGAAGTTTATATATAACTCACCAAGGTTCAAAACAAGGCAAAAGGATTAGCTTTTTTTAAGTGTTTTGAATATCCAAACATGAACACTCAACATACAGTTTTATCTTCTACAAACAAGATAGGAAATGAGTGTCAGGAAGGTTCTTTATGTGAGGGCGAGGGAGGCGGAGTATCGGAAACACCATAAGCCAATGGCAGCCTAAATAACTTATTAATGTAGAAGTTTTAGAATTATCTTTTATTTCCAGTTTCTTTAGTAGAGTCATACAAATTACTTGCCACCTACCTATACACTTCACAAAACTTTTAAAGAGATGCTACTAGGTTTTACTAGAATCAGTTTTAAGCCAAGTGTAATTCTGTCTATCCCTCAAGACAAACTCATTCTCTGCTCTCCTCCTCTTCAACTCCTCCCAAGCCTCCCCACCCCCCACAAACTTACTTTAAATTCTAAATGACACTAAACACTAGTAAGACTTATTTTCATAAGAATTCCATTTTGTAAAAAAAATTCCATTTTCAAATGAATTTTTTTCATTCACTCAACAAATTTATTAGCATCTAAAATATACCAGGCGCTGAGCCAAAAATACAAGATGTCTGGCCTCTACAGCTTAATTCAGTGTTTTTCGTTTTGGCCAGTGGTATGTGGGATCTTGATTCCCCAACCGGAGATCAAACTTGCGCCCCCTGCAGTGGAAGCTGGGAGTCTTAACCAACAGACTGCCAGGGAAGTCCCAAGTAGGATTATTAATCTAATGTCTACCTTCCCTGGACTGCACATCTGCTATTGGCGTCCCTTGAGTAGCAAGAAGTTCACCCTGCGAGCCTAACAGCAACACTATAATTGCTCCACCAGGAAGCAAAACGTTTAAAAGACTGAACAGCCCAAGATTTTGTTCCATCAGTCAGCACCGTTTAATTCACATATTAACACATGAAATCCTGTTCTTTATAAAACTGCTTCATAGGATAAAGTGGTATGATCTGGGATTTGCTTCAAAATGGGGGGAGGGGAAGGTAACAGAAGTGTTGGTTCACAGGAGATCATTATATATGATTATTCTGTCCACTTTTGCACAGCTTTAAACTTTTCCCTGGGCCTCTCAAGTAGTGTAATGGTAAAGAACCCTCTTGTCATTGCAGAAGATATAAAGAGAAGCGGGTTTGATCCCTGGGTTAGGAAGATCCCCTGGAGGAGGAAATGGTAAACCAACCCAATATTCTTGCCTGGAGACTCCCACGGACAGAGTCTGGAAGGCTACAGTCCATGGGGTCACAAAGAGTAGAACACAACTGAGCAACTGAGCACACACACACACACACACACACACACACACACACAGTTTTCCATAGTAATTTTTTTAATGTAAAAGACCGTTACCCAATTAAAAAAAAAAAATTACCTTCAGGAATTTCAGGAAGCTGCACAGAAAGACAGCACATGAACGACAGAGGTATTTCGATGTACTTGATTTAATCCACCATGAGATCCTGCATTGTAACCCTAATTATATAAATAACAAGTTTCACAGTTTCAAACTGTTCATGTGTTAAACTGAAGGTAGCACTGCTAATCTCTCTCACTGAAAACATCCTAGGAGGCCGCGCCGATGAAGGACCCTACTAAGGTACCAAGTTAAAGCTACAGAGAAACTAACACTAATCAGGGAAATGTATTTTGTATTTTCCAGCCTCACAGGTGATGGAATGGAGTTGTTATTGCAACAGCATACAGTTACCAAATGTAAAATAATATTTCTTATGCCACTCAAGCTTATAGAGGTAATAGCAGAAATGCAAAACTGAAGCTGAGTAATGAAGTCTGTAGGACAGGGATCAAAGCTAGATGATTTCTTAAATATAACACACTGTACTTGACATTTCTCAACCTCTGAAGCTCTTGCTTAGAGTCAACAGCTGGTCCAAATACCATACAGTTTTAAGATCTTGTGGCTATATTTAAACGTGACCATAACCACAACAAATAATATTTGTAATGGCATTTTACAGGCTATAAAGCATTTAATCTCTATTTTCTCATTTACTCTTCACAAAATCCGTGAATTAGGTGAGTTACATGGGGACGTTTTTGAAAACTAAGAATCTGCCTACGCTTCCAACTCATGCGGTCAGGACTCAGAACTCATGCCCAAACATCTAAATCCAAATTCCTTTCATTTTCCATTATCCCAGGCTGCTGAAGGAGCTCATAATTTCATTAAGACACAAAACCTAAATACATGACAAAAAATTAAAACGTGAGATAAGGTATCACATGTGTGGTCTGGCCAGTAAGTACTGATGAAAGATCAGGAAGAAAGAATACCACCAATGGATCAAGATACTGGAAAAGGGGTCTTAGAGTCAGTGAGTGTCATCTAAGGTATGAGGAAACCCACCAGACAGGAGTGGAGGGTGGCTTTCTATCTGTGTACCTGCACAAACAAAAAACTTTGAAATTCGCAAGGGGACTCAAATACTCCTCAAATAAGTTAACTGGCTAGAATAAAGAGTTGTAAAAGTGTACTGTGAAGCTTACATCTAAAATACATATTTTGCACAGCAAAGGGAACCATTAACAAAATGACAAGGCAACTGACAGAACGGGAGACGGTTTTACAAATCATACATCTGATAAGGGATTAATATCTAAAAATATATAATGAACTCACAACTCAACAAAAGAGCAATCTCATTTAAAAATGGGCAGAGGAACCAAATAGGCATTTTCCAAAGGAGACATACAAACAACCAAAAGGTACATGAAAAGGTACTCAGCATCACTGATCACCAGGGAAATGCAAATTAAACCATAATAAGATGTTACTTCACACCTGTGAGAATGGCTATCATCAAAAATACAAGAGATAACAAGCGCTTGTATGGATGGAGAGAAAATCAGAACCAACCCCTGTATACTACTGATGAGAATGTAAATTGGTGTAGCCACTATGGGAAACAATATAGAGTCTCCTCAAAAAATCAAAAACAGAACTACCATATGATAGCAATTCCACTTCTGGGTATGTATCTGAAGGAAACGAAATCTCAAAGAGATATCTGCATTCTCATGTACACTGCAGCATTTTGTCCACCAATCAGACATGCAAACAACCTAAGGACCCACTGACAAGTAAAAAAAATTTTCAGATTTTATTTAGACAGGTAGGTAGATAGATCCATAGAATATTATTTGGCCATAAAGAAGGAAACCTCGCCATTTGCAACAACGTGGTTGGATCCTGAGGGTATTATACTAAGTGTAATAACTCAGATAAAGAAAAATACTGTATGATTCCACTTACATGCAGAATTTTTTTAAAAATCAACTCAGAGAAATAGAGAACAGATGGTGTTGGGGGGGAAAAATGCCTCGGTACAGGGAAATGGGTGAAGGTTAATAAAAGAAACAAATCTCTAGCTATAAGATAAATTCTGGGGGTGTTATGTCTAGTGACTATAGTTAACATTGCTGAGAGTAAATCTTAAAAGCTGTCATCACAAGAAAAAAAATTGTATGTATGGTAACCAATGTTAACTAAACTAATTGTAGTGGTCACTTTGCAATACAGGCATGTATCAAATCATGTTGTACATCTTAAATTAATACAACAGTATATGTCAATCTCAATAAAACTGGAAAAAATGTTTAAATTTCTTTTTTTTTTAAATTTCAACAAAGAAGGAACAAAGAAGTCTTGGTCATGATGCAACGTAAGTCATGGAAGACCAGAGAATACAAATATCCCATGTTGGGAAGGCTTGAGTATTTGTTGCTCCAAGCCCACCAACCATATCTAGGACATGCATGCAGCTATTAGAGATTGTTGCTCAGGAATTTCAGAATATGAAACAGGGAAGGAAGTTAGCACATAACTATTCTGAATGAAAATTACAGTTTATTTGTAAAAGCAAGTCTCAGCCAAGTCAAAGCACGCATGCATTTCTTTCTCAACATACCAAGATAGCAAACTGGCACACACCAATTGGTAAATTACAAAATGGTTCAGAATCACATGCTCCAGAAGGGTTAATACAACTGATTCAAAAAAAGCATTCTGTCCCCCAGAGATGCATTTCCTCACCCTGATTCACTGTAGGATCAGCTGTGTTAATAATGATGCTTTGTGATTCTGTATCTCTTTCCCTGCTAAAAGCTCAAGTATGAGTTGATATGGCACATCACAGACTACACAGATGGTACTCCACAGCTTCCACAGCTCTCACTGAATAGCTCATTTGACTTACTAATAAATGTTCCTACTTCAAGACTAAAAACAAATATGAAAAATTAAGAAAAATGGGAGAAAGACAGTAAATTTTCATATCCAATTCAGTGGCATCTAGCTGAAAAGGCAAACTTTAGATGGAGCATCCAGAGCATAAGACAGTTCCTCCAGATGCTAGTGTACACGTGTCTCTTCAAGGAAGTCCTGTCAAGCCACCAGGCCACTGGGAAAAGAAGAGGGCTAAGCAGTAAATGAGGTTATGCTAATTTCTATGTGAACACACAACAATCAGACCTAAAAGGAAAAATTCTCAGCAAGGAGGAGCTAGACCTGGAATTGCACGGTCCTTCTGTTTTAGTCCATTAACCTGTAATTACTACTAAAGGCAGACCCATGGCCAGAAGCTTGACTAGAAGTGAAGTAACAGATATCAGCCTATGTAACAGGGTTACTGAGATTTATAAAGCATGTTTTAATTGGACTCCTTAAACCAAACACTTTTAAATGGAGAGGAAGACTACAATCATTCTAGAAGTTTCCTTTATTCTGTTCACAAATGCCCTGCTCACATCCAACTAATGAGAAAAGGTGTTTGTTCCTTTGAACTTCATGCACAGAGCTTCTAAATGTTCCTCACTGGTATCTCTATCTCATCTCCCCCTGCAGATCTGGAAATTTCCCATTGGGGAATTTAGCTATTAATAAAGTTTCCCCTCACATCTGCATAAATCACTGTACTCCATTTGTGTAGTAAATGTGGGGGAACACAACTAAAAACAGGCATCCAGCGTTATGATCTGTGAAATGTCAACTGATCTATGGAACAGGCCAGATCTTGAAAAATCCAGAGTGAGCTTATCCCTATGAAAAACAGAATCGCTACTGATGATCAGATTTAACTAAATGAAGACCACTGAGGTAGAGAAAAGCTAAAGAGACTTGCTTTCCTTGGTAATTAAAGTGGTTTTGTAACGTCTAGTTACAGGATTATATTCAAGCTCCAGGAAAAACAAATACCTGATTTAGGGAATTATGTTCAATCACTCTTAGCAAGAACATCTTTCTTTTTTTTCCTGATAAAATCACTGTATTTGAAACCACAGTCTGAACTGGTCAAAAATAACATTCAAGTCTTACGTAGCAGTTTTCTCAAAAAAAAAGGGGGGGGGGGTTAAACTATAATCAAAACCAGTCGGATGATTTCAATATTGAGGTATTATATATACATATATATATAGATATAGATATTCCTGAGAAATCTAAGTTATCTCTTTGCAGAGGATACCACAGTCCACTTCTAACGCCAATACTTAGATATATCAAGCAAGCATTCAATCGTCCATGTTTATGAAATGTGAATCTTACGTGTCACATACTTCTGGTATTTTCAATATGATAATTAAAATGTTCTATCACCTTTGGGTAGTTTTAAAAATACTGCCCTGAATTTCTCCAAAACATAAGTAAATTTAACTCTCTGGATATAAATCACTCTTCTCTCAATTTCCTGCATAAAACAGTAACTACCAGCTTGGAACCACATGGATTTAACAAGGACAAGAAAGTTGGCAGACCACCATTCAGCTAATCTTTGTCCTCGCTTCCCACCGCTACCCGTTGAGAACCACTGAATTAGACCTACTAGGGGCTAAGATGCTCTGTGATTACAATAATCATTCTGTAATCAGAGTAGCAGCACATTTACTCTAAACAGTTGCTAATTACGAAACAGTTTATGATGACTAAAAATCAGAGAGCAGCATGACTGTCTGCATTTCTGGAACACACGTTAATTGATAAAGAGAGATGGTTTAAAAAAACTGGACCACAAATAATTTTGAATACCTAGGTGCTTCTAGTCTTCAGGATTAACCTTCTAAATAATTTCCTGAATCATCCTCAATTTGCATCTAAAATATCTACTCTGAACCACAATCCCAAATAACTAGTCAAGATCTATCAAACACCAGTTAGGGTCAAATACTGATCACTGAAGAGGACTGAGAGCAATCATAGCAACCAGCAGTGGACATTTAAGGAAACTGGGGCACAAGGTCACGCCTGTTCAAGTGATGCAGGCAGACCGCAATCCAGGCAGCGTGGCTCTTAAGGGCTGCTCCCAGCTGACCTCACAGAATGAAATAAATAAGGAAGGAAGTAAACCTCCTGTGTTCAAGGGGCTCCAGAATTCTTGTACTAACAGCTTCCAACAGAACATTCCACACATTTTTAGACAATTCTCTAAGTAAGATTTTACAACCTTTCTTTCAAGATCTTCAGGATTTTACTTTTATTTTATTCTTAAAATGGAAAGGCCTTTTTCAAAAGACAAGCCTGTAGCTGGTGGTACAGAAAATGTCATTAGTAACTTCAGCGTGTGGTTTTCTCATCCTCCTGCTACTGAGAAACTTCTTAATATGCAAGAGTGTGCTCAAATAGCACACAGAGATGGACGTGGGAGGGTCCTGCTTGGTCCCCAACCCTCTACTTATTCCCAGGTTACCAAGATTCCTGGCGAGAAGGAGTCTCAGGGCCTAGACCATAGGACCTTCTGTGGTCCTGTCGTCTGACTCCCCACCTTATCTATCAGGGTCACCTGAAGAGTCTCTTTAAAAACAGACACCCACCCCAACCCCATACTTTTGTAAATCGCGATGAGACCTTGGGATTTCCATCTTGACAAGCAAGGTAGACTACCTGTGCACTCTGATATTGGGACCAGCAACTAAGACTAAAACCACATCATCCATGCTCCCAGCACAGGAAAAGCAGCGCCTTTCAACAGAAAAAACGCTGCCTTCATCTATAACACGATCTGCTGAGGCAGCACCATTCTGGGCCTTTTGGAGGGAAGTGTGTTAATTATTACCCATAACACGAGCAGCTTCCAGGCCTAACTCCCTAGAAATGCTTCTGGTGAAACAAACAGTCCAAAAATATACGTCATTATCATTTAGTCAAAATTTCTACACAGTAAATACATGAATAGTGAAGAAAGTAACAGAAAGAAGCCGTATTTTTTTACCCTCTATTTGGTTAAAAAAAAAAAAGAATTCTAGAATTTAAAAAAAATTTTGAGAAAGATTAACAAATACCCCACCATCCTTCTTAGTGATAAACAGAGAATCCTTTACCAGAAGATTTCTTTAAAGTCATCTAATTCATTTTGCCTTCATCAATAATTAAACCTTGAGCCTCACCACTCTTTGAGGCAAACAAGTATAGCCTTCGTTCAACAAAAGCAGAAATTGGGACTCAGACATATTACATCACTTGCTCAAGGTGATAGGTCCAGTTGTAGGCAATAAACACTTCATTATTATTAAATGTATCTTTAAATCATACAGATTTCCTCTGCTCTAAATAAAATCTATAAATTTTTATCAGAAAGTTCTTCTAAACATCTAACTAAAATCTCCTCAGATATTGTTTAGGAACCATACCTTCTGTGGGATTAAAGAACTATCTGGAGAAGGAAATGGCAACCCACTCCAGTGTTCTTGCCAGGGAAGTCCCATGGGCAAAGGAGCCTGGTGGGTTATAGTCCGTGGGGTCGCAAAGAGTCGGACACGACTGAAGCGACTTAGCTGCAGCTGCTGCTGCTCACTGTATCTCATATTGAATCACTTCATGTATCTCAGGAACAATAAACCCTCCTTCCACCCTTCTCTTCTTTTAAAGGAAAGGACAGCAACATTTCAACTTAGCCTCTGACAGACAACGGTTCCCACAGATGACCACACCTCTCATCCCACATGCTCTTCTTCTCATTCAACTTGTAACTTTCCTCCCAAGGTGAGCTGGGATCTGGGGAGGCTTGTGACTAAAGCCTAAGATGTGACTTCTGAAGTTAAGTCAGAAAATGAGATACAGATTCCTTGGAACTCACTCTTTGAACCCCAGAGGCCATACTGTTAGGAAGCTCAAGCAGATGCAAAGAGGCTGTAATTAGGTATTCTACCCTATAACTTAGCTGAGGTCCCAGCCAACAGCCTCTGTCCAGCACCACGTCTGCAAGTGAGCAAGTCTTCGGCGGCTTCCAGCACTGAGCCATTGACTGACTCAGCCTTGGACCTGAGTCATCCACGCTGAGACACAGGACATCATGGAGTGGGTAAGCTGTGTCCATCATGCCTTTTCCCAATGTGGTAACATTCATGAGCAGAATGCCACCAAGTTTCAGATGGTACATTAAGCGGCAACGATAAACAAAACTCTAATTCAGAACACAAGCAAGAAATGAAAAAGAGGCAAAGGATAAAAAAGCTTCTTTCTGAAGGTTCAATCCTACAATTCCCCTTACTTGCTTTACTGATCTTAGTGAAACTTCATGTAAAATAAAAGGAATTAGGAACACACTATGTTACTTTCTATCTTCATCTATGCATCTCTCTCTTTAGAACGATGTGCCTTTTCTCTCTGATGAAATCTCCATCAGCCCTTGATGCTCAAATCAAACCGCTGAAGCTGCCTCACAAAATGAACTGTTCGCTTCTTATAAAATGTCTGTCCAGCCCTTCTAAGACAATTTTCTATTCTAATGCATATATTATACTGTAATTACTTATCCACTTGTCTCTTTCCTTCCCTAAACTGTGAGACCTTCGAGGATGGAGCCTATTTCTTTCTTACTTTCTGTGTCCCCAACTCCCAACCTGTGCAGCAGGTAAAGTGACAAAAAAAGGAAGAAAATGGACTGTTCTGTAAATTTTAATTTTTTAGCATAAATATATATACATACACTCAAAAAGTAACATCCAGACAACAGAAAAAGGCAAGTCTAGTTTGCTGAGCTGGAGCTGGTAGCGAGGGGTCCATGGTTTACAGTGACTGAGTGCAGAGACAGATCAGTATCCTAAAAGATCCCGTGGACACTCAGGGGAATTTTAGCACATTTCAAATCAGTTTAGTAAACAGGGAAACACTACGCATTTTAAAAGCATCTTCTCATAAATAACTAATGTCAAAATTTGAGGTGCTCGAAGGAATAAAAATCAGAAGCAGAAAAAATAGATACATGAGACTTCATCTTCTCAAAGTTTTGTATAGCTACTATTTACAGTAATATGACTTCATTATTAATTTTGCCCTCACCTCTGTCCCCTCAGTCCTTAATGTCCCTGCTGTTTGGTTACATTTCAGAACTCTAAAATACTTTCCTGCCAGTTGACCCAAACTGCTACCATGTTGTTACAAATCCACTGAAAAACACACCACAATACTGTCTGTTCAACCCTCTCCAACAGGCCAACATTTTTTGTTTTTAATTTAGTTTATTTTAATAAGCTCTTCAAGCACCTTCTGCAAGCTTGAGCAAAGATATTCATGAATATATTTCTTTTAAACCACGCTAATGATTTATCTTTTAATTAACTGAAGTATAGTTGATTTATAATGTTTCAAGGGCCAACATTCTCTTCTTAAGCAGTACTATACCAGGTAGCACTAGTGGTAAAGAATCCACCCACCAATGCAGGGGACACAAGAGATGCGAGTTCAATCCCTGGGTGGAGAAGATCCCCTGGAGTAGGAAATGGCAACCCACTCCAGTATTCTTGCCTGGGAAATTCCATGGACAGAGGAGCCAGGCGGGCTACAGTCCATGGGCCACAAAGAGCTGGACATGACTGAGCAGCTGAACACAGCACGGTACTCACAAAATGGCAGAAATGAGGATACCACCCAGTATGTCTATAAGACATTTCAGAAAAGTCTTGCAAAAAAAAAAAAAAAAAAAAAAAGTCCCAAAATCAGTCATTTAAATTCTAGTCCCCTTAAAATTGCCTGAATCTGTTAAATACAAAGGCCTATATCCAATCCTACTTTTCTTCCCACTTGGCATCTCTTATGTGTCTCCTAAACTGCCATACTTCAAAACCCGAGGAAATTGTCGTCTCCATGATGTTACTCCAAAGAAGTGCTTGGTGTACAAGCTTTCTATTTAACAACCAAGTGTGCTATAAAATTAATATCTCATTCTCAACCCCCTCCTGTGCCTAAAACAGAAATCTACAACTTCCTAGGAGGAAAGAAGTCCTCAAATTCTCTGACGTAAGTGTTCTCGTAGGCAGGCATCCCCTCTGTGCCTGCTCCCCTCACAGCATCGGTTGTATGAATCTCCCTGTGACACGTCTGTAGAAAGTATGGCTAGGTTCAAACCTACAGAGACTTCAGAAGGGGTGTGCTGAGAAAACATCCCAAGATGTCAATATTGTAAGCAGGAAGTTCTTAGTATTGATGTGCTTCTTCAGCTCTATCAAATCCATTAATATATTTAACAACTTAATTTCTTAGCCCTACTTGAAAAACTGAAGTCTAAACAATGAAAAGATTGGTTGCACAACAATATGAAGGCACTTAACCTTACTGAACTGTACACTAAAAAAATGGGTAAGATGGTAAATTTTACACTTATTTCCTCACAATTAAAAAGTTTAATTTAAAAGAATAACCGCTTAAAAAAAAAAAAAAAACAACCAGCATCTAAAAAACCCACAAAACCAACAAACAAAAGCTAGGGGAACTGGTGAGTATTAACAGAGATTACTGAACCAAATTTCCAAATCGGGAAAGGAGTACATCAAGGCTGTATATTGTCACCCTGCTTATTTAATGTATATGCAGTGTACATCATGAGAAATGCCGAGCTGGATGAAGCAAAGCTGGGATCAAGATTGCTGGGAGAAATATCCAATAACCTCAGATATGCAGATGATGCCACCCTTATGGCAGAAAGTGAAAAAGAACTAAAGAGCCTCTTGATGAAAGTGCAAGAGTGAAAAAGTTGGCTTAAAGCTCAACATTCAGAAAACGAAGATCATGGCATCCAGTCCCATCACTTCATGGCAGATAGATAGGCAAAACAATGGAAACAGTGACAGACTTTATTTTGGGGGGCTCCAAAATCACTGCAGATGGTGACTGCAGCCATGAAATCAAAAGACGCTTGTCTCTTGAAGAAAAGCTGTGCCCAACCTAGACAGCATATTAAAAAGCAGAGACATTACTTTCCCAACAAAGGTCTGTCTAGTCAAAGCTATTGTGTTTCCAGTAGTCATGTATAGATGTGAGAGTTGGACTATAAAGAAAGCTGAGCGCTGAAGAATTGATGCTTTTGAATTGTGGATTTGGAAAAGACTCTTGAGAGTCCCCTGGACTACAAGGAGATACAACCAGTCAATCCTACAGGAAATCAGTCCTGAATATTCATTGGAAGGACTGATGCTGAAGCTGAAACTCCAATACTTTGGCCACCTGATGTGAAGAACTGACTCATTTGAAAAGATCCTGATGCTGGGAAAGACTGAAGGCGGGAGGAGAAGGGGACACAGAGGATAAGATGGTTGAATGGCATCACCGACACGATGGACATGAGTTTGAGTAGGCTCTGGGACTTGGTGATGGAAAGGGAAGCCTGGCGTGCTGTAGTCCACAGGGTGGCGAAGAGTCGGACACAACTGAGCGACTCAACTGAACCAAATATAAAAGGGGAGCTTTATTAGATCCTGGTTTGAAACCCAAAGCTGTAACATAATTTGGAGAAAACTGGGATAACTGAAATAGTTGATACTTGATGGTATGAATTTTCTTAGGCTTTAAAAAAGGTTTTGTTAGGTTTAATGGTTGTTATTTTGTGTGATTACCTAAGGTAATGTCTTTATTTTATGGCAACATGCTTTCTGGATAAAGGGTCATCTATAACTTATTTCCAAATAGTTCATGCAATACACACACATTCACACACACAGACAAAGTGGAGAAAGAGGGAAAGGAAAAGTATTACATAACACTGAAATAGCTGTTATTTAGCCACTTGTTTGACCACATTATGGAAGCATCATAGGAGCTAAGGAAAAAAGAGGCACGTGACACTGCACACGTCCCAAAGCACCGCCTTGCATTTTCACTGAGGTTGGAGACCGTTTCTACCGCTTAATATATTATTGGTTGCTGACAGAGCCTGAATAGATGACAGATAGATAGCCTTCTGACTTATTCTGCAAGTAAAATAATCTCACAAAGCAAAAAAATTACTGTTGAAGTAGAGATTTGGGAAGAAAGTTGAGAACATTTTTATAGGTATTGTCACAAGTATATATAAATGTGTGGTCTGTAGGGGTTTTGCTCTTTGAATAGTTGTAGAATTTCATTATTTATCTACTGAGACATCAGCCCTTAAAGTGATGCTTTCACTCTCTTATCACCCCTTCCATGGAAGTGTTTAAGTAACAGCCCTATACTTTGTGTTTGGTTTTGGTTTATCACCTTTCCAGAACCTACCAAATTCCCCCAAAGTTTTCTTTACCTTCGTTCTCCTCTTTCCACTATAAACTGAGATTATTAACCTCTCTTCTCATCATAGCGTCAAAATACTCTGCAGGGGAAAAGTCAGTGAGTCTGATATGGAAAATGTTCAGTTTTACTGAGGCAACAAAACCCAAACTTTGTTTTTATTGTTTCTAACTTGAAGTGGACTTCCTTCTTTTTCTATAGAATTTTCTATATAAAATCTATAATCAATGTAATAAGCAACTGACTAATAACCTTTGAATATTTTTGGACTCTTTTTGCTCTGATTGTACACTCTGCTATGAAGTAACATCAATCATATAAACTCCCAACAAATTAAGTTTTATATCAAAAGAAATGCTTCCTCAGGAAATCTTTGGCAGTCAGTGGTTAGGACTCTGTGCTTTCAATGCCAAGAACAGGGGTTCAATCCCTGGTTGGGGAATTCAATCCTGCAAGCCACACAGCCAAAAACAAGAGCTTGCATGGTCAATGTGTTCAGAGGAGACAAGAAAGAACAGACTAACAGGTACAAAGGTTCATATGAAGAGTAGAAATACGGGGACACAGCTTTGTGGTAGACCCATCTAGACAGTGTCTGGGAATGTCATTCTATGGTGATTGGGAACTTCTACAAGGATCAGTCTATTAATGACTTACAGCACAAAAGGTGAATGTATTAAATCAGCCCAAAATATAGTTTAAAAATGAATGATTTTAAGCTGTTCTGTATTCTATGTGAGAGGGGCGAAATGAATGAAAAAAAAATGTATGTGTATATGTGTACACACACACACACACATATACACACATACACACACAGAGACTGTGTCCTTACTATGTCTCCCAATTGTAGCAAACCAGTAAGAAAACAGGTACCATTCTCTATTGTACCTCTTTCATTCAGACAGCAAGCCAGTGCACATGATCATTTAAGCATATTTACAGAACACAACTGGAGAAGGAAATGGCAACCCACTCCAGTGTTCTTGCCTGGAGAATCCCAGGGACAGAGGAGCCTGGTGGGCTGCCGTCTATGGAGTCACACACAACTGAGTCGGACACGACTGAAGTGACTTAGCAGCAGCAGCAGTGTAGAACACAACAGAAAAATTTTAATGCCAGATTTGTCAAACCGTTTTATTTGATGGTTTCTCTCCTTGATATTAAACAAGTTTAATATCTATCAAAACGTCTAATTTGCTTTACTAACATGTTATGGCCCTCCACTTATTTATCTAAACCTCCACCAAAAAAACATGTATTAAGGAGTCTGGTTCCACTTAAAGGAACAAGTATTATAAGTTGACTACTCAGTTTCATCAAGCTGATAAACTAAACAGTCCATCCTTGAAAAACCTCTCAAGCTCCAAGGGCATGGACTGTTACTCTGGAATCCCTCTATGCAGAAAGCATTCATGGCTCAGTTGTCTGTACAACTCCACGGACTGTACCCTACCAGGCTCCTCTGTCCATGGGACTCTCCAGGCAAGAACACTGAAGTGGGTTGCCATTCCCTTCTGCAGGGGATCTTCCTGACCCAGGGATCGAACCCGGGTCTCCTGCATTGCAGCCAGATTCTTTACCATCTGAGCCACCAGACTTTCATTAATTTACATATTTCAGGCAAGACTACTCTTTTGCATTGGTATTTTCCACCTGCGCGGTTCTAACCCTTTTTAGCTTCAATTAAATGAGCAATTCCTCTGAAGGCCACCTCCAGCTTCCTTCCAAATGCCTTTCCTTTTCTTTTTTCCTGTTATATACTCAATCCCTTTCTCCAAGTAGATAAACATCTGTGGACCACTGAGGCAGGCCCAGAAAGCCTGGGGTGAGGCTACTAGAGACACCTGACCTTCACTGGGAAACTCCCTTTCTGGGGAAGGGAACGAAGAGAGCCTCCATGACCAGGAAACCCCCTCTATTCCTCTGGTGCGAAGGCCTTGGCTTCCTCACTCCTCTGAGCACCAAGCCAGGTGAAGACAGGAGCTTAGCCTATGAAAATCATAAGCCCCAGAAGGCCTTCCCTCGCCCTACCTGGTCTTTGCCTGCTCCTGGGTGCAGTGGTCCCTTGACTTCTCACCTGTAAAGGGGAAGAAAGTCTCCCAAGTGCTCCGTGTGGTAACCCAGAGTATCAGGGGAGAAGGGCCACAAAGCTGAGGGGTGCCTGGAGGGAGCCGGCCACTGGCACTGCTGTCCGGGTCCAGGAGTAAGGACGCAGCTCATTATTATTATTATATATTATTATATAAATAATCTTTATATAACTTCCCTAGGTTTTACTTATTCTTATTGTTGGTGTTTAATAGATAAATAGTCGTGTTTGACTCTTGCGGGATGCCATGGACTATAGCCTGCCAGGCTCCGCTGTCCATGGGATTTCCCAGGCAAGAATACTTGAGGAGGTTGCCATTTCCTTCTCCAGGGGATCTTCCCAACCCAGGGATCGAACCCATGTATTCTGCATTGGTAAGCAGATTCTTTACTACTGAGCCACCTGGGAAGCTCTGACTTATACTTACTATTTGTTTATTTAAGAAAAGACCGTTGGTGCTATACAATAAAATGATACTTCTTAATGGAAAATATTTCTATATCACACTTTTATAGAAAAATCTTAAGGAATCAAGGTAGTCATACATGTTACTTGAAAAGCAACAAGAGCACTATACATTGAATCTCAGAATAGAATTACAGAAATTGAAAATACGTCACACTACCAGAAACTCCAGAGAAGTGGGCATTCCTAAGACTCTAGGAATCTGATGAAATTTTCACCAATCTTAAATCATCTTTAATATTTCCAAGTGAAAGTGTTAGTCACTCAGTTGTGTCCAACTCTGTGTAACCCTATGGACAGTAGCACACCAGGCTCCTCTGTCCATGGAATTCTGTAGGCAAGAATGCTGGAGAGGGTTGCCATGCCTCCTCCAGGGAATCTTCCCGACCCAGGGATCAAACCCCTTGTCTCCTGTGTCTCCTGCATTGGTAAGTGAATTGTTTACTGTCTGAACCACCAGGGAAGCTCCTTAGTATTTCCAACTTATAACCAGTACCAGTTGTACTGGACCACCAAAGGCAAGGGAAATCATTTCCTGTTTGATTCCTGGACTGATTTTGTAGGTGGGAACAGTCTGCTAGAAAAGCCCATCCTCACTTAGATCGGGGCTTCCAGGGGCAAGGGGCTTCCCTGGCGGCTCAAATGGTAAAGAATTCACCTGTAATGTGGGAGACCAAGGTTCAATCCCTAGGTCAGGCAGATCCCTGGAGAAGGGAATGGCACCCCACTCCAGTATTCTTGCCTGGAGAATTCCATGGACAGAGGACCCGGATGGGCTGCAATCCATGGGGTCACAAAGTAGCCCATGGGGCCACAAAGAGTAGGACACAACTGAGCGACTAATACTTTCTCTTTTTCCCCCCACTTCCAGGGGCAAAGGTCAACCAGAAGCAATGGGAACTCCCAGGACCCCGTCACACTCTGCAAGTTAAGCCTTGGGAGATGTGGGATCACATTTCCTGAGGACCCACTAAATGAGTGACAGAAACCACCACCCGTTACATGTTCATCTCTGACAACAGGGCTTCAGAGTGGCAGCTGGAACACTGAAAGCAGTGCCTGCTGATCCCCACACGTGCACAGGTGAAGAGTTCCCTGAAAGCTCTCCTGGCTCCCTGAAAACAATTGAGCAGACAGAAGAATTCCACAAATAGCAGAGCACAAGTCAGATGACTGCATATATTACCAGCCTCCTTCAGGGACTACAATATCGCAACACCGAGTCACCTGTGCTACATGGGTTGCAAAAAATCTGCCAAACATGCATCACACAAACCACCAGCTAACAGCTTAACGTGGTGCGATTAAATATATGTTACAGAAATACCAGTGTTCATCCGTCCGAAACCTCTATCCCCTAAAAGGTTCTCTCTATCTCTTTTCTGCCTCTCCCCCACATTCAAGTTTTCTCAAGTATATTTTCTGAGCTTTTTATTGTGAGAAACAATATGGGACCTGAGTGTGCCTTTACAAAATACATCCCCACCCCTGTCCCTTTCCCTCATGGGGAATGACTGATCCGTGCTTTCCACAAGGACTGGATGGCACACATCCACGTGAGGCTGCAAGGAGGTGCAGCTGGCCAGCTCACTTGTCAGGAAGGCAGGGCTAAGGGGCAGCGCTAGCCTGGGTTCAAATTCCTCTCCAGCACTTGGGCTGTGTGACCTCTAGCTGGTCATTTGACAGCTTTGTGCCTCCACTTCCTGAACTGTGAAAGCGGAGTGACAAGAGTGCCACCCTCACTGCGTTCCAGTGAGAGCCAGACAAGAGTAGTAAAGGGCACCAGGTTTTAAGTGAGCACTCAGTTAAAGATTACCTGTTTTTTACTTCATCCATTTCCATTCGTATTTTTTGAAAATTAAAAGACAAGAAAGAATCCTGCAATTTAGGACCTGTTAGATACCAGGCTGATGACTAAAAAATCTGGAGACTCTTATCTGGCCAGGTGTAGGCCTGCCTGGAGGCAAGGGTTTGGGAGAGCTACAGGCCTATAGAATTTGTAGGACTGGGTCTATTCAAACCTATTCATCCTTTTTACAAACTAAACCACCAGACTGGGAGTCTTACAAAAACCTGCAAATATTGCTTTATCAGATCTGTAATAGGAAGATGTTCTCGGACTCACCATCTCCTCTGAAATTTACAGTGCTTCCCCACTTGTTGGTCAAGGTTTATTTTTCCCCAAAGTTTTGCGCAGAGGCACAGCAACTTAATCCCCTTCAAACTTGCTCTCCTGGAAAGTGAGGGTAACTTCTACTTCACAGGCTATGGGCAAGAATGAAATAGGGCAGCATGCCTTGCAGAGCCCCTAGCAGGTTGATGGCACTCAGTGAGAGATGCTATTATCACTTCTGCTGCTGCTCTGCCAATACAGATGTTTTGGCCGAGAGCAAGAGTGAGTTACATCTAGAAAAACTGACTACCGCAGCAGAATACCTGTGAAAGGCTGTGCAAGGGAGATTTTCCACCCTTTAGAAGACTAGGGTGGTAAGGACCCAGGATATGTTACTCTTCAAAGCAGCGACAAGACACAAACAATCCACAGAAGTCAGAGGTCACTGCCTGGCCTGTCACCTTTACCCAACTACTGATCCTCACGCTGACCACACACAATGATTTCAGGAGAAATAAAGCTAGTTATAAATAGTCATATCTTTATTAAAGGAAATCTATTTCTTCATAAGCTAATCAGTCAAGGGGACATTTGACAATCTTTTTACTATAAACATTATAATCCTATTTTCAGGGGGGAAAAAAACCCAAACCCAAATTAAAGCAGAATTATCTGACTCTGTTATATAATTAAAATTACACTTTAAAATGGAGAAGGAAATGGCAATCCACTCCAGCACGCTTGCCTAGAAAATCCCATGGACAGAGAGGAGCCTGGTGGGCTACAGTCCATGCGGTCGCAAAGAGTCGGACACGACTTAGGGACTAAACCACCAAACCACACATTAAAAGAAGAGCAGATCTTTAGTTTGAAAGCAAATCAAACATCAGAGTGGACATGTCCCTCCGCAGCCCCTCCCCCACAAAAAGTAAAAAAAATCATCACCCACTGTGTGTTCCCCCTTTAATCAGAGGATTCTGGCAGTAAACTACCAAAGCTGGGACACTCAAAACTCATCAAATAACATGAGTAAATGAATGAAACAATGGTTAAATGAGGCAGGAATGCAATAACAAGATCTAAAAAGCCCAAAATGAGAGTTAAGTTGGCCACGGGGAACTCCATTGGGAACTCTTAATAGTTCATAATTGACTGCCTAAAAACATAAATTCTGCCAGAATTAACAGGCTAACCTCAACTCTTCATGTGCATCTGTCAACTAACACCCAATGTAAAATTTTTTTTTCCTTCAGAACCCTTAACTATTAATAACTATTAATAACTATTTATTGTTAATAAGGTCTACCTATAAGCAGCTCCCCTCTTTCTTCCTTAAAACTGTCTATCTCCAAAAGCAGGTAAGTCAAATACTTCCGTAGGTTCCCCGCTTACTTAATACATCTCTAGAAGTTTACAAATAGGGAACCAACTGAAAACTGTCCTAGAATCGATGTTTCCACAATTGCATTACATCATCACAGCCGCTGGAAGCCAGAAATATGGTCACTGATGAACACTGCATAGGATAAGTACATAAAATCTTTGCTGTAAAAGCCAAGAGTATTATAATCTACCTGCAGACTATGTAGTTATTTAATTTCAGATACCCTCATAGCACAATCTTTAAGATTTCCACTCTTCTCCATAATCACCTTTGCCTCAGTTTTATAACAGCAAGGAAAACTACACAAAGTATCCACAAAAGTCACATTCTCACTTCTGTTTAGAAACTACTATCTCATAAAGTATGTATTGCCTTTATACTGTCTGAATTGAGGGCCTGTGACACTAAATCCATATTGCACGGCTTTTCCAGACATTACTTTTAATAGACTTTAAAAAGTAATATGACATAATATTCTTTCTACAGTTAGGAATTCATAAACCCTTCTGCAAGCCTGTAAAAATAAAAAAAGGAAATAAACACAAATGCTAAAATTGTTTTTGTTGAGAAAACAAGGCGTTTAGAGGTAAAATTAGCTCGACATGTGAAAATGTATTAAAAAACTGAGTAAGGGGTTTGTTCTGTTTTTTCTTAAATGGTTTTCATTATTAGTTTGTAAACAGTCTGATTATTTCATTGCAGGAAAGATCCTAATTTACTGCTCATTTTATGATTTACTATAATAAAAGATCAACACCTTAAAGCAACTGACTTATACTCTCCTATTCTCTTAATTTAAAATTGATATAGCATGCAATAACATAAATGACCAAAACTATAAACACAAAATACTGAAAAATGAGTAATGACTTCAAAAGTGGTTTTGCTATAAAAATAGCAAGGCACTAGTCATGCATTTAAATATAATATCAATCATGACAAATGGTCAAAATATCAAATAAAGATACACTGTGCATTTCAGAAAACTAACCTTCTAGAAAAATTGTTTAAAGAGCACCCTTTTGAAATCCAATACAACACATTTTTTTCTGAAAAATCCAAGCTGTCAATTTAATGGGTCACCTTTTCAACCAGGTGTGATATGAAACAGCTAAGGTACTGAATCCTTAAATATAGGGTATATAATTAAAGAACTACTCATTGGTCCTTGTTTCTAAGGCATGCAAAGCTTTAATAAGATATAACTAGAGGGAGGTTCAAGACAGAGGGGACATGTGTACATCTATGGCTGATTATGTTGATGTATGGCAGAAACCAACACAACTGCTGTAAAGCAATTATCTGCCGATTAAAAATAAATTTACAAAAAAGATATATCTAAAGATAAACGCAACCAAGGAGCACTGCCCCTTTACGGCCTCACACCACAGGCCAAGTTCCCCTCTGATCCTGACATTTTAGGTTGCTCATAAAACACTCCTCTAACACAGAGCAAAAGTCATGTAAATGATATGTAACCAATGAAGGATTAAAATCAGAGCTAATCTACCTAACAAATATTAAATTTGTAATTGGTGAGCTCTTTTTCTATCCTCTGCTTCAGTATCCTAACATCTACAACTCCTCTGTTAAGACTGAAATTCCCAGGAGGAAGGCTCAGCTCCAGTCTGCCAGCACACAATGGAATCACAGCTGACGACGCACATCTTTTTCTAGATGTCTCCATATGCTTGAGAGGATTTTTTTTTCCCCTAGCCAGGCATTAGGGGACTTGCTACTCACTGCCACTAAGAATCTGAAAACAGTCTCAAGGATTATTGTGGAGAAGGAGTAAAATAATGTGTTGCTCCTGAGCATACAAAAGGCACACGTCAGAGTGGCCTTCGGGAACTAAATTAACTAATGACGGGGCGGTTTTGCATGCTGTCAAATTCTGAACGTTGTTTAATTTATAATTCTCCCTACTTCTGGCAGCTAAATGTTTTGTTTTATAGTCACAGTTTTTACTATTGTATCACTAAAACAACACTTCAAGGGCTACAAAAAAATGCTATTTTTGTCTTCATGAACACTTACAATTATACTGGATTGGGAATCCACATTATGAATCTGAAAACGGTCTATTACACAGAGCACATTGATAGTGTGGTAAACACTGTTCCCTAAAAAACCTTAAATCCCCTAAAAAGACCCCTCAAATCTTTCTTAGTAACACCAAATTATTAAAAGCCTGAGAAAGCAGTATACATAAGTAATCATGCCCATAAATGCTTCAAAAAGAAAAAAAAAGTCCCAAGATTAAATTCATGGGATACTCATCACAAAATGAATAGATGCATTCTCAAGTTAACATTACTCATCTTTTGAACTCCCAAAGATTCTACAAATTCCAGTTGGGAAAAGGAGTCCTGCTGCTGTCAGTGTGCACTAACCTTCCCAACAAAGAGTAGCACAAGCGTGCACGCGCGCGCACACACACACACACACACACAAAGCATAGCAGCAGCAGCTGCTGTCTTTTTAAAAGATTGCTATTCCTGCAGAGCAACCTATGATCTTTACAAAGAACCAAAGACCTATCCTCCCATTTTGAAAAGTTAAAGAGTTGTTTAAATCACTAAACTGCACCCAACAGTGTAAAATAACCAAAGATGTCTCCTAACCTTGCAAACACCAAAAAAGTACCCACACACTGAACCATTCACTAGTGTTTAAGCAAACTAATTTATTTTTAAGAATCTTTTGTGTGGGAGTAATCTGGCAAACTACATTTATTCACTTTTTTTCTGTAGACAAATATTCTTTGACTGGCTTGCTCCTTAAATATCAACGCTTTAGGTTGCAAACAGTGATGCTTTGGTTCCTAACCTCATGTTGTTTACTCAAGAAAAAAAAATGCATACCATAAACTACAACTTTTTTTTAATGTCATCCCAACGCCGAACTTCCAAGTGCACTTTGGAAACTGGCGCTCTAATTAATCAAGGAACCAGTGAAGCCATTACAAACAATGATGCTTAACACTCCCAATAATCAACTGACGTGAAGCTTTCCCAATGCCTTCGTTTTCAGAGCAGCCTTCCAAATTTCATTGTCTCCACACTGGAGTAGCTATGTGAAACTGAGACAAGAGGTAAACAGATAACTCCTAGGATCCTTAGCATGTAAACCGAGCGCTGAGGTTCGGAACGCGATCACTACAATATATGCCATTTTAGAAACGGGCCTCGGACAGTTACTGCCACATTCTAAGTGCCTTTAGACTTCGTTGTGTCTAAGACAACGTCTCTGGTGGTACCAAAGCAAAACAGTATCTCGTGCAATCTGCGTGCCTCTACGGGTCGGAGCTCCTGTAAGTGACACTACCCCACAGATCTAGAAGTGGGTGACCAAGGATGTACAAGAGTGGATAGCTCTTGGCGTCTCCATGNGCAAAGGGCAAGTGCCAAAAAAGAAAGCGAGCGTATGGGACCGGCCGGGGCTGCAGAGTGGAGGCAGTGAGATCTCGAGGTTGCAGACGGCCAGGCAGATGCCCCCGCACGAAAATGGGGAGAACGCAGTGCCAGATTCGCCCCGGGAGGAGCCACCCGTCGGCACTCCGCCGGCGCCCCCTCGAGCAGCAGCCGGCACCCCTAGGGCGCACCTCGCACGCCCACGTCTGCTGCTGCGCCCTGGAGGCGCCCGTTGTCCATCAGTTCTCCTCCGGCTCCTGAGAGAATTGGCTGCTTCTTGGCGGTCGCCTCTGAAGAGGGGATGGAGGGGCGCGACCGCTGCGAGGAGAGCTTAAAAGGGTGCCACCCAGCAGTTGCATGATAAAGCAAAAGTGCACACAGTGTAAATAGCCTGACCTGGTTGAGCATTCTCGTCACGACCTGAGTCACAAAAGTTTTTTTATTGAAAAGTCCACTTTCTAGACAAAGTGATGTTGGGGGGACGCGGGAGAGTTGCACTGAAGATTCAGAGAGAACCCTTGTAAAACTCGCTCGGATCAGCTTTCTGCCTTGGAAAAGCAAGTTCTTCCCAACCTAGATACACTTAGTCAGGAAAAAAAAAAAAATTTGTTGAACAGGTTTCCTTATTTTTAGTCTTAAAATGAGAAAGGTCGCTTGCCATGGACAATAACGGTGTTTATTGAACACATACTTATGTGTTCAGTCACTGGACTAAGCGATTTCTAGATTTCGATTCTCAAAGCTTACAAAGTAGTAGCATTTTTATCCTTCACACAAAAAATGAAGTTTAAAGAAGTTTGAAGAAGTTGTAGGGTCATAGAGCCAGGAAGTTTGAGAGGATTTGAGCCCGGTTCTATCCGAATCCAGAGCCCACACTTTTAATGGTGACTTCAACCTCAAATTTGTGGGAGTACCACAAATTTTCTTTGGAGAAAGAAAAATGTGTGTGTGTGTGTGTGTGTGTTTGACTATGGTAGAAAATGTTTCCAACTGCTAACAAATTGTTAGCACTGGAGAGTATGAGTGGGTGTATAGTGGAATAGTAATTCCACTTCTTTTTTACACTTTAATGTTTGAAATGTTTGCAGTCACCATGTATTAATTTCATAAATTTTTATAGATTATTTTAATTACATGGCAAAACAGAATTAGATTTCTTGAAATCCCAAAATTCTCAAAAAACTGGGGAGGAAAATGGAAATGGAAAGGGTTTTTTAAGACCTGTGTTCTTCCACAAATACTTGTCCAGTGTATTCCTACAATAAGGTAGTAATCACCTGAGGTCTGTCATTGCTGGCCTCCAATTTCCTTTCTTGTCCTCACCCCCAACTCTTGAGTTGTGATAAAGGAAAGATGCTCCTTCTGGATTTCTAGCTCTCCCTTTTTCTGGCAGAGGTCCAGAATTCATCATCCTCTGGAGTAAATTTCACACTTTCAAAAACCACCCATGATATCTGTACAAATAAATGATTCCCCATTATATTTCCATATTACTCAATAAAACTTACTCAAGATGCCTGTTTCTACAAAAATAAAAAAACCTGACAGCATAGCATAATGAGTTCCATCTCCAGCTGCTAGTCAGTTGCTTCCAACCTTGAGGAATCCTATAACTTCTACTTTCTAGTACAGCCTCTGGGCTCCCTCAACACTTCACACCATAGTTATAACAATATTCTGTCTTGTACTGTAGTTGTTTATATATTTGTCTTTCACTAGATCGTAAGCTCTTCAGGACCCATGTCTTGTTCTTGTTTTTACATGCTACAGCTCCTAACTTATTTAATATTAACTGTTTATGTGAATCTATAAAATGTAAATGACATTATCTGATTAATCTTTATGTTCATTTCCCCAACTCACCCTCCAATACCTCGCTCTTAAAACATGTTTATGAAAAATATTTTCAGTATTTTTGAAGAACTTAGATTTTTGTAAGACCTCAGAATAATTGTTTAGTAAAACCAGCCATAATTATTGGTGAATTATTGTGTGATAAGGTAACATGAAAAGGAAGAAAAGTAAATAACTTAGTTATTCAGTCAAAGAAAAAAATGAAAGCAAAGATATAGGAACTGGATATATTACCAACAGAGAACAACCCGATAAGGAAAAAAATGTGGGTACAAATCGGAAAGGGGAAGGAAATTATTGAAATTTAGTAGAAGCAGAAACAACACATCATGGATAGATGAGGCAAGTAGACACAGCAAAAAGAAATGTTAGCCAAATCACAAATGCAACTTACAGTAATAAAGAAAAATGATAATTTATATAGTTAACAATACACCTAAGAAAATCAGAACAATGTGAATACTATAGAACAAGAAATTCTATATTGTTGCCTTCTCTTCCTCATTCAACTTCAAATGACTTCCTTCATAAATAAGCTATATAAAAATTGGAAGATTCATTGTGATTTTTGTATTATTACTAATAGCATGCTTCATGATATAATGAGAGGTAATATGAGTGCTGAAGAATTGATGCTTTTGAACTGTGGTGTTGAAGATTCTTGAGAGTCCCTTGGACTGCAAGGAGATCTAACCATCAGTCCATCCTAAAGGAGATCAGGCCTGGGTGTTCACTGGAAGGACTGATGCTGAAGCGAAGAATTGACTTATTGGAAAAGACCCTGATGCTGGGAGGGATTGGGGGCAGGAGGAGAAGGGGACAACCGAGGATAAGATGGCTAGATGGCATCACCAACTCCATGCACATGAGTTTGAGTGAACTCCGGGAGCTGGTGATGGACAGGGAGGTCCAGCATGCTGCGATTCATGGGGTCGCAGAGAGTTGGACACGACTGAGTGACTGAACTGAACTGAACTGAACTGAATATGGTGTGGTACACTATATTACAGATGATGGTTGGATGGCATCACTGACTCAATGGACATGAGTTTGAGTAACTCCGGAGTTGGTGATGGACAGGGAGGCCTGGTGTGTTGCAGTCCATGGGGTAGCAAAGAGTTGGACATGACTGAGCGACTGAACTGAACTGAATATAATGTGGTAAGATCTATTAAAGATAGGAAAACATATGAACTGGGCTTTGCTTCTTACCATATGAATAAATATCAGTTTCCTCATCTGTATGATTATTGGACGACTCAAACAAAATGGTATAAATAAATGTGCTTGTTAACTCTCAAGTTCTTTACAAGAATGCTATTATTATGTTGACTAGATCTATGCATAGCACAGTTATCCCAGTGTTCAAATTATAAGAATAAAAAATGTGTCATTATATTTAAGATATAATCACTGAAGGAGGGAATCAGTTAAAACTGACTGACATTTGATTATTGAAAACAATCTATTGTTTGGCTAGGTGTTTCATTCTTATTGTATGTGCTCTCCAAATCCCTTAAATATTATAGGTACCATAAATGTGTCTGATGCAGGTCAAGTGTACTACATATATTTTTATTTCTTAACAAAATAGGCATTATGTGTATTATTATTCTCATTTTACATATGAAAATAATGAGCTTCCAGGAAATTAATTTATGCAAGATCATAGAGCTGTCTTTGCAGCATGGCTAAGAGATTGCACTAAAATTCTTTTCTCCACCACTGAAAATCTCTACTACTCTAAGCAGCAGATTATATTCATCCTTATTTCCTTAGTACCTATAACATTATTAAAACACAATGCATGCTCAATAAATGATTCTGAAATGAATGAATCAAAAATACGGGGTTCCCATCAAACCACAAGACTAAAATCACCACCACTATTTCTTTCCCACCTGAAAACACTTAATCTTTAATCACCTACAGAATACAATTCAAATTCTTTATCTTATATTCAAGACCATCTTGAATAAATATGACCCAAACTGCTTTTTCTAGCAATGGCAGCAACAAAAGTTATAATACACCCTCATTCATTCCATGGTATTCTAGAAACAGGCTGACATGAGTTTCAATCTTGGCTCTTACTAACTGTGTAAACTTAGACAAGTTATTTAGACTCTGCAAATCCTATCCTGTGAAATAAGGTAAGAAAATGAAAAGGGAGGAAGTAAAATCATCTTTATTCATGTGACTGTGTACATAAAAAATTCAAAAGAACCTATAACTATTAAAGTAAATGTAAAATCACAGGATATGAGATCATTAGTCAGAAATATTATAAATTATATTTCTATATATCAGGAAGAAACAATTAGAAAATGACATTTTCAAAATATCATTTACAAAACATAAAAATTATCAAATACTTAGGAAAATATTTAACCAAAGACAACCAAGATCTCTACACTGAAAACTATAAACAGTGCTGACAGAAATTTACAAAGCCCTAGATAGAAGGAGAGATGTGTAGACTTGATATTGTTAAGATGTCAGCTCTGCCCAAATTGATCTTTGAATTCATTACAATTCCAATCAAGATTCTAGTACATCTTTTTAGAAAAATTGAGATGCTAATTCTAAAATTTATATAGATATATATATATATTATGTAGAACAGCCAAGATGAACTCAAAAACAGGTTGGATAATTTAAACTACTGATTTCAATAATCACTGGGAAGCTACAATAATTAAGACAATGAGAGATTTTATTTTCTTGGGCTCCAAAATCACTGCAAATGGTGACTCCTTGGAAGAAAAGTTATGACCAACCTAGACAGCATATTGAAAAGCAGAGACACTACGCTGCCAACAAAGGTCTGTCTAGTCAAAACTATGGTTTTTCCAGTAGTCATGTATGGATGTGAGAGTTGTACTATAAAGAAAGCTGAGTGCTGAAGAATTGATGCTTTTGAACTGTGGTGTTGGAGAAGACTCTTGAGAGTCCCTTGGACTACAAGGAGATCCAACCAGTCAATCCTACAGGAAATCAGTCCTGAATGTTCATTGGAAGGACTGATGTAGAAGCTGAAACTCCAATACTTTGGCTACCTGATGCAAAGAACTGACTCACTGGGAAAGACCCTAATGCTGGGAAAGATTGAAGGTGGGAGGAGAAGGGGACAGCAGAGGATGAGATGGATGGATGGCATCGCCAACTCAATGGACGTGAGTTTGAGTAAACTCCAGGAGTTGGTGATGGACAGGGAAGCCTGGCATGCTGCAGTCCATGGGTTCCCAAAGAGTTGGACATGATTGAGCAACTGAACTGAATATTGGTGTAAGAATAGACAAACAGATCAATGGAACAGAATAGAGAATCCAGAAATAGACCCCCAAATTTACAGTCAATTGATTTTTTACAAAGTTGTCAAATTCAACAAAGAAAAAGTCTTGTCAATAATAAGACTGGAACAACTAGATAGCAGTATGGAGAAAATGAATATTGACTCCTTCCTCATGTCGTTATACACAAGAATGAATTACAGATTGATCATAGACTTAGATGTAAAAGCTAAAGCTATAAACCTACTAGAAAAGAAAAAGGGGGTTAATAAGTATCTTTAAAACTTTGGGGTAGACAAAGTTTTTTTTAACAGGACTTCAATGACACTAATCAGAAAAGAAAAATAAATGATAAATTGGACTTCATTAAAATGATAAACTTCTCATAAAAAAATACCACAGAGGAAGTGCGTAAGTAGTACATGGATGGGGAAAATATATCTGCAACACACAAATCTGGCAAAGTACCTGCACCCAGAATAAGCAAAAAACACCTCTAAATTAATTTTTTTAAAAAAAATCCAATTACAAGATGGAAAAAAGACTTATAAAGGCACTTTACAAAAGTATGTGAATGGTCGATAAACACCAGAAAAGATACTCCTAGTCATTAGTCATCAGGGAACTAAGGCAAATTAAAACCATGGGAGATAGGTTTTACCCTCTAGAATACCTAAAATTATAAAAGCTGACAGTCCCTGGTTTGGCAAGAATATGGAGCAATTGGAAGTCATTTATTGCTGGCAGGACTACACAAACACTTTGGAAAACAGGGTGGCACTTCCTCTTATACTAACTATATGACCCAGCAGTTCTACTCCTAAGTATTTACGGAAGAAAATATTGATCTGAATGATGATTACATTTTGACAATGGTTTGTCAAACTTCACGGAGTAGTACACTTTGGATTTATGTATTTTGCTATCTGTAAATTATACCAGAACAGATTACTATTGACATTTTTTAATGCAATAAAAGAGAAGTTCCTCAATATAATTAATTGTATATATAAAAAGTCTATAACAAATGTCATACTCAATGGTGAAACATTTAGAGCTTCTGCTAGAGACTGGGATAGAGAATTGGAAATAGAATGCCCAGTACTATCATTTGTATTCAATATTGTACAGGAGATTCTAGTCAATGTGGTAAGGAAAGAAAAATGATGTAACTATCACTAAAGGAAGAAATAAAAGTTTCCCAGGTGGCTCAATAGTAAAGAACACACCCGCCAAGAGACACAAGAGACACCACTTCTGCCGCTGGGTTGGGAAAATCTCCTGAAGAAGGAAATGGCAACCCATTCCAGTATTCTTGCCTGGAAAACCCCATGGCCAGAGGAGCCTGGTGGGCTACAGTCCAGGGGGTCGCAAAGAGTTAGACACAATTAAGCACACACAAGGAAGAAATAAAACTGTCATTGTTTGCAGATGGCATGAATGTTTATATAGAAAATCTAAAAGAATCAATGAACTGCTAGAATTAAGTTTTAGAAGATCTCTGGAACAGAAGGTCAATTTACAAAATACAATTGCTTTAAAAAATATTTTAGAGCAGTTTTATGTTCACAGTAAAATTGATTGGCAGATATAGAGATTTCCCATAAACTCCCCTCCCCCACACATACATCGCTCCCCAGTTATGAACATCCCCCACCAGAGTGGTATGTTTGTTACAATACAATTGCATTTTTATATATTTTAGAGACAGAAAATGAAAACTTGAAATGTAAACTGAAAAGCTGTTTTGTAATATTCATTAAAGCTGAGTATTTCTGCTTTATGACCCAGTAATTCCACTCCGAAGTATATTTCCAGTAGAATTCAATGACAGATAAATGAATAAACTACAGTATTTTTGCACAATGGAATACTATATGAAAGTGAAAATGAATGAATGAATTATAAAAAAGAAAATAATACAGTACAATATGGGAATCACAGCACACTTGTGTACTCTAGTAAGTAAGAACTGGTCAGGTGTTGATCTCATCTCACTTAACACAAAAGTTCATGTGGGTAGGTTGACAGGGAGTCTTAGAACAGGATGTAGGTTCTAGATCATAATCTAAACCCATAAACAGTGTTACTTAAACACTTGGTTATTTGGTTGGTTTGTTGGTTGGTGACATCTTTTTATTTGGCAACCCACTTTAGTATTCTTGCCTGAAAAAGCCCATGGACAGAGGAGCCTGGTAGGCTGCAGTCAGTCCACAAGGTCGCAAAGAGTCAGACAAGACTGAGTGACTAAGCATGTAAGGATATAAACTAAAAATTGCCATTTTAACCTTTTTTAAGTGTACAATTAAGTGGCATTAAGTACATGCACACTGTTTTCAACCACTACCCATCTCCAGAATGTTCTCATGAAAATATTCTCGACATGGTATTAAGGACTCAGTTTCCAACTTAAGGAATTTCTAAGATCCCATGTATCAGGGAGCTAAAGCACACTCAGACGGAAAAAAGCTTCCNTTTTTAAGTGTACAATTAAGTGGCATTAAGTACATGCACACTGTTTTCAACCACTACCCATCTCCAGAATGTTCTCATGAAAATATTCTCGACATGGTATTAAGGACTCAGTTTCCAACTTAAGGAATTTCTAAGATCCCATGTATCAGGGAGCTAAAGCACACTCAGACGGAAAAAAGCTTCCTTCAGTTAAAATGCAAGATTTTTATAAAATCCTGGGTGTGAAGGGGAATGTCTGTGTTCAGTGTTAGCTAGGACAGAAAAATAGCTTCGTCAAAAAGAATGCATCTGAATAACGACTCTTCCTTAGAGCCATCTTCCTGCTTCTTTTGAAACAGGCTTCTGTAAACGAGGAACACTTGACAAATAGTGCTACTCACCACAGAACTCTCATTCTAACAATATTTCTTGGGCTTTAAAATATAACACTCTGTTTTTATTCAAAACATTTACAGGGTCAATCAATGTTATATTTTAATTGGTCTATTATTTATGAATGTCAGTTTTTTACATCCTTGATGAAATGCCTATGCTTTTGGTTTAATTTTTTTAGCTTTTATCCAAGATGATTATGAAGTTTCAGACACACAACTACCTGAAAGACTGCAATTATTCTCTTGCCCCATCCTCAAACTCTAATTTCCTAGATCTTCACTGAGCAGTAGGCATGTGGATATTTGTTGTTCTTTATAGCTGTCACATCTGTTAGAAATATTATTTTGTGCGTATTCAGTGTTTAATAAAAACAAATTTTAAACATTCATTCTGTGTTATATATTTTACTTAAGCATATTCTTTTGTTACAAAATGAGGAAAGCTAATACTTAGATCTCGTATTTCTTTTGGACTAAGTTTTATAATAAACTACTAATACTGGATACTTTCTAATACACTCAATCCCTGGCTTACATATGGCCAGGGCCAGCCAACCACCAAGACTGGCAAGATTTTTACTTGACTGAAGTTCCCTTCTCTTTTTGCCTCTCCCTAGAGTTTTTCCCACTCATGTTTCCTCTTCTCCCTCTCTATTTTAAGCCTCACATACAACCTTTACTTTCTCCTCATTAACAGTGGTTTCATCCACAATACCACCACTTCCTTGTATATGAACCCTATGTCTCTCAAGAGTTTAGTTGTTTGTTTCAACCTCTACTGCGGTCCTAAGATAAAATACCAAGCACAGGTGAGTCTGAATACTCTTCTGCAGTGTAATCACTAACCCCAAGACTCACCATTCTAATGTAGCCACGCTTAACAGAGTGCCTTTCCAAATACAGCAGATTAAGTTCTAGCTTTCCACAGAAACACATACGATGGTTATGTTCTATCACTACAATTGTGCTATTTTCGATGTCATAGGTTTTAACAGGGCAGCTCTGAGAATCTAAACCCCTTGCAAAACCTTGTTTCCATAGAAAAATATGTTCTGCCTCATAACCAATGAACAAGCAAACTTTTGAAATAAATCTATGAGGATTCCCTGTACTTTTCATCTGAGACTTCAAAGCCTTTCACAAAAACATAATTTTTTTTCTAAACAAAAAACGCCATTTTGCCATAGCTAATGGTTATTAAAGGACTTGTTATGTTCACAACTAGGAAGTGTATATTAACAACCTTTGGACATGGAGTGCCAGAGATAATGCACAAATTATTACCAGGGGTATTGGAGGTGCTTCTTTCCATTTATTAATTCACTACAAATTTATTGAGTTCCTGTTCTGTGCAAAGCATTATTCTCAGTCCTGGAGACCAAGTGACAAACAAGACAGGCAACAGCCCTATCTTAATGGAATTTACAAATCAAGTGGCTCATGCTTGGCACTTGGTGAATATTTGTTGGATGAATGACTTAATGTGCCTAAAGAAAACCATTTGCATAGAATAAATATTTATGCTTTATAAAAATTAAGTGAAATCATTGAACAGAGGGGCAGCAGAATGCAGAATATAAATTAGACAGGGGAGTGTGCTCCAATGGGGCTTCACGGTACTTCAGTAAAGAATCTCCCTACAGTGCAGGAGATACAGGGGACGTGGGTTTGCTCCCTGGGCCAGGAAAATCCCCTGGAGTAGGAAATGGCAGCCCACTCCAGTATTCTTGCCTGGAGAATTCCATGGACAGAGAGAGCCTGGCGGACTACAGTCCATGGGGTCACAAAGAGTCAAACACAATAGAAGTGATTTAGCACACAGGCCTCGTGTGTACAGCTGAAAATGCACTAACTCCCTAAAAGAGGATCCAAAACCCTTGGGTGATATTCACTGTTCTTGATATTCTTGTAACTTTATGATGTAAAGTTAACAATATTTAAATATTATGATTTAAAGTTAATACTCACTAGGGGCTACAATACTGACACTTGCGTACCTAAAGCCTGTGCTCTGAAACTAAAGAAGCCACTGCAATGAGGAGCCCACACACCACAACGAAGAATAACCCCTGATCACCACAACTAGAGGAAGTCCACGTGCAACAGCAGACACCCACCACAGCCAAAAAACAAAATGAAGGAATAAATAAATAAATCTTAAAGTTCATACATGTTATGTTATACGATAAGGGGATGGGGGAAGTAAACAAAAGTAGACAGACAGGTAGATACACACATACATACAGACACAAACATACTTATACACACAAGCATATTCACAGCGAAAGAAAAGCAAGAAATACTTATAACAGTTACATCCTCATTTCTGTAACTGGTTACATGGTCATAGCTGATATTGATAACTGCATTCTTCTACTACCCATTATATATTCTTTTCATCCTCACCAAGCAACTTGGCTGGTTGTGGTTCTTTTCTCTCTCTCTCTTTTTTTTTAAACTAAGATAGAGTTGATATACAATATTATGTTTCAGGTATATGATCTGTTTGTCTATAGTGATACACAATTTTTCAAGGTTATATTCCATCCCTGGTCCTTGTGAAACATTGGCTATATTCCCAGTGCTCTACAGTATATTCTTGTAACTTATTTATTTTATACATAGTAGTTTGTATATCTTCATCGCCTTCCCTATCTTGCCCCTCCCCACTTTCCTCTCCCCACTGGTAACCACTAATTTGTTCTAAAACTATGGGACACTTTACAAATTTGTGTGCCATCCTTGTGCAGGGCACATGTTAGTCTGCTCTGTATCATTCCAATTTTAATATTTGTACTGCTGAAGCAGCACTGTTTGTGGTTTTTTATCCAGTAGAGTGACCCAGACCTTCATTCACGAAGCAGCTGGGCTGTTGATAGAGCTGCCTGAATTAGACTGTTGTAGTTTTCCATTGACTTTAACCCAGGTTATGTTACTACAAGAAGCCCTAACAGATCTCCTGAATTCTACCCACACCCTTCCTTACCTCCATTGCTTGTGGTGGTTCAATTTCCCCGTGGCAATCAGGATCAATTGCTCCAGCCATATAGTAACCTTCTTTTTTGTCTGTTAACTCAGAGGCTTGAGAAGCCCAAAGTGGTCAGGTAACAGTCTTCACTTCCAGTTCTTGGAATCACTGCTGTGTCCCTGGTGGATGCGTTCCTCCCTTTGAAACTAAGACCTCTAGACCAGCAGAACTTACGGTCACAGGGATAGGAAGCAAAAATTTTGCCAGTGGATCACTAGAGGTAGTAGTGAGATCTTCCCCTGCCATTTCCATTCCTTGATTCTTAGACCCATCCCCACAAATTCTGGCTATGAGGGAAGTATAGCACCATATACTGGTCACCAAGGTAGAGCACACACCACCTCCTGGAAAACCTGGCCTCGGTCCTACAAAGTAGTGACCCTGAGCTCTTCTTGTATTTAACTTTGTCTTCAAAAGGACTTTCCACTATTCTATCAAGCTAATTGCTTCAGGATGGGTGAAGAATAGAAATCTATGAGGGGGGACCACTGACACACTTCATTTGTCATAAAGTGAGTTCCTTGATCAGAAACAATGCTGTGTAAAACCACGATGGTGGATAGGATAGCCCATTCTGTGGCTACCACTTCACTTCTTTCCCCAGAGATTCTTGTCATTGCCCAATGGACTCATGAACAATGTAATCATGGTGACAACATGGACTTCCATTAATCACGGCCAACCTGGCTATGGCTACCAGAGAGTATCCAGTCAGCCATCCGTGGAGACTAACACCGAGTCCCCAGTATGGCAACATTCCCAGGGGGAGCAGTCAGTTATCTGGTTGGCAGGTTGCTTACACTGGATCACTTTTATCATGGGAGGGCCAGTGTTGGGTATATTTGTTGTTGTTGTTTGTTTATTTTTGGCTATGCTGCATGACCTGTGGCATCTTAGTTCCGCAACCAGCAATCGAACCTGAACCCTCAGCAGTGAAAGCACCAAATCCTAACCACTGGACTGCCAGGGATTCCTTCTTTGCAATATTTTGCTTTAAAAAAAATATATATATATATTTGTATATAGCAATGAAACAGCAGTTACGACAGTCTAACTCAACTTTCTTTCATGACCAAAAATCTTGTACTCTATTAACAATACAGTAGTTATAATAACCAAAAATGAAGAAGTCTTATTCATAAATTGCTATTGGCCTGCAATATAGGAGACCTGGGTTCAATCCCTGGGTTGGGAAGATCCTCTGGAGAAGGAAATGGCAACCCACTCCAGTATTCTTGCCTGGAGAATTCCACGGACTGAGGAAACTGGCAGGCTACAATGCATAGGGTCACAAAGAGTCAGACATGACTGAGCGATTAACACAGATAAACATACTGTCAGCAATGAGTTACATCTGTAGTACTAAACTGAGTGCTATATTCAGTATGCTTTCCATCATACTGTTGTCATTGCCAAGCTGAGAAATTTTGGATCCCCACAGGAATAATTTCAAGATTTCTTATAGTATGGTGGAATTTTGTGGGATTTTATAAAGAACAAGATAATCAGATTCTTTACTGAGTAAATTCTTCCAGTGTGTTTGGCTTGATTTCACTGTTGGCTTTTCTTTGATCTTTACTAGGTTTTTCATGCTAAATTTTAAATAGGGACATTTTTGCAATTCTTTAAGAAGTTTTATTTCCAGTCTGCTCCCTCCTAAAATTGTTTTTCAAATGAAACAAAAGACATAGTTTATATAGCATATTTTCAATAAATAATAAATAGATTTTTTGGTCATGGCATATATTTTCCAGTCTCATTCTATTATACACATTATTCTGCTTTCATTTTTCTTCCCTTTAACTTGTGATATTCTTAAATATACTTGAACTCTAGTTAGGAATGATTATGGTTTCTTCATGAGACATTCTGGAGTTTTTTTGCTCTTTTTCCTTTCCTACCAATGGTTTCTGTTCTACTCTTGGTCTGTCCCATTGGCCCTTTATCATATATTTTTATTGCTTATTTACTTTTAATGAAACTCTATTAACTATCATTTCCTTTAATCCTGAATGATTTTAATAAAAATCTATCGATATGAGTTTTTCTCTTTCTCTTTTACACCAGTGTTGTGTGCATGCGTGCTCAGTTGTGTCTGACTCTTTTATGACCCCATGGACTACAGCCCACCAGGCTCCTCTGTCCATGGGACTTCCCAGGCAAGAATACTGAAGTGGGTTGCCATTTCCTCCTCCAGGGGATCTTCCCAAACCAGGATCAAACTCACATCTCCTGCTTTGGCAGGTGGATTCTTTGCCACTGAGCCACTTGAACTAGTCTTTGTCATTTCAAGGCCCCCTCAAATTTGACCTCAACTTTAAACAACCTTCCATTTTCTATTGATAGAACTGTGGTGTTAGTCTACACACATAATTTACATAGTGTTTCACTTATAACTTCCAATTAAACAAGAATTATTATAGTTCTTTAACTTGGTTTCGATATAATACATGCATACACGTCTCTATCATACCACAGATGGCACTCCCTCATATTTACTAGAGCACTTTTTTTCCTACTAGTAGATAATAAGCCCCCTGAAAACAAGGAGCATATGTCAACCTCTAGTGTCTGGCACAGTGTAGGTTTTTAATGAATGAAGAATAAATGAATAAATCAATGAATGAAAACCATTTCATTAGTTGTATAATTTCAAGGGTCTTTTCCAAAAAAATACTTCCCCTGTCAGCCAAATCGACTTATTTTAAAACAAAAATATTCTTAGAAATCACACTCGTTTTAACCTATTCATCCAGGGCAGAAGTTGTCAGTCCTAGTTGAGGAAGAGAACCACGTGCTCATCCCAATAAAAATAAACTCGGAGCTCGAACGTGATTCTAAGGGCTTCCCTGACAGCTCAGCTGGTAAAGGATCCTCCTGCAATGCGGGAGACCTGGGCTCGATCCCTGGGTTGGGAAGATCCCCTGGAGGAGGGCAACCCCTCCAGTATTCTTGCCTGGAGAATCCCCAGACAGAGGATCCTGGGGGGCTACAATCCATAATGTTGCAAAGAGTGGGACATGACTGAGTGACTGAGCACAGCACAGCGCATGTGATTCTAAAGTGCAGGCAAGGTTGAGAACTGCTAGGCTAAGATAGAAATAACTGATGGCAGGTTCTAAGGTACAAGGAAAGAAGAAATTAGGATCCTATTGACTTGAGGAGAGAAGTTCTTTGTTGGAGGCAGGGCTTGAGGGACAAGGAGTTTGCAATGAGCCCAACTCATCCTCTAAGAGTCTGGAGGTGGCTGGAGAGAGAAAGAGGTATTTTTTAAAAGTATCTATCATCTTGAAAAATTAAGAGGAAGAGATTATAAGTCCTTTTTAAAGAGGCAAACTTTGAAGAGGAAGGAATTTAAAATTTAAATTTAAAAGTGAAGTCAGAGATTCCAACAATTGCTAATAAAAGGGCCCTTTGAGTTTCTTGGGCTTTTTACAAAAATACTCCTCAGGCTCACAAATACTGCAGGCAGACTGCTTATACAGATGAAAAGAAGAGTCTAAAGAATAAATGTTGACATAGCAGAACTTGAGAAAAGAAAACCTGTTTTAAAGAATTAGTAGTCCCCAAATTGTGTCTATACTATAATTACAACAACATAGAAACAATATGTGAATATGTTTTATTTTATTTTTATTACTTATTTATCTGTTTACTTAGGCTGCACCACGTGGTTTGCAAGATCTTATTTTACCAACCAGGGATTGAACCCATGCCCTCAGTGAGAACACTGAGTCCTAACCATTAGACAACCAGAACTCCCAACTGTGTGTGACTATGGGCTGAACAAGAAAAGAAGAGTGATGTTGTTAGACAACTGGTATGTTGAGGTGTATTGAACTTGAAGCCTGAAGTTCTAGTTCCTACTTTGCTGCTAATCTGCTGTGCTTCCTTAGGCAGGTGTACTCACTTCTCTGGGGCTCAATTTCCTGATCTGAAAATTGAAAGAATCAACTAAATCAGTGCTTCTTGCAAGGTTTCTCTAAAAAGAGTAAATAAATGCAGCCCCAAGATCAATAAGGGGGAGACTAAAGCACCCTTTGGAAGTCCAATTTTTTTTTTGAAGACTCCTATTTTGTCTTAAAAGTCCACATCCCAGTATGTGAATTGCATCTCAGTTAAATGGTTTTTTTTACTCCCAGAGTTCACGTACTTTATATTCTTTAGTCTTTGTGGTTTTTTTTCTTTTAAATGCAGCTGAGCTTGTATTTTATACTCTGGTTTTTTTCACGAAGTATTATATCTTTCACATTTTATATATGTCATTAAAATGTTGTTCCTTTTCTTTTCATAGCTTTCCAGTATTCCATCATATGACTATATTATAATGCATTACTGTCTCCTAATTTGGGATATTTATCTTACAGTACAGTGTGTTTCTGCCACCAAGCTGCCTTAATTCCAGTCTGCTTGGATCTGTGAAGAGCCTGAGATTTCTTTATAGTTTCTAATTGAATCCTCTGAAGTGCAGAGCTTGGAAAATGAAACATTTTTTTTCTTATTGCTGCCATGTGTGAAGCGGTCTCTTGGTGACGTAAGTTGTAATTCATTCTTTCTTGAGATCTCACGCCTAAAGGTGGGGAAGAAGCTAATGCTTACTGAATCTGGACTGTTTTTGTAAAGGTTATTACAGGTCATCCACCCAGTGAGGTAATGAATATCTCACTTCATATAATAATAAGCTGAGACTCAAACGATTGGGCCGACTGACTAACGATGTGCAGTACCTGCGATTAAATTGGATCCCATCTCCCCCAGATCTGTTCCAGGCCATCCTGTTCACCACACTCTGGACCCATAGCAATAAGAGAGGGAGCATAGCTGCCCCTGCACTTCCCTCAGTTGGCTCTTTTTTTCTTTTTTAATTGAAGTGTATTTGATCATCAATATTATATTTGTTTCAGGTGTACAACACAATGATTTAATATTTTTATAGATTATATTCCATNGATCTGTTCCAGGCCATCCTGTTCACCACACTCTGGACCCATAGCAATAAGAGAGGGAGCATAGCTGCCCCTGCACTTCCCTCAGTTGGCTCTTTTTTTCTTTTTTAATTGAAGTGTATTTGATCATCAATATTATATTTGTTTCAGGTGTACAACACAATGATTTAATATTTTTATAGATTATATTCCATTTAAAGTTGGGCTTCCCTGGTGTCTCAGATGGTAAAGAATCTGTCTACAATGCAGGAGACCTGGGTTCAGTCCCTGAGTTGGGAAGATCCCCTGCCTGGAGAAGGGAATGGCTACCCATTCCAGTATTCTTGCCTGGGAAATCCCATGACAGAGAAGCCTGGTGGGTTACAGTCCCTGGTGTTGCAGAGAGTCGGACATGACTGAGTGACGAACACTAAACACTAACATCAGTTCAGTTCAGTAGCTCAGTTGTGTCTGACTCTGTGCGACCACATGGACTGCAGCATGCCAGGCTTCCCTGTCCATTACAAACTCCTGGAACTTGCTCAAACTCATGTCCATAGTGATTTAATATTTTTATAGGCTATATTCAACTTAAAGTTATTTTAAAGTAATGGCTATATTCTTTGTGCTGTACAATCTGTCCTTATTGTTAATTGTTTTTTATTCATAGGAATTTTTACCTGTTAATCCCCTCTCCCTATCTTGCTTCAGCCTCCTTTCTTTTCCTCATCTGGTAACCACTAGCTTTTCTCTAATCTGTGAGTCTCTTTCTGTTTTGTTATATACATTCATCTGTTTTATTTTTAAGATTTCACCTGTAAGTGTTAACATAGAGCATTGTCTTTTCCATCTACCTTATTTCACTGAGTTTAATACCCCTCTAGGTAAACTGCGTTTTTGCATCTGTCAACAATAAAGGACAGAAATGGTATGGACCTAACAGAAGCAGAAGATAGTAAGAAGAGGTGGCAAGATACACAGAACTAGACAAAAAAGATCTTCATGACCCAGATAATCATGATGGTGTGATCACTCACCTAGAGCCAGACATCCTGGAATGCGAAGTCAAGTGGGCCTTAGGAAGCATCACTATGAACAAAGCTAGTGGAGGTAATGGAATTCCAGTTGAGCTACTTCAAATCCTGTAAGATGATCCTGTGAAAGTGCTGCACTGAATATGCCAGCAAATCTGGAAAACTCAACAGTGGCCACAGGACTGGAAATGGTAGTTTTCATTCCAATCCCAAAGAAAGGCAATGCCAAAATATATTCAAACTACCGCACAATTGCACTTATATCACATGTTAGTAAATTAATGCTCAAAATTCTCCAAGCCAGGATTCAACAGTACATGAACCGTGAACTTCCAGGTGTTCTAAATCCAGGTGCTGGATTTAGAAAAGGCAGAGGAACCAGAGATCAAATTGCCAACATCTATTGGATCATCGAAAAAGCAAGAGAGTTCAAGAAAAACATCTATTTCTGCTTTACTGACTATGCCAAAGCCTTTGACCATGAGGAACACAACAAACTGTGGAAAATTCTTAAAGAGATGGGAATACTAGACCACCTGACCTGCCTCTTGAGAGATCTGTATGCAGTTCAAGAAGCAACAGTTAGNTTGACTATGCCAAAGCCTTTGACTGTGTGGATCACAATAAACTGTGGAAAATTCTGAAAGAGATGGGAATACCAGACCACCTGACCTGCCTCTTGAGAGATCTGTATGCAGTTCAAGAAGCAACAGTTAGAACTGGTCATGGAACAACAGACTGGTTCCAAATCAGGAAAGGAGTACATCAAGGCTGTATTTTGTCATCCTGCTTGTTTAACTTATATGCAGAGTACATCCTGAGAAACACTGGGCTGGAGGAAGCACAGCTGGAATCAAGATTGCTGGGAGAAATATCAATAACCTCAGATATGCAGATGACACCCTTACAGCAGAAAGAGAGGAAGAACTAAAGAGCCTCTTGAAAGTGAAAGAGGAGAGTGAAAAAGTTGTCTTAAAGCTCAACATTCAGAAAACTAAGATCATGGCATCTGGTCCCATCACTTCATGGGAAATAGATGGGGAAACAGTGGAAACAGTGACAGACTTTATTTTGGGGGGGCTCCAAAATCACTGCAGATGGTGACTACAGCCATGAAATTAAAAAATGCTTGCTCCTTGGAAGAAAAGCTGTGACCAACCTAGACAGCATATTAAAAAGAAGAGACATTATTTTGCCAACAAAGGTCCATCTAGTCAAGGCTATGGTTTTTCCAGTGGTCATGTATGAATGTGAGAGTTGGACTATAAAGAAATCTGAGCACTGAAGAATTGATGCTTTTGAACTGTGATATTGGAGAAGACTCTTGAGAGTCCCTTGGACAGCAAGGAGTCCATCCTAAAGGAAATCAGTCTTGAGTGTTCATTGGAAGGATTAATGCTGAAGCTGAAACTCCAATACTTTGGCCACCTGATGCGAAGAGCTGACTCATTTGAAAAGACCCTGATGCTGGGAAATATTGAAGGTGGGAGGAGAAGGGGACAACAGAGGATGAGATGGTTGGATGGCATCGCTGACTCAATGGACGTGAGTTTGAGTAAACTCTGGGAGTTGATGATGGACAGAGAGGCCTGGCGTGCTTTAGTTCATGAAGTCGCAAAGTGTCGGACACAACTGAGTGACTGAACTGAACTGAACAACTTATCCATTTGCCAATCTCTTTTCTTGGCAGTGCCATAGTTCCTCCTACAATTAGAATCTCATTTTTGGGGACTTCCCCTGTGTACCAGTGGCTAAGACTCCACACTCCTAGTGCAGTGGAGCTGGGTTTGATCCCTGGTCAGGCAACTATATCCCACATGCCTCAGCTAAGAGTTCTCATGCCACAGCTAAAAATCCCACACACAGAAACTAGGACCCAGTACAGTCAAATAAATAAAGAAAAATTTTTTTAAACTCATTTTTTGATGAGGGTTCTTTGTCATGAAGCAGGTAGTTTTTTTTCCTCCAAAGGATAAATAAATGAAGGCTTGTTTTACAGCATAGAGCAAGGGTCAGTAAACTTTTTCTGTAAAAGGGCAAATAGTGACTATTCTAGACTTTGTGGAACGTAGGATCTCATATATATGAGGTCATAAATGTCAGTTTCAACAACTCAACTCTGCCTTTTCAGTGGAAGAGCAATTATCCACTCACTGTATGTAATAATGGATGTGGCTGTGTTCTAATAAAACTTTATTTAGGGGCACTGAAAATCTGAATTTCATATAATGTTCAGTTCCCTCAAAATTATTGTTCCTTTGACATCTTTTTCATCCACTTAAAAATATACAAATCCATTCTTACAGTAAGGATTATTGTTGTTGTTTTTTAGTCAATCAGTCATGTCCAACTATTTTGCTACCCCCATGGACTACAGCCCGCCAGGCTCCTCTGTCCGTGGGATTTTCCATGGCAAGAATACTGGAGAGGGGATCTTCCAGACCCAGAGAAGGAACCTGCATCCCATGCATTGGCAGGCAGATTTTTTACCACTGAGGCCCCTGGGAAGCCCAAACTATAATCAATCAATTTCTCCTAATACCTGTTATTGTCCTTCACCCAGATTCAATCCTCCCTTTCTTCCTTTGTCCAGCCTCGACTTCAAGATCAATCCTGACACTATCTTCCTTTCATAGGCCCTCGAGGTCTGGTTTTCAGCAACGTGTGGTGTCTGTTTTGTTTGTTTGTTTGTTTTTGCCGCACTGCAAGGTATGTGGGATCTTAGCTCCCTAACTGGGGATTGAACCCTGACCCCTGCAGTGAAAGCGCCAAGTCCCAACCACTGGAGCACCAGGGAATTCCCAACTGAGTGCTGTCTTGAAGTCAGCCAGGAAACAATAACGAGGTTGCAGGAGGAGGGGCAGTGGGTGGCGGGGTAGGAAAAATGAAGAGTTAAACCCCATACCCTCCCCCAAGGTTGCACAGCCCCCGAGGGCAGTCCCTCTACCAGAGCCAAGCTCTGGTGTGGTGATGCCTTCAGGGGATTTGTGTGTCACTCCAGCCTAGAGCACTTCTCCAAGGGCTGTCTGCTCTCCTGCTTAAATCTGGGTCCACAACATATCTGCTCTTCCAAGCACCAGGCACAGTCAGCACAGGGAATAAAAATGGAGCTGAATTTCCAAAATTCTCTGGGCCACGGTCTCCACTCCTCTCAGCTCTTTTAGGTGTATTTTTCATGGAGTAAATCTAGACTAGACTAGACTACTCGCTCAGTCGTGTCCAACTCTTTGCGACCCCGTAGACTGTAGCCCACCAGGCTCCTCCGTCCATGGGATTCTCCAGGCAAGAGTACTGGAGTGGGTTGCCATTTCCTTCTTCAGGGGATCTTCTCAACCCAGGGATAGAACCGAGGTCTCCCGCATTGCAGGCAGACGCTTTAACCTCTGAGCCAGGGAGTAAATCTAGGCAGAGATAAAAATTATATACCAAGTACACAGCAAAAGCTCTTCTCTTTCTGTAGTTGGATAATTTGGACTTTCTGAGCTGAGAAAAGAGATGACGTAATACTTCCTACCATGAAATAACAGGTTTGGGAAATAGACAAATAATTCTGTCCCACTGCAACTGATAAGCTGAACTAAG
>SJYA01001945.1:429-90644 GCA_006410615.1 Neotragus moschatus | reverse complement strand
TTAAGAATTTGCCTTGCAATGCAAGGGACGCCGGTTTGGTCCCTGGTCTGGGCAGATCCCACATGCCATAGTGCCATGGAGCCCCTGCGCTGCCCCAACTACTGAAGCCCTCAATCCCTACAGCCCATGCTCTGCAACAAGAGAAGCCATGGTGATGAGAAGCCCACTCACAGCAACAAGAGAAAGCTCAAGCACAGCAATGAAGACTCAGCACAACCAAAAATAATAAATAAATATTTCTTAAAAAAATAAATAAAACCAGCAGATAATATGGTCTTGCTTCAAGTTAATGATATGCACTGTGAACTCTTCAGTATCTAGCATGTTAAAAACTGGAAAGCTTCAGTGTGCAGCTCTTTTATCTATCCAGTTATTATTGATATGAGTTTCTGAAGGGCAGAGTCCATGGTATCTTTTCATTTCTTGCGCTTAGTCCTGTGCCTAGCATGTCATAAGATGCCTAAATACAGTTGGAATGAATGATGAATGAAAACGGTCACAAGGAAAAGACATTGCAAAGTTCTGAATTAGTCGTTAAACCATTAAAGAAAGCCAGAATTACATTCAGTGTGTCTCATATTCTAATTATCTGACTATTGTTAATCTGGTATCATGTCAAATGGTAAGTTCACAATTAAATGTGATATTCTTATTTCCCCACACAGCTGAAAATTAGGTTATTGACATGTCATTAGATGGCAGATCCAGTGTTAATATTTTTATATATGTTCTTGAAAGTAATAATAAATACCTTCAGTTTTCAGTGGAAAAATCAAGAGCATTTCATTAAAACAGGGAAACTGGTGAAGCTAGAAATAGAATAAAAATTAACCTGAGACATATAATTTTTACTTTAAAAAAGAAGATTAAGATACTATCAAATATAGAATCATATCTGAGTATAAGTAGTGAAGTATTCACACATGAATACTTTACTCAAATTGAATATATAAAGTTCCATACCTTCTTTTTATCCATTAACCTTACATCTCTGTTTAAGAGCAGTTAATTTTTTTTTGCAGATTAATTTTCTTCTAGTATGAATATTTTCATTGGTAAGCAAAATACCGTCACATCAGCTATACATTCTTGTACCGAAAGCCAAAAAAGTAGCTCAACAATCTGTTCCTTGAATCTTTGGGAAAAATTCTTACAAACTCTCCTAGTGTTCTAAGATGAATAGTTATTTCCCACAATTTGGACAAACAGGTACGCTTTCCCCCCACCCCAGGCCGCTGTTCTTTTTCCCTTCAACTTACTGTGGCTATTTATTTCAAAAGTTGGCTGAAGAAGGAAGATGACACAAGGGCAGCCACATGACCACAAATTTAATGACATGTGTATGAAACTCCGACATCACATCAAACCAGTCTCTGTATAGGATGTCAAACCTAGCTGGGGACAGTCAGGTGTTCTGTCTTCTCCAGCTTGCTGAGTCACGTGTAGAAAACTGTCACGAGGGAATTTCCTGGCATGCATGTGGTGTGGGCAAAAAAAGTCACAAATATCTACCACAAGAGCCAGTTTACCTAAACCTGCCCGTACTAAGGATTTTTTTTAGTGAAAATGGAGAAAGTCTAATATCTTCACTATTTTATTTATTTATTTTGGCCAAGCAACATGTGGGATCTTCGATCCCTGATCAGAAATCAAACCCACTTCCTCTGCATTGGAAGCACGAAGCCTTAACCACTGGACCATCAGGGAAATCCTGAAGAGATTTAATATTTTAAATAAAATATACTTTCATATGTGATTACAATAACATAAAAATATGGGTAAAATAGCAGTAAAACTAAGTTCTCACGTAGGATTGATAAAAATGTGGTATTTTTTTCCCCTTAAAGAATATTGATATCTTTCCCCTCAAAGTTTTCTTAAGAATCCCTTTGCTGGAGGTCAAGGTTTTTAAGTGCCAGCCACCCATTCTCCTTACTTGGCCCTGCAATAAACCTTTTCTACTCCAAAAAACAAATACCCCCCTCCCCAAATAAATACCTTTGCTGCAGTACTCTGTGGTGACCTAAATGAGAAGGACATCTAAAAAAGAGTGGATATGTATGCATACATATGACTGATTCACTTTGCTGTACAGTAGAAACGAAAACAACATTGTGAAGCAACTGTACTCCAATAAAAATTAATTTACAAAAAAGCAAAACCTTTGCTATTGTACATATAAAACTTCTTTAATGAAAACACTACGTGTCTCAAAATCTTTACTTTCCAGCTGTTCTCCTGTCCGTGTTGAGACGTTTGCAAGGCCGCATAGCAACTATTCTGCAGGGCAAGTAACTCAGCAAGCAGCATACCCTCTGTGTGGCATTTATCACGTGTCATGTCAAAATAATTTGCTTTAAAAAAATAAAGTCTAGAATAAAGATATCACTAGGGGACTTCCTTGGTAGCCCAGTGGTTAAGAACCCACCTTCCAGTGCAGGGGATGTGTGTTCAATCCCTGTTTGGGGAAGTAAGATCCCACATGCTGGGGTTGGGGGAGAATAAGTAAGCCCTAGCACAGGTATGAAGACCCAATGCAGCCAAATTAAAGGAAAAAAAAAATATATATATATATATGTTACTGTATTTCATTAACTTACTATGGGAAATTAAAATATATGTTATACATGATTTTCAGTCTAAAGTAAGAAAAATAAGGCCTTCTTTTTGGTTAATGTCAGTATTTAATCATTTTGGATTCTCTGCATTTCAAAATCTTAACAATTTCAAATTTCCAATTTGCTATTTTATTGTCTTATAGCCAAAGCACGTTCAGCTGGGTTAGCTAAGTACAAAACACATTNGATTTTCAGTCTAAAGTAAGAAAAATAAGGCCTTCTTTTTGGTTAATGTCAGTATTTAATCATTTTGGATTCTCTGCATTTCAAAATCTTAACAATTTCAAATTTCCAATTTGCTATTTTATTGTCTTATAGCCAAAGCACGTTCACCTGGGTTAGCTAAGTACAAAACACATTTGTTCATCTTAAGGAATTACAAACGCACGATTTTAAGATGTTTTATTGAAATACCATTATAAGCTCAGTTTTCCCATTTGTATTTGAAGCCGGATTAAAATTATGCATCTGGCAACTGGGATATGGGGGAGCATGACATCCCATTGGTGACAAACCTTTCAATTAAGCAGAATTACTTCAATATGCCCCTGTAAGAAAACAAAAGGGCTATAAGTATGTTACAATTTTACTTAAATTATGCATCTTTCTTTCTACTCCTTTACCTTCCTCTCCTTCATCTTTCCTTTCTTTCTTATTTTTTAAAAAATTTACTTATTTATTTTTGGCTGTGTTGGATCTTCAGTTCAGTTCAGTAGCTCAGTCATGTCCAGCTCTCTNTGAGCGGGGAACTAAGATCCCCCAAGTTGTAAAGCCAAAAAGACATATTTTTCCTAACCAAGCCCCCTTCTCTGTGAAATTTTAATGCTATTGATTTACTCTATGTCTATGTACTGTGATAGGGTTTCCCAGGTGGTGCACTGGTAAAGAATCCGTCTGCTAATGCAAGAGATGCAAGAAAATTGGGTTCAGTCCCAGCATTGAGAAAATCCCCTGGAGAAGGAAGTGGCAGCCCACTCCAGTATCCTTGCCTGGGAAACCCCATGGACAGAGGAGCTTGGTGGGCTACAGCCCAGGAGGTCACAAAGAGTCAGACACGACTGAACGACTGAGCGACAACAACAGCAAAACTTTTATTGAGCCCTTGTAGTGTGTGAATGGCAGACAAAGGTGAATAACTCACATCCTCGAAACTACCAAGCAAACAAGAGAGAACTGTTGTTTAGTTGCTCAGTTGTGTCTGATTCTTTGGGCCCTATGGGCTGTAACCTACCAGACTCGTCTGCGCATGGGATTATCCTGGCAAGAATACTGGAACAGGTTGCCACATCCTTCTCCAGGGGATGTTCCCAACCAAGGGATGGAACCCCATGTTTCCTGCATTGGCAGGCAGGTTCTTTACAGCTGAGCCACCTGGGAAGAGCCAAGGGAGAGAGGCATATACAAAAGTAACCCTAATATAAGGCAGAGCCAGGTGGAAGAGACAACACAGATATGATCAGAGTACCTCAGGGCGTGGAGGAGGTGACAACATAGTTGACTTGAAAGAATTGGGAGGGTGTTTTTGGAGGAGGTGGCCTTTGAGAAAGACCATATAGGATTCTGAAGCCATCTGTTTTAGGGTTGGGAGGAACATTGTAGGGTTTGATAAAAACCCTTCAGCTTGGTTTGAAGGGCCCTCACAGGGGCATGGTCTGGCCCCTATTTTCTCACCAGAGCCCTGTCTGAACATGGTGCTGTATTTTCTCTGGTCCAGCCATGCTGGCCTGTCTCAGTTCCTGCTAGCGTCTCTCCAGCTCTGTGGTTTCCACAGAGGCTCTTTTCTCTGCCTGGAATACTGTTCCATAGCCTGTTCACCTAGTAACCCCTAATCATCCTTCAGACCCCAGCTCATGTGGCACCTGAGGGAAAGCCTTTCCCCATCTTCTTGGTGGGGTCAAACCCTTCAACACAGGCTCCATCCCATTCATTCACATGTTCAGTTGATCAGTGTCTGTCTGTCCCAGTGGATCAAAATCTCCATGAGAGCACTGACTATGTGGGTTTTTCCACCTTATATTATCTGCATGTAGCACAGGTGTCCAATACTTACCAGGTGCTTAATAACTAGCTGTTGAATGAATAAATGAATTATTATAAACCAAGATAAAGACAGAGAAGTGGAAAAGCACAAGATGTTCAAAAATTGGTAAAAAAACAAACAAAAAAAAAACAACCTGGTTTTATAACAAGAGGAAAAGGGGCAGGGCACAACTTTTGAAAGAATGACATAGCCCAAGGACACAACAAAAAAGGATTAGAGTCAAATGGGACCAAGATGGCAGACAAGACTAGACTTTGATTCTCAATCAGCAAGTGAAATGACACACAGAGAGGTGCCATGACAGTTCCAAGACACTAAAAAGACCGAGGAGTGGGCGGTGGCCCAAATCCTGGAAATCTCTGCTCCTTTCCAAAAATAGTTGGAATAATCCTCCTGCTCATTAGCATATGAAATTACCCAGCCTATAAAAACCAACCACCCCAAATTTCGGGGCTGCTGCACTTGCCCTGTGTGGTGGCCCACACTCTGCCTATGGAGTGTGCTTCTCTCTGAATATGGATAAATCCACTTCTTACCTATCAGTTTTGTCTCTCATTGAATTCTTTCTGTGATGAGATATCAAGAACCTGAGCTTCATTAGGTCCTAAAACCAGGTACTGTGGTTTTGGTTGGGTTTGAGCCCAAGCCACATGGGTTAAAGTCCCAAGCAGGGTTTTGGCTGGGTTTGAGTCCCAGCCACATGGGTTCAAGTACCAATCTGTGGTAAACAGTTTCAGCTTGACTGAAGTATGTGTTTAGTCGCTCAGTCATGTCTGACTCTTTGTGATCCTGCGAACTGTAGTCCACCACGCTCTTCTGTCTGTGAAATTTTTCAGGCAAGAATATGGCGTGGGTTGCCATTTCCTCCTCTAGGGTATCTTCACAACCCGGGGATCAAACCAGAGGCTCCTGGGTCTCCTGCATCACAGGTGAATTCCTTACCCATTGAGCCATCAGGGAAGTGAATCATACTCACATTTATGCTCTGAGACCGTGATGATGAATAAGTTGTACAGAGTTTCTTCTTTTTTGGGTGTGGGGGTGGAATCAAATAATGTCTGTCTTTCCCCAGCAGAGAAAAAAAATAACATATTGTGGATGGATTTCTCTGTTTAAAAATTTTCACTGGTACATGTTTCTTAGAGTGATTTTTCCTTCCTGCTAATAAGCAGCAACCAGCAAAATAAATAAACATGTAACAAATAACATTAGAAGAAAAAAGTTAATCATGTTTAAATTGAGAGCATGATCATTATGGGCATGTGCTGAGAGACACTGTGTTGTGCATACATTTAACAGTTATATTTTTCATGAGTTAAGTTGTTCCAAATTGATATGACTACTGTTCTACCACAAAGATAAAGAAAGGGTTAGCCAGAATCAAACATTCATAGAAAAAATGTAAGTTCATTAAATGACCCAGATAACATGAAACAGTATACTTCTGCAACAGTTTAGATAAAATATCTGGGTGATTAGATGAATTTTTCATTTTCCACCTAACTATGTTAGAGTTACATGCTCTTTCAGTACCCTGATATCACCATGGTAGCTTTACATTTTATCGATACATGCATACACACACACACTTTGCTTTTTCTACATATGAGTTATCTAAAAGCCTTTTAAGATTTTTTTGTTGTTGTTATTCTTTTTTTTTTAATTTATTTTAATTGGAGGCTAACTACTTTACAATACTATGGTGGTTTTTGCCATACATTCACATGAATCAGCCATGGGAGTACATGTGTTCCCCATTCCAAAACCCTCTCCCACTTTCTTCCCCATCCCATCCCTCAGGGTCATCCCAGTGCATGAGCCCTGAGCACCCTGTCTCATGCATCATACCTGGCCTAGTGATCTGTTTCACATATGATAATATACCTGTTTCAATGCTATTCTCTCAAATCATCCCACCCTCGCCTTCTCCCACAGAGTCCAAAAGTCTGTTCTTTACATCTGTGTCTCTTTTGCTATCTTGCCTACAGGGTCATCATTACCATCTTTCTAAATTCTCTATATATGTGTTAGTATACTGTATTGGTGTTTTTCTTTCTGGCTTACTTCACTCTGTATAATAGGCTCCAGTTTCATCCACCTCATTAGAACTGATTCAAATGTATTCTTTTTAATGGCTGAGTAATACTCCATTGTGTATATGTATCACAGCTTTCTTATCCATTTGTTTGCCAGTGGACATCTAGATTGCTTCCATGTCCTGGCTATTGTAAACAGTGCTGCGATGAACACCGTGGTACACGTGTCTCTTTCAATTCTGATTTCCTCAGTCTGTATGCCCAGCAGTGGGATTGCTGGGTCATATGGCAGTTCTATTTCTAGTTTTTTAAGGAATCTCCACACCATTCTCTATAGTGTAAAAGCCTTTTAAGATTTATAAATCACAGTTATAGGAATTCCCTGACTTTGTGCTTTCATTGCCAAAGGCCTGGGTTCAATCCCTGGTTGGGGAACTAAGATCCTACAAGTTGTGTGATGTGGTCAAATAGAAATTTTTTAAAAATAATAAAATAAAAATCACAATTACTACTGCAATGTTCTGTTCAGAGAATTTCATTGCATTTTTGTACTGGTACCAGAGTTTCAAGTTTTCCCAACTATTTTTTAATTCAAGATTTTTTGTTAAGATTAATTTGTAATTAAACTTCTCATTTGTTCTAGGATTTTTTTCACCATTGTATTTTCCTAAAGAATTAACTTTATTCTTTTTTTCCTTTCTTTTATTTAATTATTAAATTATTTTATTTATAAAATCAAGCTTTTGTTTGTAAAAACAATACATTATACTGACCTCACCAAAGCTAGACATATGTAGAGCATTTACTTAATTGAACCTTTCTGGCTTGTCTTGTTCTATATTTAAGCCTCCATTATGCAATGCTATTTACTTGATTTATTGGACTTGGCTTACATGTTTTATAAATTGTGACTGTTGGGAAAATTTTTAAAGAGATTGACTTGGCCTGATTGGGGAGTTTTATACTGAGGACTCATTGCCATTGAAGTTACATTTGTTTAAAAAAAAATATCCATTTTAATAAGGACCTTGATCTGGAAGTAAATAACACCGGCTTCCAGAAGCTAGGACAAAGGATTTCTTCCAGTTTTTTATTTTTTTCCAACATTAGAATTTGTTTAAAGTCTTCTCTTAAGACTAAGTGTATGTGATACCAAACACCAGGGTTAGGGGTTAGAAATCCAGTCACTGAGATCTGAATAGAGGGCATTGTGCAGGCCCTAAATTTAAGTGGTTTTTTACATTGCCCTCTTTCCATTCAGAAATTTGGGCTCCTGCCTAAGTCCTTTTCTAAGGGCTTATACTCCTTTTTCTAAGGCTACATTTATGTAAAATAGGTAGTGTAATAGTTACCTCATTAACAAAGTTTAACAAGCTTTACTCATTAAATAATTTAATATCCTTTAATATCCTCTGATGAAAGGCACTAATTCAATATAAAATACTGCTTTTGCTTTCACCTGTGGTTTGAATTCCTAATTAGGTGTGGATTGCTATACCTAGTAGTATATGGGATGCTGTTATGGGCCAAGCACTATCCTAAGTGCTAGGGACTCAAAAGTAAGTTAAATACAGTCCCCGCCCTTTAGGAGTTCACAGATACATGATGAAAAAATGGTGGCATGTGCAAGGTGTTGTGGTGACTTTCAAGAAGGCCAGTGTAAAGGAGGATCAGGGAAAACTGCAGAGAGGAGGTCACTCTTGACCTGACCCTTGTAAGAAGTTTGGATCTATGGCAGCAGACTGATGTGGAAGGCCTTCTGGGAGAGGAAACATCACAAATGGAGATGCGATGCCTCATCGTTCATTCAGTCGTTCATCAAATATTTACTGAGCAAGTTCTATGTGCTGTGAATGGAAGAGAATGCTCTGCCTCAAGAAGCACACAGTCTAGTGGGATGGAAGAGCCCATAAGCAGACGATGTCAATACAGCATTGTAAGTGTATTACTAGAGGAACACACAGGGTGACGTGGAGCTTGGAGGAAGGGATGCAATCCAGATTCCTCATCCAGCCTCACTGAAGCCATCACTCTACTTGGAGACGCATGCTGCCCTTCTCCATGGTAGTTTCCTCCATCCAGCCTGAGTTGACTTCATCCATTCTGAGACTGTGTTTGGTTTTCAGCATTAACGTTCAGAGTGCCTGCCTTATGCTGTGTTACTCCCCAGCTCTGACTCCATCTATCCCAGTTGCTACTGGGGTCTAATATTTTGTGCTCAGGAACTCAAAATTAAGACAACGTGTCAAGAGAGCAATCTTGTCCAAGACTCAATGGCCTAGAAGAGCCACTGAAAGGCTGACTGATCGTGGGGCTCCTTGCTGTCTCATTATCTCATCTAGAAACTTACTAGAAATGCAACACTCTGACCCCTTCTCAGACCCTCCAATTTCAATGAGATCCCTAGGTGATTGAACCATTTAAGCCATTCTAAATGGATGGAAATTTATTCCTAGGACTGAAGAGAATATTTATCAACATTCTTAGGTTATCTTAGTCATTACTTGGATGTATACATAAATCCCTCAAGCAACATGTCTGAAACCTTATTTTCACTTTTGTTCTAAATTCAGTTAGAGATGCAAACAAATAGTCATCATTTTTGTATATTAACCTTTCATAAAGTTTTTTAAATGCTTAGTTTCCTTAGATCATAGTTAATTTGAAAAAGCCTTCCTTTGCATAAAAAGAGAAATTTCTTGAGTTAGGAAATTTTGCTAACTTAGTAAGTACATGCCTAATTGTGAAATGTAAGGTCAAATTTTTCCTCTAAGTAATATTTATTTTCTTGTAATACTGCTTTGTCAACAACTATTGACTTCCATTTTGCATAAAGCGTCATAGACTGTTGCTGGCCTGACATACCAAGGCTTTTTCCTTTCCCCTGAAGTCTTTGATAACCACTGTTACTAGTCACTTCTGCTGGAGAATGGTTCCTTCTGGCCCAGTGGTAGGGAATGACTTGTCTTATACTTCTTTTTTTTTTTTTTTAATATTTATTAATATTTATTTGACTGTGCTGGGTCTTAGTTGTGGCATGCAAACTCTTAGTTGTAGCATGTGGGATCTAGTTCCCTGACCAGGGATCAAACCCAAGCCCCCAGCACTGGGAGCTTGGCGTTTTAGCCACTGAACCACCAGGGAAGCCCCCCTCTTATACTTCTTTTGAGTCACCTCTATGCCTAACATAGTGCTACCAAGAAGATAATCAGAGATAGGATTCAATGACCCACATTTTATTATCTTAGAGTCTCCCCAATAAAAACCTTGAAAATTATTTTTACTATCAAAAATATGACTTCCCCAATATCTCAGCAGGTAAAGAATCCATCTGCATTGCAGGAGACACAGAGACTCAGGTTCAGTCCCTGGGTCGGGAACATCCCCTGGAGTAAGAAATGGCAAACCACTCCAGTATTCTTACCTAAAAAATCCCATGGACAGGGTCGCAAAGAGTCAGACATGACTGAGTGACTAAACAGCAGAAACTCAATAGTAAATGCAAAATTGGTAGGCTTTTCACAAAGACATAAGAATATATTATAATAGTAGGCACAATACATTGTTTTCTTTACTCTGCACCTTAAAGGGATCACTATCTTTAGACAGCAATGATTTTCTGCATACTTGTATACATTTCTGTAACTTCACAAGAACCTGAACACTCTGCCTCAGGCAAACCACTCCGTTCATAGCTCCTTGGATCTGTCCTGCACATGCCCACTCTGTGCCTTCGGTTTACAGTTCCTCCTGCCTGGAGGGCTTTGCCCTTCTCCTCTCTGTTTGTGTCTATGTGTGTGCTTCTTTCAGGGCTCAGTTCAAGCCTGAACACCTCCAAGAAATCCCTGTTCAGTTTACTGAATTCTTGGTAATTCATCCCTCTTCTGTTTTCCCTACCTTTCTACTAGTTCAGCCCTTAGTCCTGGCTATTATCATTTTGTGAAACTATTGTTTCCTCAGGGCATCCTTTGTGTGGTGGAAAGGATGATGAACTTAATCTACCTTTAGGGTCCTGGCAGCTTTTCATCTCCCACCAAAGAGTTTTTCTTTCATGGACAAGATTAAATGTCTTAAAATTAAAGATTTTGAATTATTTAACATAAACTTCACAGAGCCAGGTTAATTAATGCAAAGTTTGCATCATATTAGTCTCATATTCAAAAGTTTTTCTTAGCTTTCCATTACTAAAAACTCCAAAGGCCAAAGATAGGCCTGGCACTGAAGGTCATTACATTTGATCAAAGATAGTTTCTGAGGACTTCCCTGGTGGTCCAGTGGTTAAAGCTCTGTGTTTCCAATGAAGGGGATATGAATTTGATCCCTGGTCAGGGAAACTAAGATTCCCACATGCTCTGTGGCCAAAAAAGTAAATAAGTAATCTTTAAGATAATTTTTTTTCTAAAAAAGGTAATTTCTGGTGTCACCATTCACTAATTCAGCATTCACAAACTCCTGCTCCAGCTGATAATCGTTTTCTGCTTTCTAAATGTAAAATGGAGATATATTGCCTTTGCTTTTCCCTTTGTCAATAATGCTTTCCCTGTAACCCTCTTCTATGCAAATCCTCATTATTTTAAGATTCAGCTCGAGCCTGGTCTCTTGGAAGTCTATGTCCATAAGACCTTTTTGTGCTACTTATTCAGGACTTCAACAGTGGTTCAGTGGTAAAGAATCTGCCTGCAATGAAGGAGACATGGGTTCCATCATGGGTCATGAAGATCCCTTGGAGAAGGGAATGGCAACCCGGTCTAGTATTCTCTGCAACTGAGCGTGCATCACCCATGTCCTGCTTATTCAGCGTCCTGTCTAACAAGAATGTAAATTTCCTGGAGACAGAATCTACCTTACATTCCTTTTCTAGAGTTGGAGCCTCTTGATGACAGGATTCTAGTCATCTGTGAATTTCCAACACCCAGTGCAATTCCTGGTAAACAGTAGGTACTTAAAATAAATGTTTTAAATGAATGAATGAATGAATGAACTTCTCTAAAGGGATACAATGGGCTTCCTTGGTGGCTCAAATGGTAAAGAATCCGCCTGCAGTGTCGGAGACCTGGGTTCAATCCCTGGGTCAGGAAGATCCCCTGGAGGAGGGCATGTTTACCCACTCCAGTATTCTTGCCTAGAGAATCCCCATGGACAGAGGAGCCTGGTGGGCTATATGTGTATATATATATATATGCCATGTGGTCCCAAAAAGTTGGACACAGCTGAATGACTAGGCAGAGCAGAGAGACAAGGATACAAGGTTCAATATGTATTCTTCTTTCAGTAGCCTTACATTGAAAGCAGGAGGAAATGCTACAAAAGTGTATCCTACAGTCTGAGACTGGGGGAGAGGGGTCTTCGTTGTCAGGTAGCCACCCTGGCTCCAGGAGATCTTTATACTCTAGGTCATTTTTAGCACCACCATAGGGTGTTGAGCAGTTGTTCCAATTCGAGATCCTTGGGGGAAGAGAAGGTAGCTCTGCTGTTCTGCTTTTCTCCCTGGCATAGAGCCTGGCAGAATATTAATACTGTAGTGCATGCTTCATAAATATTTGAATTAAGGGTAAATATTGAATTATTAGCAAACGGTCAAGCAAGTTGCTCTGGAGTGAGCATGTGGTCCTGCATTTCTGCCTGTGTCCCATCTAGAGATACGTAGTAGCATATTTTTATCTCTAAAAAATCATATACATCTTGACCTTGGTGGTGGACACACCAACCTTAACCTTAATGTGGGAAAATGGCATGGAACTAAGTATACACACACACACACACACACACACACACACACACACAGAGCAATTTTCTTTCTTGGACATTTATCCCAGATAAATGAGAACCTACATTCACACAAAAATCTGTCTACAACTGTTTATAGGAGTTTTATTTCTAATATCTCCCCAAGAGGAAACACTCCAAATGTCCTTCAGTGAGTGTATAGTTCAATAAATCATTGAATTGCTGTATCTTTGAACCATGGAATATCACTCAGTAAGACAAAGGAGCAAACTGTTGACACACAACAACTTGGATGGATTTCAAAGGAACTGTGCTCAGTGAAAAAACCCATCTCAAGAGTTCACTTACTATAGGATTCCATTTATATAACATTCTTGAAATGACAAAATTATAGAGATGGAGAATAGATTAGTGGTTACCAGGGGTTAGAGAGTGAAGTAGGTGGGGATGGGCTGGGGCTACGCACGAGGCATCTTTGTGATGAAACTATGCCGTGTCTCAACTGGTGGTGGTCACAGAAATCTACAGATGTGATAAAATTGCCTGGAACTAAGTACACAGACAGACATACACAAACAAGTGTGTGTAAAACTAAATAAGATTGCTAGAGTACATCAATGTTAATTTCCTAGTTGTGACAATGTTGTATAATTATGTAAGTCACCATGGAATGAAACTGGGCAATGGGTATATGGACTCTCTCTGTGTTATTTCTTACAACTCTGTGAGAATTTACAATTCTCTAGAAATAAAACAGTCTTTAAGAAAAAAAAAAAACATAGCAATTTCTCTGGACCTGGGGCTGTTTTTAGAATTAATATGACAAAATATACAGTGCAGATCTTTGAAAGGCCTTCTTTATGTGTGTAGATCACTAATATTATTTTTAATTCTGAAAGGGTACCTCAGCGTTAGGTTTTATAATTCAAAATTACACCGAACTGATGTACCTAACCCTGATTCTACCTTTTCCATTTGGAGTTTAGAGTTTTATTAATCTCTTTCCCTTATTAGTGTCCACTCGTTTTGCTAACAACTTCAGTAAATGTTTCTACTACTTAAACGATTTTGTGTGAGACGGTGAATGCTGCATTATGTATGGGTGCTCTCTATAAATACTGTTTAAAATTAGATGGCAAAGACTTTTAATTCACATCCTGCCAACTGTTTTACCACACTTTCTTCCCTTGCCTGCTTGCCTGCTATGTTACCCTCTATAATGAGTGAGTTACAGTAATTGTAGCTGGAAAAATCATCATGCAAGGGGAAAAAAAAAGCTCAAAACCTGCCTTATTTTTAAATCAGTAAAGCTTCTGTCATTTTTTGGCTGAGTTACAGCTTCACAGCAAAGTCAAAGAACCAGCAGAGTAAATGCCACGTGGGGAAAGGCTCCGCTGAAGCATAAATTAACTGTATTTCATTTTCCCTTAATAAAGAATTTCAGTTTTTCCACAGTTAACTGTATAATCAATTTGCTCCCCTGCTGGTTTGCTAACTTGCTCTTGGCTTTACTTCAATAATATCGAGCCCAGCCTGGAATGAGAGAAGGAGGAGGAACTGATTTCCCTGAGAATATGCCTCAGTGATAGAACATAGATTTTTCCTTCTGGAATTCTGCTGGGTCTTTTATCCTTAAAGAGTCTGAATGTATTGCCCTCAAGCACCATACCCCTCTGGTCACCCGACTCTCTATTAGAATATCTGGTATATTCATAGAGCTTCTTTATTCACCCCTTGGTAATAGGATGATATTACAGTGTTAAATCCTTTTCAGTTTTCTGCCACCGTGGGCTTTCTAAGTCCCTAATTGCCCCTGGAAGACTTTTTGTTTTGTTATTTAAAAAAAAAAAAAAAATTCACTTAACCATGCAAGAGCTGAGAGTTCTAAGTAAGAAAGTATTTCAAGTTAAGTTGCTTCCGTGAGTAATGAAACGTAACTTTATATCAACTGCTGCTGTACGATCAGCATTTGAATTGTAAAATTATCCTACTGGAAAGGCTGAGAGAGCACAGAAAAAATACATTCTATCCTAACTGCTGATTTGGTTCTTCCTGCCCTTCCCATGCCTAGAAATTATACCCTATACTATGGGTTTGTTCACTAACTCACTTGTAATTCCACATTTTTTCCCCCAGCTCTCTGGATTACAAGACACAAGTTAAACATACAAGATAAACAAATATTATCTTTAGTCACAGAATCACCAGACAAAAAGCTCTTTAGAGCAAGTCATCTCCACCCTCCGCAAGGCTATGTCTGCTCCTCATTCCTAAAGCAGATCTTCAATCTGAGGACAGTACACCGGGTAGAACTGGGGGAAGATACACACCAACATCAAACCATCAACCTCTCCTCTATCAGTTTAAAGTTTTATTTGTCCCCAAATATCTTCACAGTCACATTAACTCCTAAGGTGCCTTACAGAGGGCTGTGGAAGAGTGTAGGGTTACAAAGACTTCCTAGTACTCTTGGTTGAGAAAAGCACAAAGAACCTCTCAGTTCTCAACTTTGATTATGTCCTTTGTTATCCTTCGTTATAGATTTTACTGTATAGCGTTGAACTATATTTCTCATGGCTCTGATTCCTGGCTCATCATTACATAATAGCTTGGGATGAGGTTTTGCTTTTGTCCTCCTCCCCAAATCTATTTTAAATCTCAATGATTTTTTTTTCCTCTTCTGATTTTCCTCAGAGAGTCCCCAGGAAATATTCTAATTGAACTAGTTTTCTCTATTTCACTCAGTGTTTCCATCTGACGAAAGGGTCAATTTAAAGTGACTTTTTTTCCTGAAAGAAATAGTTCTTTTTCTGCAAGTTATGTGAGAATGAGTAAAAAGAAGTTAAAGGATAAGAAAATATGACATTTAGTATGAACTTTGCCTCTCTGGAATGTCTAAGGTTTGATATACACCCTAAACTATGCCTAAAAGGCAAGAAAGCATTCATTACGGTTCTGTTATAGGAACATAAATCTGAGGCTGCTGAGCCATGCTAGGCTTCCTGAAATTTTTTCAGTGAACTGACCAAATCAAAATTTGAGTTTAATTGGCTTGAAATCAGGGCAAAAGTTGAAATTCAAACATACTAGAGTCATGACAATTCATCTTTGTTTTACGGAATCCACTGGAAAATTAATATGAAGATAAGTATGATTAAATTTCTCTTTGGCAACCTTTGAGAATTTCTTTTTAAGTAAAACTGTAATTGAGAATGGCATATTTTTTTGAAGAGAGCAACTTAACACATTGTCGCTGAAGCAGGATGTTCTGGTGAAAGCTGCCCCTTGCCATGTCTCCTCAACATCTAGGTATGGTCAGTCTCATCAAGGCTCCGAACTGCTGAACTGGGCCAAAAAGTACTTTGAAGACAGTTGTTTGACTGCTTTGGGACAAGCCATGACAAGTCTAGGCAATAATTTGAAGGAAACTTCCAAAACAATTATGTTCCAAGCTCCCAATTTAGAAAGTGGTAGGAATAGTGTCCAGTCAAATAATGGTGGACACACCCACTGTGCCCAGTCAGATAACTGTCTAAGAGCTTCACGGTGTGACTCACTTCCAATCCACAGAAAAGATGGTCTGCAAATGTTTTCTTTGAGACTGAAGTTTTTTATCTTCTAATTTCTTCTCAAGAGTGAATCTAAATTCCCACTTTCCTTTCATTTTTTAGCATTTGCTGAGACTTTCACCGTTACTCTGGCCTTTGGTCTATGAATTCAGTATTATTGATCCTTAATCATCTTTCAGATCCTTTTTCTCATCTAATTTCTTGGTAAAGAGTCTCTGCTTGGGCATATTTGTTGTCTCTGATAGGTATTTTTCTTCAAGTTTATAGAGGCTATGGCACAAAGGAGTAAAATGGAAGCTAATGCTCTTTTTCTTTCCTCTGGCCCTTAAGAAAATGAGAGGGCTGAAGGAATCCTTTATGAAAGCAAAAGAAAGCTTTATTGGTCTTTGTAGGGCAGGCAATAATATCTTGATGGTGTGAACATCTTGATGTGAGAAAGCTGGTAGTCTAAAAGGAATGTCTTGAAGGGAAGAAATTCCTTTCTCTTCAGCATGACCATGAGGAACATACACACACACACACACACACACACACATCACAACAGAAGTTCAGAGTGAACAAAGTGAAGGTAAAATTGAAAGAAGTAAGAAGGCTAAAGTTAAAATTCAGTGTACAATACTCTAGTTTTTTTTGTTTTGTTTTGTTTTTGTTTTTGTCCTGTGATCAGAAGCATTCACTGTAACAATTGGACAAGACAGAAATCAGAATACTAGCCAAGAAAGAAACTGCAAGAAAATGTATAAGGAATTTTTGAAATGAGAGACAAACTATCTCTTTCTCTTTTTCCTTTGGTATTAAACTCACCCAGTCTGTTTCTCTCTCACACACACACACATACACACATAACTGATACAACTTAGGAAAAAAAAAGTTTCTTGTTTCCACCTGTACAAGCTTTTGAGAGTGTACAGAAAACGATGTTCTTAATTGCTGTAGTGACACAATAAAGAAAATTTATCAGACAACGTTACCTGGCATTTTTAAGTTAAAAATGGATTTCTCAAATGAGTCAACTTACAAATGAAGAGCAAACTGAAAATTTATCAGTGTCATGTTGCTGCTGCTAAGTCTCTTCAGTCGTGTCCGACTCTGTGTGACCCCATGACCTTTATCAAAAACCTCACCTCTGCCCAAATAATTGTTAGGGGAAACAAGATGAACCAAAGCATCTGCTCCCCGTTTATTCATTTACTAATTATTTAACGAATATTTGTTACAAAACTCCTAAAACATTGGGTAGTGTGAGGGAGTATATCAGTTAGGGTCTCAAGAGTAAACAGATGGCACATTCAAATTAGGATCAACCAAGAGGAGTTTATTTATAGAAGGGATTCATTGCAAAGGTTTGGCTAAGCAGAGACTGTGCAGGAACCCAAGGCCAGTATCATTACCATTGTCATTACCCCTGCGTTCTGAAGGGAGCAGGAGAGGAAAGAGCCAGAGATAGAACTGTGATGAGCAGAGGACTCAGAGGAAAGAGGCCCAGAGACCCAACATCCTGCTGTCACTGGCCCACCACCCTCTGATCTCCATCAGGGGCTCCCAACCGGTTGAAGCTAGAAGGCTCAGCTCTTGTGGACAGAACCCATACCTGCCAGCCCCTACAAGGCAGCACAGAAGAGAAAAAGGAGATCCAGAAGGGAAGATTCAGACAAGTAAGAAAGGTCCCGTCCTCAAAGAGTTTACTTTCTTTTTAGAAAGTGGGTGTGTTCACATGTAACAGGAAGAGCCTTGAGAGCTATTAAGCAAGGACAAACCAAGGGTGAATGTCCCATTGGGGCAGCGGGGCAATAGAAACACCGTGAGCCTATATGCTCTGAATGGCTGGTACGCTTCTTCAGTTGAGTTCAGTTCAGTCGCTCAGTCGTGTCCAACTCTTTGAGACCCCAAGAATCACAGCAAGCCAGCCCTCCCTGTCCATCACCAACTCCCAGAGTTCACACAAACTCACATCCATCGAGTGGGTGATGCCATCCAGCCATCTCATCCCCTGTCGTCCCCTTCTCCTGCTGCCCCCAATCCCTCCCAGCATCAGAGTCTTTTCCAATGAGTCAACTCTTTTAGTAGCATCCCAAGCAGGACTGTAGAACGATGCACACCTTTCTAATTTCTAGATGCCTTTCTTCTTATAGGATGATCATATAAGAAGCTTGGGAAAGGGAGTGCAGTTTTATTATGTGAAATATATACCCTATTTGCAATCCTTCCTCTTACCATAGAAGCATGAGGTTGCCCTGTGATTCTGGACTTCACAGCATGTCTTATACATACACTACACCCCCTGGTAATTCATATCCTCTTTAAAATAAAATTTATCTTGCTTTCGGTATTACCTACCCTTCAACGCTAAAATTCCACTTAGTTCTCCAACACTAAATTCTTCCTCTTCTTCTTTGACACCAGAGCACCTAAATCCTTACATTGTTAATTCTGAAAACTTTGATATTAAGTTGCTTAAAGACTTATGAATTTTTAAATATTTCTTTTATATTCTTTTTCACAGTCTCTAAGGCTTCCCTGGTGGCTCAGAGGTTAAAGCATCTGCCTGTAATGCAGGAGACCTGGGTTCGATCCCTGGCTTGGGAAGATCCCCTGGGGAAGGAAATGGCAACCCACTCCAGTATTCTTGCCTGGAGAATCCCATGGACAGAGGAGCCTGGTGGGCTACAGTCCACGGGGTCGCAAAGAGTTGGACATGACTGAGCTAATTCACTTCACTTCACTTCACAGTCTCTAGCACTCTGCATAGTACAGGAAGGGTACTGGGTTTGATTATTTATATCTGATTATCTGGACAGATAAACTGTCCCATTGAAGCTAACATAACATTTATTCTTCAGCCTGCTGGATCAAGAGTCTCCATTTGTGGATCAATCATATGCCCTGCTTTGCTGGAATAGCGTCAGTTTATGCTTATATTGGGGCTTCCCAGGTGGTTCAGTGGTAGAGAATCTGCCTGCCAATGCAAGAGATGCAGGTCCAATGCCTGGATGGGGAAGAGCCCCTGGAGGAGGAAATGGCAACCCACTCCAGTATTCTTGCCTGGGAAACCCCATGGACAGAGGAGACTGGCAGGCTACAGTCCAAGGAGTCGCTAAAGAGTCCAACACAACTGAGAGACTAAACAACAACATGCCTATATTATCTGAGTAAGTACTAATAGCTCTCTCTCCTCATTTGTCAATATATCCTGAAGAAAATATTTGTAATGCATGTATCAGGTAAGTGTTTGGTATCTGTAATATATAAAGAATTCTATTTAAGTTGAAATATAGTTAATTTACAATGTTGTGTTAGTTTCAGATATACAGCGAAGTTTTATCACTTCAGTTCAGTTCAGTCGCTCAGTCGTGTCCAGCTCTTTGCAACNCTGATGCTGGCAAAGGTCGAAGGCAAAAGGAGAAGAGGTCAGCAGAAGAAGAGATGGTTGGATCACATTACTGACTCAATGGACATAAGTTTGAGCAAGCTCTAGGAGATGGTGAAGGACAGGGAAACCTGGTGTGCTGCAGTCCATGGGGCTTCAAAGGGTCAAACACAACTGAGCGACTGAACAACGACAACAATCATACATATATCTACATGGCCTATCCACTTCCATGATTATTTTAAATTCATAATTTTAACCATGTTCATTGTTTTTTATTTATATATTGATTTTCAGAGAAGGAAATAGCAACTCACTCCAGTACTCTTGCCTGGAGAATTACATGGACAGAGAACCCTGGGGGGGTGTGCTGCAGTCCATGGGGTTGCAGATTCTGACACGACTAAGCAACTAACACATACACACACTGATTTTTTTCTGAAAAAATTGTAAAATTATCATTTTTAAAATAGATAATTAAATAAGAATTTTTATGTTTAATATACAGCTTCAATTCAGTTCAGTTCAGTTCAATCGCTCAGTCGTGTCCGACTCTCTGCCACCTCATGAACTGCAGCATGCCAGGCCTCCCTGTCCATCACCAACTCCTGGAGTTCACTCAAACTCATGTCCATAGAGTCAGTGATGCCATCCAGCCATCTCATCCTCTGTCATCCCCTTCTCCTCCTGCCCCCAATCCCTCCCAGCATCAGAGTCTTTTCCAGTGAGTCAACTCTTCACATGAGGTGGCCAAAGTACTGGAGTTTCAGCTTTAGCATCATTCCTTCCACCTAAAAGCAGCAATTACTTGCTCTATTCAATTAGTTTTCTGTTATTTTGTAGAAACCAGTATAATTCTGAATATTAACCAAGACAGATAACCCCAACCTAGAAATACAATGGCAGTAATTTGTTTAATTAACCTTAGAACAGTTGACAGTGGTAGTACAATCAGTGACCGTCTTGTGACTACTCTGAAGATGTGTTTAGACAGGCCTGGTTGTCAATACACCAAATCTGCTGCCCACCAAACTCTCTCTCCTGCTGCCCACCAAACTCCCCCCAAACCACATACACTTTTGGTATGTAGTTTTTAAAGGCTAAATCCAACTACTAGCAATGACAAGAGTTTAGGAGTTAAGAGTTTAAGAGTTAAGCATGAACTACAGAGCACTGCTAGATAGTAAACAAATTTTTGTAAAAGAATGTCCTGACATTTATATATTTTACTAAACTAATTTAAAAGTATTTTTAAAATGTCAAATTTTGAAAAGGGACTAAGAAAGATTTTTGGACATTCTAGTTTAAAAAAATTTCATAATCATATGTTACCACAAGGGATCCCCACAGATAAGTACATTGGTTCAAAATAAAAATAAAATATCAATGGGTTTTTTTTTAATCAAACTGAAGCTCAAGCATGAAAATATTCTAAAATAATGAAATAAGGTAACTACAACAAAATAATGTAGATATATAAATAATTTATATATTTTATATATTAGCATATATAAATATATCTATTCATAATTTATCAAACACACTGAAAGTATTGTATCAGCATTATTTCAAGTCATTTGTTTTATACCTAGCCCCATATAATTAAAAAAGCATTTTATCTGCTCTCTATGATTAAAAATTATCAAACTCTCTTTTTGTGGACAAGTTCAACAAAAAGACATTCTCATAGTAGTGAAATATCACTCCACTAGTTTTCCTATAAAGGAAAATCAAATTTTCAAATGTATATGGTAATAAAATATGAAAATATATATAATACACTATTTTGTTGGACAAGAAAAATTTGCTTGAAATTTATTTATAATATAAATTTCAATTATAGTGACATTGATTTGTTGAAATGCCCATAAGTAAATTTATGTCATAACTAAGTAGGAAATGAACATGGCTTAGTATGCCCAAATATTTAACAATAATGCCTTAATCTCTCCAGTAATAAAAATCTATCTAACATGTTTTGTGTTAGTTCAGTTCAGTTCAGCCACTCAGTCATGTCCAATTCTTTGCAACCTCATGAACCACAGGACGCCAGGCTTCCCTGTCCATCACCAACTCCAGAGTTCACCCAAACCCATGTCCATTGAATCAGTGATGCCATCCAACCATTTCATCCTCTGTTGTCCCCTTCTCCTCCTGCCCTTGATCTTTCCCAGCATCAGGGTCTTTTCAAATGAGTCAGCTCTTTGCATGAGGTGGTCAAAGGACCGGAGTTTCAGCTTCAACATCCGTCCTTCCAATGAATACCCAGGACTGATCTCCTTTAGGATGGACTGGTCGGATCTCCTTGCAGTCCAAGTGATTCTCAAGAGTCTTCTTCAACACAACAGTTCAAAAGCATCAATACTTTGGCACTCAGATTTCTTTATAGTCCAACTCTCACATCCATACATGACCACTGGAAAAACCATAGCCTTGACTAGATGAAACTTTGTTGACAAAATAATGTCTCTGCTTTTTAATATGTTGTCTAGGTTCATCATAACTTTCCTTCCAAGGAGTAAGCATCTTTTAATTTTATTACATGTTTTGTGTAGTATGTAATAAAATAATTATTTCAAATAAAATATGCTTTTAAAAATATGTTTAAAATATGCTTTCAAAGTTCTTTTTATAGACTCTTTAATAATAGTCATCCTTACAGCTGGCTATAATTTTATACATATTTAATTGACACATGGGGAAATGTATACAAATTAATAATGTAAAATAAATATGAGTTTTGCTATAAAATAATTTTTAACTTACACATAAACCTTATCTTTGCAACCAAATAATATGAAACTTTAGCTGAAGCCAGTGTTCAGCTGACGTGAGAAAAAAATACTGTCATGTGCCACCTGGTTACCCTACAAGGTATATCATCAATTTAATATCCATACTTGAAAGTGAAAGCGAACCTTGCTCAGTTGTGTCTGACTCTGCGATCCAAGGGACTAAACAGTCCATGGAATTCTCCAGGCCAGAATACTGGAGTGGGTAGCCTTTTCCTTCTTCAGGGGATCTTACCGAGCCAGGGATCAAACCCAGGTATCCCACATTGCAGGCAGATTCTTTACCAGCTGAGCCACAAGGGAAGGCCAAGGATACAGGAGTGGCCTATCCCTTCTCCAGCAGATCTTCCCAGTCCATGAATCAAACCAGGGTATCCTGCTTTGCAGGCAGATTCTTTACCAACTGACCTATCAGAGAAGCCCTAAATATATTTATAGACCTAGATAGTCCACAGAATTCTCTAAGTTAGAGTACTGGAGTGGGTAGCCTTTCCCTCCTCCAGGGGATCTTCCCAATCCAGGGATCAAATCCAGGTCTCCTGCATTGCAGGTCAATTCTTTACCAACTGAGCCACTTCCTTACTCCTAATACTATCCATATACATCCTCGTATACACACATATATATAACATGCTGCTGCTGCTTAGTCGCTTCAGTCATGTCTGACTCTGTGCGACCCCATAGATGGCAGTCCACCAGGCTCCGCCATCCCTGGAATTCTCCAGGCAAGAACACTGGAGTGGGTTGCCATTGCCTTCTCCATATACAACATAGAGTTTATAATAAGAACTTCATGATGTCTTGATAAAATAAAAATATTCATCACCAGACATTTTTGTAAAATTTTCATCATAAAAAGCAATAACCAAAGTAAACACATATTACAATGCAGAAACAATTGCAACAATACTGAGAATAGAAGAATCAAAAAATTATAAATACTACATTCAAAGACATATGAAAAGTTATCACATCCATAAAATAAAAATTGTAAGGTATAGAAAGTACAGAACCAAAAGTTGTTCAAAATTTTAAAATAATAATAGAAATATAAAAATCAGCATATATTTTGTAAGTTGACATTAGGATCTTCAGAAATTATAAAAAGAAAATGAGTATTATAATCAGTTCAGTTTAATTCAGTTGCTCAGTCCTGTCTGACTCTTCAGTGATGTCATCAAACCATCTCAACCTCTGTCTTCCCCTTCTCCTGCTCTAAACTTTCCAAGCATCAGGGTCTTTTCAAATGAGTCAGCTCTTTGCATCAGGTGGCCAAAGTATTGGAGTTTCAGCTTCAGCATCGGTTCAGTTCAGTTCAGTTCAGTTGCTCAGTCATGTTCGAATCTTTGCAACCCCATGGACTGCAACTTCAATAAATATTCAGGGCTAATTTCCTTACGGATTGACTGGCTGTATCTCCTTGCAGTGATTCTCAAGAGCCTTCTCCAACACCACAGTTCAATAGCATTGATTCTTTGGCACTCAGCTTTCTTTATAGTCCAACTCTCGCATTCGTACCTGACTACTGGAAAAACAATAGCTTTGACTAGATGGACCCTTGTCGGCAAAGTAATGTCTCAGCTTTTTAATATGCTATCTATCTAGGTTAGTCGTAGCTTTCTTCCAAGGAGCAAGTATCTTTTAATTTCCTAGCTGTAGTCACCATCTGCAATGATTTTGGAGCCCAAGAATATAAAGTCCACCACTGTTTACATTGCATCATAATAGGCAAGAATTTTTAAAGATCAACCCAGGAGGGATGACAAGAGGCCCTACTAATGAGAACTTCATTCATTAAAGAGTAATATTCTGAGAGGCAATGCTGAGATCAGAGACATTAGTTCTCAAGCAGAAAATCTGGACTAGGACGTAACATGCCTTTCGACCAGCCACTATCATGTGACTACGAAAGAGCACATATTTCAGAGCTAGCAAGGGTTTTCAAATAATCTCTTTGTTCTTTTTCTAAGAGAAATATTATAAATTCTGCTCCCTCAAAATTAGGAAGTATATCAAAATGGAGGAAAATATGAGTTTCAAACATAAGAAAGAAACCTAGGAAACGCTCAACAAATAAGAACAGAGGACTAGAACATACAGTGGGCAGCTTCATCTGTCCTTCTGGCCTTGAATGGAAGAGAAAGTGAAAGTATGGGAAAAGTTGTTATGTGAAATACAGACTTGTGAACTGGACAATCCAGTTCATCTGACGAATTCCACTGCCTAGAAAATTCAATTGATGTGTCCCTTAGTAACAACAGAATAAGGCAGGCTTAGCCTTAGGATTGAAAAAAAAAACAAAACAAAACAAAAACAAACAAACAAAAAAAAAACAGCTTAAGACCAAAATATAAGTCAAATATCAACTCTCAGAAAAAGAAAATGAAATTAGAAAATCTATAAACAAAAATGATAGAGTATACTATAATTTCAACAGTAGAAAAAACTTGTATAATCATCTAAGCTAAAATCTTGAATACTGATTTAACCAAAAATGTATAGGGAATATACAGGAGCCAGATATACATGTTAAGATAGTGAATATCTAGATTTTATGCAAGTAGTTGGTAAGGAAAATTGATGTCAATAGACAGATCTAATATTTCAATACATAGAATAAATAGTTAAAAGAATTTTAAAATAGTTCCTTTTGGTGAGCAGCAATCTGAAGATGGAATATAAAACTTATTTTTGCTATTTCAACTTAATTCATAAGATGTTACATAGTATACAATATATTACTATAGTACATTGATAAAAGGGAAAAAAAAAGATGTAGTCCCTTATATATAGCTTGAAATTTAGCTGTATTTACAAATATTTTGAATTATGGTATTTTATACTGTAAAGAAATGACTAGTTTATTTTTATATTTGTTTTTAAATAGTTTGATGAAACAGATGGTTTTAGGCTGCTATTTACAAGCATCCTACTCCAAATAACATATTTTATTGTGGATAGACTTTATGCCAAACAAATGAAAACCTGAATTGGATACAAACATAATTATAATCATTATTTTTTTTTTGACTTTTGAGAAACATACCATGTGCTACCCAATAATTTTAATCAAATATTAGACAACACATCATGGCGGTGATGAGCTTTGTTTGCTCTGGACTCAGACCATGGTTTCTGCTCTCTATGTGGCCTTGGCCAAATTTCCATGGCCTCTTTGTGCTTCTCATCTCCAATATTTAATAACATAAAACTAATAGACCAGAATCATAATGTTTATGGGAATTAGATAATTTACAGTAATAAATAACAACTGCACTTGGCAGTAGTAAGAGCTTTATAATTATTAGCCAAGTTACCATTATCAGGACAAAGTATTTTATGAGTAGAGAAGAACAAAGAGAAAAATCTGAAAAGTCATTAGACATTTTATCCTTTTCAGTTTCTTTTTATAGTTTTCCACTCCATCTTTATTTTATTCTCTCATTGATTCATAAGTATGTGTTAATCTTATTTTCATTAACAAAATAAAATAGCTTCAAAGAAAAACAATAGTTTACTTGCATTTGCAATTCTTTAATCAACTGCATCACAATGTACTAATGATCCATGTATATACATTCACACTTATGAATAAGATTCACAGTAACTTAAACATAAAACATAAAATCATTCTAACTGTAGGTCATGCCAAAGGATTAATTTCTGGAAATCTACCAACTGTTGTCTATACAGCTCTCTAACTTCCAGAGTACATTATGCAAAATGCTGGGCTGGATGAGTCACAAACTGGAATCAAGATTTCCAGAAAAAATAAAAAAATCAGATATGCAGATGATAACATTCATGGCAGAAAGTGAAGAGGAACTAAAGAGCCTCTTGATGAGGGTGAAAGAGGAGAGTGAACAGCTGGGTTAAAACTCAGCATTCAAAAAACTAAGATCATGGCATATGCTTCCATCACTTTGTAGCAAACAGATAGGAAAACATTGGAAGTGGTGACAGATTTTATTTTCTTGGGCTTCAAAATCATTGTAGATTGTGGCTGCAGTCATGAAATTAAAAGGTGCTTGCTCCATGGAAGTAAAGCTATCACAAACCTAGACAGCATGTTAAAAAGCACAGACACCACTTTACCAACAAATGTCCATACAGCCAAGCTATGGTTTTTACAGTAGTCATGGAGGGATGTTACAGTTGGGCCAAAAAGATGTCTGAAGCACTGGAGAATTGATGCTTTCAAACTGTGGTGCTGGAGAAGACTCTTGAGAATCCCTCGGACTGCAAGGAGATCAAATCAGTCAGTCTTAAAGGAAATTAATCCTAAATATTCATTGTAAGGACTGATGCTCAATCTGAAGCTCCAATTCTTTGGCCACTTGCTGTGAAGAGCTGACTCACTAGAAAAAAACCCTAATGCTGGGAAAGACTGAAGGCAAAAGGAGTAGAGACTGGCAGAGAATGAGATGGTTGGACAGCATCACTGACTCACTGGACATGATTTGGTCAAACTATGGGAGACAGCAGAGGACAGGGAAGCCCAGTGTGCTACAGTCCAAGGGATTGTAAAGAGTTAGAGGAAACTTAGCTATTGAACAACTTCTGATATCATCCTCATCATTTTTGTTTTACAGCAATATATAGAACCCTTAATGTAACATCTTCAAACAAAAACTAAAATAAATATCAATATATATTTTAATGTTATGGATTCCCCAACTCTATAGAATGATAAGATGGAAACATCTTTTCAGAGCTTCTAATAGTATGGGTTCTTATGAAAAGTCACCTGTGTCTATGATCTCCTTGAGTAATTCCATTCTTTTAAGCCTCTTCTTTATTATTCAGGCACAGAGATTATCACCATAAATTCTACATCAACAATTTGGTAAAGTAATTAAATGAGATAATGTTTAAAATTCTTAAATTACAGCTCAGAAAAGACTAATTAGTTATTGACTGTAGATTAAACTATACCAAAACTACAGCAATGAAAACACTTGGTAGGTTTTAAATTATTCTCATGTAATATCTAAGCTTATATTTAACCAGGAAAAGAAGTTAAATGTCAGTACAAATGTTTTAAAGTACTCACTAGAAATGAAAATGAATTTGTTATATTTATATTGAATTCAGCAGAATTACATCAGGATTTAAATAACTACACAGTAGAGAAAAATGTATCTTAGATAGTATCCAGTTTCTTCATTTTATAAGAAACATAATCTCTGTAGACATCCATGGCAAACAGAATAAAACAAGTATATCATCTTGCAAAACATGTTTTACTTTAAGAGATACTTAGGAAATGCAGAGGAATGTACTGTTTTATGAAAGCATATTCTGGGCTTGATTTAGGTGATACCTGAGTGGTTAGTGGTTTTCCCTTCTTTATTTAGTTTAAGTCTGAATTTGGCAATAAGGAGTTCATGATTTGAGCCCCAGTCAGCTCCAGGTCTTGATTTTGCTGACTGTATAGAGCTTCTCCATCTTTGGCTGCAAAGAATATAACCAATCTGATTTTGGTATTGACCATCTGTGATGTCCATGTGTAGAGTCTTCTCTTGTGTTGTTGGAAGACTGTGTTTGCTATGACCAGTGTGTTCTCTGGGCAAAACTCGATTAGCCTTTGCTCTGCTTCATTCTGTACTCCAAGGCCAATTTAACTGTTACTCCAGGTGCTTCTTCACTTCCTACTTTTCCATTCCAGTCCCCTCTGATGAAAAGGACATATTTTTGCAGTGTTAGTTCTAAAAGGTCTTCTAGGTCTTCATACAACTGTTCAACTTCAGCTTCTTCAGTATTACTGGTCGGGGAAAAGACTTGGATTACTGTGATATTGAATGATTTGCCTTGGAAGCGAACAGAGATCATTTTGTCATCTTCAAGATTGCATCCAAGTACTACATTTTGGACTCTTTTGTTGACTATGATGGCTACTCCATTTCTTCTAATGGATTCTTGCCCACAATAGTAGATATAACGGTCATCTGAGTTAAATTCACTCATTGAAGTCCATTTTAGTTTGCTGATTCATAAAATGTCGATGTTCCTTCTTGCCATCTCCTGTTTGACCACTTCCAATTTGCCTTGACTCATGGACCTAACATTCCAGGTTCCTATACAATATTATTCTTTACAGCACTGGCCCTTGTTTCCATCACCAGTCATATTCACAACTTGGTATTGTTTTTGCTTTGGCTCCATCTCTTCATTCTTTCTTGAGTTATTTCTCCACTGATCTCCAGTAGCATATTGGGTACCTACATACCTGGGAAGTTCATCATTCAGTGACTTATCTTTTTTCTTTTTCATACTGTTCATGTGTTTGTCAAGGCAATAATACTGAAGTGGTTTACTATTCTCATCTCCAGTGAACACATTTTGTCAGAGCTCTCCAACATGACCCATCCGTCTTGATTTGCCCTACAAGGCATGGCTCATGGTTTTATTGAGTAAGACAAGGTTGTGGTCCATGTGATCAGATTGGTTAGTTTTCTGTGATTGTGGTTTCAGACTGTCTGCCTTCTGATGCCCTCTCTCAGTGCCTATTGTATTACTGAGATTTCTCTGACTTTGGAAGTGAAGTTTCTTCCTTCGGCTGCTAGCCACTCCAGCGCCACTCAGCCACCACTCACTGCAGTCCCTTATGATTATACAGTGGATGTGAGAAATAGATTTAAGGGACTAGATCTGATAGACAGAATGCCTGATGAACTATGGATGGGGGTTCGTGACATTATCAAGACCATCCCTAAGAAAAAGAAACGCAAAAACGGAAAATGGCTTTCTGAGGAGGCCTTACAATAGTTGTGAAAAGAAGAGAAGTGAAAAGCAAAGAAGGAAAGGAAAGANGAAATAGATTTAAGGGACTAGATCTGATAGACAGAATGCCTGATGAACTATGGATGGGGGTTCGTGACATTATCAAGACCATCCCTAAGAAAAAGAAACGCAAAAACGGAAAATGGCTTTCTGAGGAGGCCTTACAATAGTTGTGAAAAGAAGAGAAGTGAAAAGCAAAGAAGGAAAGGAAAGATATATCCATGTGAATGCACAGTTCTAAAGAAGAGTAATGCAACATAAGAAAGCCTTCCTCATTGATCAGTGCAAAGAAATAGAAGAAAACAAGAGAATGGGAAAGACTAGAGATCTCTTCAAGAAAATGAGAACTACCAAGGGAACATTTCATAAAGAGATGGGCTCAATAAAGGTTAGGGACCTAACAGAAGCAGAAAATACTCAGAAGAGTTGGCAAGAATTCACAGAAAAACTGCACAAAAAAGATCTTCATGACCCAGATAATCACAGTGGTGTGATCACTCTCCTAGAGCCAGATATCCTGGAATGAGAAGTCAAGTGGGCCTTATGAAGTATCATTATGATCAAAGCTAATGGAGCTAATGGAATTGTAGTTGAGCTATTTCAAATCCTAAAAGATGATACTATGAAAGTGTTTCACTCAATATGCAGCAAATTTGGAAACCTCAGCAGTGGCCACAGGACTGGAAAAGGTCAGTTTTCATTCCAATCCCAAANACTGGAAAAACCATAGCCTTGACTAGATGGACCTTTGTTGATGAAGTAATGTCTCTACTTTTCAGTATGCTATCTAGGTTGGTCATAACTTTTCGTTTTATATATATATATATATATATATATATATTCTTTTTCAGATTCCTCCCTGTTACAGGTTATTACAAGGTATTGAATATAGTTCCCTGTGCTATACAGTAGGATTATTGTTTACTCTTTTGTATAGTGTGCATCTGTTAATCCCAAACTCCTAATTTATCCCTCCCACCTCCTGTATAAAGAATTCTTACAACTCAAAAGTGAAAAGGCAGAGAACTCTACTTAAAAATGGGAAAAGGCAGAATAAGGGAAATAAAAGCAAAAGGAAACAATGGAGATCTACTTAAACTCAAAACCTTTTGCACAGCAAAGGAAACAATATACAAAATGACAACCCACATATTGGGAGAAAATATTTGCAAATGATGTGACCAATAAGGGATTAATCTCCAAAATTTACTAACAGCTTATGATGCTTAATAGCATTAAAACAGACAACCCACTCATAAAATGGGCAGAAGACCCAAACAGACATTTCTCCAAAGAGGACATTCAGATGTCCAATAGGCACATGAAAAGATGTTCAACGTTTCTAGTTATTAGAGAAATGCAAATCAAAACTACAATAAGATACCACCTCACACCAGTCAGAATGGCCATCATCAAAAAATCCACAAACAACAAATGCTGGAGAGGGTGTTAAGAGAAAGGAACCCTCTTACACTGTTGATGGGAGTGGAAATTGGTGCAGTCTCTACGGAGAACAGTATGGAGGTACCTTAAAAAAACTAAATGTAAAGCTACCATATGACCCTGCAATCACATTCCTGGGGATGTATCCGGAGAAAAACACGATCCAAAAGGATTCATGCCCCCATATGTTGATTGCAGCACTGTATTTATTTAGTTTGTTTTATGTTTATTGCAGTTAATTGCAGTTTCAATAAACACTATGCTTATTGCAGTTTACAATAGCCAAGTCACAGAAGCAACTTAAATGTCCATCCACAGAGAAATGAATAAAGAAGATGTGATACATATAGCCAACGGTATATTCAGTTCAGTTCAGTTCAGTTGCTCAGTCTGTTCGACTCTTTGAGACCCCATGAATCACAGCACGCCAGGCCTCCTTGTCCATCACCAACTCCCGGAGTTCACTCAAACTTCCGTTCATTGAGTCGGTGATGCCATCCAGCCATCTCATCCTCTGCCATCCCCTTCTCCTCCTGCCCCCAATCCCTCCCAGCATCAGAGTCTTTTCCAATGAGTCAATTCTTCGCATGAGGTGGCCAAAGTACTGGAGTTTCAGCTTCAGCATCATTCCTTCCAAAGAAATCCCAGGGCTGATCTCCTCTAGAATGGACGGGTTGGATCTCCTTGCAGTCCAAGGGACTCTCAAGAGTCTTCTCCAACACCACAGTTCAAAAGCATCAATTCTTTGGCACTCAGCCTTCTTCACGGTCCAACTCNCTGTCCATCACCAACTCCCGGAGTTCACTCAAACTTCCGTTCATTGAGTCGGTGATGCCATCCAGCCATGTCATCCTGTCATCCCCTTCTCCTCCTGCCCCCAATCCCTCCCAGCATCAGAGCCTTTTCCAATGAGTCAATTCTTCGCATGAGGTGGCCAAAGTACTGGAGTTTCAGCTTCAGCATCATTTCTTCCAAAGAAATCCCAGGGCTGATCTCCTCTAGAATGGACGGGTTGGATCTCCTTGCAGTCCAAGGGACTCTCAAGAGTCTTCTCCAACACCACAGTTCAAAAGCATCAATTCTTTGGCACTCAGCCTTCTTCACGGTCCAACTCTCGCATCCATACATGACTACGGAAAAACCATAGCCTTGACTAGAGGGACCTTTGTTGGCAAAGTAATGTCTCTACTTTTGAAAAAGAATGAAATAATGCCATTATGGATGGACCTAGAGAATGTCATACTGAGTGGTAAGTCAAATAGAGAAGGAAAAATATTTTGTAACAACCCTTATATGTGGAATCTAAAAAGAAATTATACAAATGAACTTAATTATAAAACAGAAAGACACTCACAGACATAGAAAACAAACTTAGGTTGCCAGGAGAAGGGATAGTTAGGGACTTTGGGAAGGTCATGTACACATTGTTATATTTAAAATGGATAACCAACAAAGACCTATTGTATAGCACATAGAACTCTGCTCAATGTTATGTGGCAGCCTGGGTGGGAGAGGGACTTGGGGGAGAATGCATGTGTGTGTGTGAAAGTCCCTCAGTTGTGTCCAACTCTTTGTGACCCCATGGACTGTAGCCTGCCAAGCTCCTCTGTCCTTGGAATTCTCCAGGCAAGAATACTGGAGTGGGTAGCCATTCCCTTCTCCAGGGGATCTTTCCAATCCTAGGCAGATTCTTTACCATTCACCTGAAACTACTGCAACATTGTTAATCAGCTACACTCCAATATAAAATAAAAAGTTTAAAGTCTGGGGAAAAAATACTTCTGAAGACTTAAAAAATAAATAACGAAAAATAGGCAGAGGACTTAAACAGATTTTTCCCCAAAGAAGATATATAAATAGCCAATAAGCACATGAAAAGGGACTCAACCTCAGGAAATGCAAATCAAATCACAGTGGGATACCATAGCTATAATAAAAAAGAGAAAAATAGCAAGTGTTGGTGAGGATGTACCCTCATAAATGGCTGGGAGGAATGTAAAATGGTGTAATGTAAATGTAATGTCACTATGTAAAATGTAAATGTAAATGCCTCTATGGAAAACAGTATGCTAGTTTCTCAAAAAGTTAAACAAGAATTCTCACATGACCCAATAATTTCATTTCTAGGTGTATACACAAGAAAAGTGAAGAGGCATCCACACAAAAGCTGGTACATGGGTGTTCATAGCTGCATTATTAGTGATAACTGAAAGGTATAAATAACACAAATATTCATCAGCTGATGAGTGGCTAGACAGCTGTGGTATAACCATACAATGGAATATCATTCACCCACGAAAAGGAATGAATTACTGATTCATGCTACAACAGATGAACCTTGAAAATATTATGCTCAGTAAGAGAAACTGGATACCAAAAGTAAAATATTACATGAGTCCATTCATATGAAATGTCCAGAATAGGCAAATCCATAGTAAACTAGGTTGCTAGGGCCTGGGGGAAAGAGGGGTCCTTTAGGGGAGATGAAAATGTTCTAGAACCATGCAGAGTTGTACAACACTGAATATACTAAAAACCACTCAATCGTACACTTTAGAATGGTGAATTGTATATTATGTGAATTAAATCTCAATTTCAAAAACTGCAAAAAAATCTATAACAGATCAAAATCGCAATGTGTCCTGGTTTGAACTATTAATTATACTATAATTCTATCTCATACAGCAATTATTAGGGATTAATTGGCAGACTAAAGATGACAAAAGCTGCAAGGGGCTGGGAGCTCAAATAATGAAAAAAGATCTTTTTGCAAGACCCAGTTCTCTAAGAGATAGACAGTTAACATTATAGGAAGAAAGCTTTGGTCCTGTGTTTTCAATCTGATATCCTTCTCCAATGCATGAAAGTGGAAAGTGAAAGGGAAGTCACTCAGTTGTGTCTGACTCCTAGTGACCCCGTGGACTGCAGCCTACCAGGATCCTCCGTCCATGGGGTTTTCTAGGCAAGAGTACTGGAGTGGGGTGCCATTGCCTTCTCCTATTCAGGAGAAAGACCAGACTGAAATTCTAGATTCTCTTGAAGAGTCAAGGTTAATACTCCTTAGTACAGAAGTTCCCCTACCTGGCAAATTTTAACTTAGAACTTTCAAAAAAAGGAGCAAAACTAGAGGTCTACATGTCACTCGCTCAGTTGTGTCTGACTCTTTGCGACCCCATGGACTGTAGCCCTCCAGGCTCCTCTGTGCATAGAATTCTCCAGGCAGTAATACTGGAGTGAGGAGCTATTCACTTCTCCAGGGGATCTTCCTGACCCAGGGGTCAAACTGGCATTGAAGGCAGATTCTTTACCATCTGATCCACAAGGGAAGTGTATAGGAGGCCTACAGGCCTAACGTTAACTCAGCAGAGACAGGAGCTTAAGGACTGCAGGTCACGGCCCAAGTGCTGCTGCTAAAATTTTGTTCAGGATCTCACTATCACCCTAGTGTTCATGGCACATTGCAGTGAGCCCAAGTCCAGTGTCAGTGGCAGGCAGAGAGCTAGGAAAGTCCTAGAGCTGCTAAAGGGATCCCTTGGGCTCTTGGTGACTCATCAAGTAAAGGAGTTGTCTCCTTCTCTGCATGTGTGGTGGAGATGAAACAAACTCATTCTGCACAAAGATGACTGGTATGATGTATATCAGCCTGGCTCTGAAGCTCAAAAATGAACTCCCACTTCTTAAGAGAAATGTATTTGAGATCTACAAATTTATAAACCCACGTTGTTTTGAAGTAGAAAGGTATGCTGAAGTTAGGCCCTGCCTTTGTTTTCTTTTTATTTTTTCCGTTCAGTTCAGTCGCTCAGTTGTGTCCAACTCTTTGTGACTCCATGGACTGTAGCACATCAGGCTTCCCTACTCATCACCAACTCCTGGAGTTGGCTCAAACTCACGTCCGTTGAGGTGACGATGCCATCCAACCATGTCATCCTCTGTTGTCCCTTTCTCTTCCTGCCATCAATCTTTCCCAGCATCAGGGTCTTTTCCAGTGAGTCAGTTCTTCACATCAAGTGGCCAAAGTACTGGAGTCTCAACTTCAGTATCAGTCCTTCTAGTGGATACTCAGGACTGATTTCCTTCAGGATTGACTGGTTTGATTACGGCTGTGCTGGGTCTTCGATCCTGTACACAGGCTTTCTCTAGTTGAGACAAGCGGGAGCTACTCTCTAGTTGCAGTGTGAGGGCTTCTCATGGTGGTGGCTTCTCTAGCTGTGGAGCACGGGTTCTAGAGCACAGACTCAACAGTTAGTTCTGAGGCTTAGTTGCTTCAAAGCACGTGGACTCTTCTCAGACCAGGGATCGAAGCCATGTTTCCTGCATTGGCAGGTGGATTCTTTACCACTGAGCCACCAAGAAAGCCCCTGTCTTTGTTTTAAATCAGCTGTTGGGTGAAATGTTTCCTATTAGATAAAATCCCCTGAACTGTCAACGAGGCCCTTCAGATGAGCATCANAAGCACGTGGACTCTTCTCAGACCAGGGATCGAAGCCATGTTTCCTGCACTGGCAGGTGGATTCTTTACCACTGAGCCACCAAGGAAGCCCCTGTCTTTGTTTTAAATCAGCCGTTGGGTGAAATGTTTCCTATTAGATAAAATCCCCTGAACTGTCAACGAGGCCCTTCAGATGAGCATCAACCCTGCCTCAGTTTGCCACACCATCTTCTTGTCCTTCCTTTTATTTCTTTCTCCCTTCCTTTTATTGAAGATTTTCTCTAGACTTAATACAAAGTACTCATAAAAGCAAATGCTGAATATTTTCCCTCAGAGACTTCATCATCAAGTTAAAAAAACAAATAGAAATACTTAAAAAATGCTAGATAATCTTATGCTTTAAACCACCTATAAGCATGTTATACAGTAATAAATGATCAAATTTGAAATGAGCAATACAGGAATATACACTATGCGTTTAGGAGGAAGAACACCATGGGATGAAAAAGATTGAGAATAGTTCATGTTTCATTTAAGGGAACTCTCATTTTGAAGAACTGAAGGATTTTCTACTGACAAGTGAAATATGTTGCCTATTGACTAGGATTTGAAAATAGTTTTGTTTTACATAATTGTAATCAGATTTGATGTGTACTGTAAAGTTCTAATACAATCTCCCTTCCTAGCTCCAAACTGGATAGCCTCTTAACATTTGTGGTAACAGGATTTGACCTATAATACATTGTGTTTATATAATACCCTATATTTAGCATCAAATGGAAAAGTTTTCCAATAATGAGGTTTTGGAACACAGTCAATTTTTAGGCATCAAGTCACGCTCATGACAGCTCAGCAGCTCTGAACTGTTCTTGAGAAGAAAGTGAGTGACAGGATGTAAAACTAGCAATCGTGGAGAGAACGGAGCTGTTCCCTTCATCAGAACTTGACTCTCAACTTTCCTGTTTGACCTTTCTCTGGGGAAACTGTCCTTCATTCTCCCACCCTCTCACTCCTAAAGACCTTTCATTTCATCTCAGAGGTAGTACTAAACCATCAGCTAAATTACCTTAGAACATTGGCAGGCTCCAATTTTTAGTTTGACAATTACTTCACTTAAACCATATATATATATGTATGTATATATATATATACATTTTTTTTTCTTTCTGAATAAACCTTCCCAATCCATAACATAACAAAACAAACTGACCAAAAACACCACCCTCACTGCCAATTGCAAACAAAATCCCCCAAATAACAACAACAACAAAATTCCCCCACTGACCTCACTTTGCAAAGATTTTGGGGACCTGGCTTCGGAAACCCTCCATATTGAGAACGTTCTGGCACAGAGAGGAGAAATTTGCCTGTTTTAGGTGTGGGTTTTAGGAACAGAATTTTCCATACCGGATTAGATCATTTTTCCATCAAGTCCAATATCCGGCTTAGCTGACATGAAGTTAATGATGGTGAAATGCTTTGAAAACATACATACCACATACATATAAGTAATAATGAGCCTGCATACTAGTAACTGTTATGGCCCCAAGTCCTGGTTCATGAAAGAATTTTTGAAAAGAATCTTAAATGAGTAGAAGAGACAAAGTATTAAAAAGATTAATTTGCTTCTTTCTACATTTCACATGTCTTGAGCAAATAAATCATTTAAAAAAACTGAAAGTGTTAAGAATTAAGGGTGTTTCCAGAGCAAGCTAAGAATGTGTTTGGTGACATTTACAATGTGGATGTGTTTCTTGGGTCTGACTGAAGAATCAAGTTAAACAGGTTACATGTAGCCATAGGGCTCACTACTTAAAAGTGATTCTTTTTGTCTTCTTCTTTNTAAAAAACTGAAAGTGTTAAGAATTAAGGGTGTTTCCAGAGCAAGCTAAGAATGTGTTTGGTGACATTTACAATGTGGATGTGTTTCTTGGGTCTGACTGAAGAATCAAGTTAAACAGGTTACATGTAGCCATAGGGCTCACTACTTAAAAGTGATTCTTTTTGTCTTCTTCTTTCCTTTCGGGGGGAGAATAGGAGGAACAGAAGATTTACCAACTAGTATTTCTTCAGTTGTTTAATTTTAAATTTGCCTAGAGAGGGGGAGCCATTTTCGTTTAGATCTGTTTACTTGGTATTTTTTCAGGTTAGTTTAATTTGTACTTGAACTATGAGAATAACATTAAACTAGCGAATAGTACTTGCTTTTTTACTTTAAGTGTTTATCGAACAGCTTTTTAAAATTAACAGTGACGGAGGAATGTATGGGATTCATCAGTGAATTATGGTAGCTTTGGTCTCTACGAAGACTGAGGGGAAAAAAAAAATCACACCACAGAGTCCTTCAATCTTTGTGTTATTTTTTAAAAGGGATCTCAAATTTTCCATTTCAAATGTTTCCAGATAACTTTACCATTTGGTCTTTATTTAATTTGGAACTGTTTAGATCATCCCAAGAACACTTTAGCTTCTTAAAAAACTTCAGAAAAATTAAGATATTGATGCTTAGGAATTTTTATTTTTATTGGGATATCATTTGAAATTCTATCTAGATTTTATCTAAGTTTTCTAATCATTATTGAATAGCAGAGTTTATAAAATACAGAAGAAAAGGTGCCAAAATAACACTTTTTTGTGTGTGCAATTTCTATCTCAAATAGCCTGAAGAACTTTGCCTGCAGGAGACCCTGGTTCGATTCCTGGGTCAGGAAGATCCTCTGGAGAAGGGATAGGCTACCCACTCCAGTATTCCAGGGCTTCTCTGGCAGCTCAGATGGTAAAGAATCCACCTATAATGTGGGAGACCTAGGTTTGATCCCTGAGTTGGGAAGATCCCCTGGAAAACGGAATGGCTACCCACTCTAGTATTCTGGTGTGGAGAATTCCATGGACTGTATAGTCCATGGGGTTGCAAAGAGTTGGACATGATTGAGCAACTTTCACTTTTCACTTTGCATGCAAATAGTTATTCTATTTTATAGATGAATAAGTTTAAGGATGAGAATAACCATCAAAGCCTTGTGTAGTGAAAAATGCTCTGAGCTGGAAACAGACTGTTTCTAGATTTGAATGTATCATCAGAGGCTTGACATTTAACCTCCTTGGGCCTGTCTTGCCACTTATAAAATGAGAGATTTGGACTAAATCTACTGAGAATCCTAACATTCTGCATGTCTAACCTTGGATGAATTTTGCAACAGCAAGAAAATGAATGAGAACAAAATTTAACTTGCCAACTCCAGCGAAGAAAGGGGACTAAGAGTGAGAAGGTATAAATGCACTGGAATAGGGACATCCTTGGCGATCTAGTGGTTAGGACTCCACACTTTCTCTGCCGAGGGCTGGGTTCAATCCCTGGTCAGAGAACTAAGATCCCACCAAAAAAAGAAAGGACACTGGGATGTGTTGGCCTTGAAAGGAGGTATTACTAGGATCGGACTTCAATGCATTCACCAAGCACTGGGGATCATTAAGCACAGCATCTGAAATTCAGAGCTTGTGTGCATTGGTGCAGGCAGGCAAAGATGGGGATGTGTGCAAAATAAAAAGTTCTAGGGGAATTCCCTGGTGGTATAGTGGTTACAACTAAGTACTTTCACTGTCATGGACCCAAGTTAGATCCCTGATTGGGGAACTAAGTCACACAAGCTTCAGGGCCAAAAGAAAAAAGCTCCAGTAAATTCAGTGAGGAAAAACCAGTCAGGCCCATTGTTGCCATTCATGCATACCTAGTAGTCCTTAGGTTCCCAGAGCTTTGTCAACCTACTTTTAATTTGTTTTTCCAAAACCAGCCTACCTTACCAGTAGGTTCACAGCTTCAATTGAATGTACCCAACGCCAAGCACTAAATTAAACTCTTTTAGTTTCCAAATTAGCTTCATCGCCTAACCACACGACTAAAGTGCTTTTCTGTTGTCAAAGCAATGCATGTTTTACTGAAGAACATTAGAAAAAGTTTTTTAAAACTACAAGCAAAATGAGAATCGTCAATAAGCCCACCAATCAGAGAATGAATGACACACGTTATTATGTTTCCGTCCAACTGCTCTTCTGTGGGCATATCTACAGTTTTTGTTTTGAAAACTGGAATCATGCTGTATAATGACTTTAAGCCCCCTCTTTTTAGTATTAAAGGTAGATGGCAAGCACTTTCACATCACAAATGCTCTTACATAGTAAGATGGTATTTAATTCTGATGCCAAACATCTGGATGAAATGTTAAAATAAAAATCAGTCAATTATCTGGATATTTTCAAATATCCAGATGTTTGGCACCAGGTCATCAAAACATTAAAATCCTTGACCAAAATTTGCAGCTTTTGCACAGATGTCTGGCATTATGTAGGCAAACTCTCTCTGAACGGACTGGCCCCTTTGGCAGCAAAGAAGCAGAGCATTTATTACATGCTTTAGTCCAAAGTGTTTCAAAGTGTAGCTCATGGGTAACTTTTTCATTTTTTTCATAATGATTCAGCAGCACAAAGAATATGTATATATTTTAGGAATCTTCAATCCATTATGAAAAAAATCTGCTATCGATATTTTTAGTCATTTCTCATCCGATTTGACTGACCTTGAGAGCTTAGCATAAAGTTGTCATTTCACCCAAGTCTTGGTCTTGAGGATTTGTATCTTAATTGGGGATTTGTTTTGTCTTTTTTTGCTGTAATGAAACCAGTTCTTTCTGGCTGATAATTTTATTAACAGATTGCTCTGAATATTTAAAAGCCATGTTATAATACTCCAATATCTCTGACAACAGTCTGACTTAAAATACATGAAGATTGCCTTAAAAGATATTTTTATGATTTTCTAATTATCTTCTTCCTTGGGTCCTAGTTTTTCCTTTAGTTCTGTATTAGTATCTGTTTTTTTCACTCATGTGCCTTTTTTTTTTTTTTTAATTCCTGAAGGTATCATTTGTATAAGGTCAGTGAAATTCAATGTCATTCACAATCACATCACACCAAATTTTATGTACTTGAGTACATATAGATATCTTTGAAATTGCCATCCTTAGTATATTTTTTCTGTCTTTCATCTTTCATCCTATCTGGTTTTCTTTTCATTAGTTTTGCTTTGATTATGACTATTACATGTCTATTAGTGTAAAATATTTCTTACTTCTGTTGCTGAAATAGGAAAAAAAAAAAAAAGAAAGAATCTATACAAGATATGCCAAAGAGAGCAATGTAGCTGGATAACATGAAGCACGAGTCAGTGAATAACAAGAACTAAGTTCATTTTGTGCCTCTCACCTACGCAGCACTGTTCGTTCCTATGTTCTCTTCCTGCTCTGTCTCCAACTTGCTTGATTGCCACAGGCAGGACATTAGCTGGGCCTTTGCCTCAGGTTCTTCATCCTTCAGCCATAAAAAATTAGACATTGCCACCTAGGTATGTCTTATGAAATAATTTGTAAAGATTCTTTGACATCATAAATAACTATTGAGTAGCTTGATTTATCTGAATAATTTACATGAAAAAGCCAGGCAGATATAAATTTTTTATTTAAAAAATTATATATATGAACCACCCCACCCCACATTTGAGGGCTAAATCTTTGTTTCTTTCTTTTTTTTTTTTTTTTTAATTTTTATTTATTTGAGGGCTTCTCAGTAGCTGAGTGGTAAAAAATCAGCCTGTAATGCAAGAGAGGCAGGAGACTCAGGTTCGATCCCTGGGTAGGGAAGATCCCCTGGAGGAGGAAATGGCAACCCAGTCCCGTATCCGTGCCTGGGAAATTATCTGTTTATTTGTGGCTGCACTTGAGTCTTGGTTGCTGCACGTGGGCTTTCTCTAGCTGTGGTGAGCTGTGGCTACTTTTCCTTGTGGTGCACGGGCTTCTCATTGCAGTGGCTTTTCTTGTTGTGGAGCATGGGTTTAGGGCAAGTGGGCTTTAGTAGTTGCAGCACGTGGGTGCAGTAGTTGTGGCTCGAAGGCTCTAAAGTACAGGCTCAGTAGTTGTGGCACCTGGGCTCAGTTCTCCAGTGGCATGTGAGATCTTCCCTGACATGGATCAAACCTGTGTTCCCTACATTGGCGGGTGAATTCTTAACCCCTGGGCCACCAGGGATATCCTAAGCCTTTGTCTCCTGCAAAGCATTGTAAACTTATTTTTAGTCTTAGCATCTAAGTGCATAATCTGCTCTTGCGACTATCTGCTTCAGATTTATTGAGTGGTGTTCTTGCCCAATGGCAAATTATCTATGATTTGATATTTAGGGCACTTTTCTGGGGTCTGAACAGGTCTGAGTAGAGCAATCATTAATGAGGTGATATGCCACTGCTGCACTGAGATGATGTCTTCACACAATTGCTATGTTTTATATGACAGCAAATCTTTGGATAAAAATGAGAAATTATAACTGCTTATCTAGATATTTGGAAATCTTTATATAGTTGTATTCTTTCATCCAAAGTACTAGACTGCTGGGCTGTAAAAACAGTAACCTCAGACTTTTGGCTCTGTGTTCCTCAGACGTGAATTTCTTCATGGCCATATGGATTGTATATATAAATAATAAGCAGAAAGATAGAGATGTGGACATTCATGCAAAAACTGTTGAAAGAAATGGCAGAATCATTTTAATCATTTATTTGGCAACTGATAGCTGAATTCATCCACTAATTGGTTGCTTTAAGGTTAAGTGATTGACAAACTTAAGTCTTCCGCTTTAGTATTGGTGTAGGCATATTGTGGTGCACATATTCCTATGTGGCTGAATTTCAGTGACTATTTCCTGGTATCCATCAGTGATGAGAGAAGTCAGACTTCTTTGTATCTCTCGCTTCCCTCATCTAATTCATTAGTAAGTCCTACAGCACCACTTTCAAACTACACTCTGAATCCAACTACCTCTTGCTATTTCTGCAACTTCCATCTTGGCCCAGATTAGTGTCAGCACTTGCCTGGTCTATCACAATTGCCTCTGAACTGGTCTTTGTCCTTCCAATCTTTTCTCCTGTAGGCTCTCTTCCCCCCGATGCCAGATTGATCTTTCAAAAATGTAACCTGGATCATGTTATTTTCTGCTCCAAAGCCTCCAAAAGCTTCCCCCAATATTCAAAATACAAGCTGAACTCTAAGATCCAACATGGTCTCCATTGTGCTTATCTGTCTTCCTCTCCCTCGCCACCACACAAGCCTTCTCATGGTTCCTCGTGTATGAAGTCAGCTCATGTCTCAGGGCTATTATAACACTACCTCTTCTGCTGGAAGCTTGTTGCCTTATAGACTCATACATCTTAGGTCCCTTCAATGTTACCTCCTCAGAGAAACCTTCCCAGACTGTGTTTTCTAAATGAGGTTGCTTACCCCTTGTTATTCTCAACACCCTTGACCCATTTTATTTTGCTTCATGGTACTTGCACTATCTAAATTTATATTAGATATACTTTATTTTTTTTTTTTTGCAAGACCTTATAAAGCTCTATTGAAAGATGTTGAAGACAATACAAATAATTGGAGAAATCTAATTCCTCCATTCCTGGATATTCCTGGGTAATGACATTCAATATCATAAAGGTGTAAATTCTACTCTAAATGAATTTATACATTTGAAGTAATTCCAATCAAAATTCCAAATACCTTTTTAAAATTTTACAAAGTGATATATAATTAACCTATAAGAATAAAAACAATGTGTACTTATTTCAGAGTAGAGTAATGGAACAGAACAGAACCAGAAATCGACCTATGTATACTTAGGGTTTTAAAAATATGATAAAGGTGATTTTTTTATACAACTTTGTAAGATTAATCCCTTTNCTTCCATATTATTGAAGGATAAAAAGGACAAAAGTCGACCCCAAAGGCCTAGTTTCCCAAGCAGAAACTTCTCTTCTATTAATACTTATGATTAGTCCCATAACTAGTATATGCTGAATTCTTTCCATGTGTCAAATTATGTGGTAAGCACTAAGAAAAAGCAAAAACATAACTGCCCTTTCATTTGATCACACTTTTTTAGAGCTTTCACAGATATTCTCATTTATCTCATTCATAGTCCCTGCTCTCAAGAAGTTTGTAATCTATTTGTGGACTTTAAAAAAAAAGCAAAATAATTAGAAACTAACATGAAAGTATATGAAACCTAAATTTCTTGATTGGGCTATATATTGTAGGAATTGGGGGTTGGGTAGACTTAGACTAGACTTTTCAGAGAAGGTTCCAGAGAGAAGGTTAGGGTTGATCCAAACCTTTGGCTGACTTCTCCACTAGACCATTGCTTATATTAATACAAGACATATTTTATGTTCCCAAAGATCTTATAATATAGTGGGAAAGTTATAAAAGTAACATTAAAACAAAGCTTAGTTAGGTAATATGAGAGTGATATAAGCAGAATAAAGCAGAATAGCAGAGGAAAAAGAGTTTCTAATCAGTCTATCAAGGAATGCTTCATAGCGAAGGGACCACTAGGACCTAGCTTTCAGGTTGAGAAACAATACTGCAGTCACAGTAAGTTTATTCAACTGGTCATGATTCAGCATCGATTTGGTCAATGTTACCAAAGCATTTTTAATATGTAGCTACAGTATAAATAACTTCCCAGAGGTAAAGGCATCTTTTAAGTTCACAATGAGCAGTATTACTAATGCAGTCTATGTGTGCTCAGTTGCTCAAAGACTTGTGTCCAAGTCTTTGTGACCCTGTGGACTATAGCTCGACAGGCTCCTCTATCCATGGGATTTCCCAGGCAAGAATACTGGAGTGGGTTGCCATTTCCTTCTCCAGGGGATCTTCTCTACCCAGAAATTAAATCTGCATCTCCTGCTACTCCTGAACTGGCAGGTGGATTCTTTACCACTGAGCCATCTGGGAAGCCCAATGTACTCTATATTAGGTGGCTATTGTAGAATATGATTCAAACCTACATGCCATAAAGCAAAAAGGATGAATCACACCCAAAATGGAGGAAATAAGTATGCAAAACTTAATCAAGTTTCTTGGGTAGCCAAGAAGTTTTTCTCTGCTCCTCAAATACTGTTAAGTACAAGACTTAAAGAAAGAAAGAAAGTGAAGTCGCTCAGTCCTGTCTGACTCTTTGTGACCCCGTGGACTGCAATCTNTGTAGAATATGATTCAAACCTACATGCCATAAAGCAAAAAGGATGAATCACACCCAAAATGGAGGAAATAAGTATGCAAAACTTAATCAAGTTTCTTGGGTAGCCAAGAAGTTTTTCTCTGCTCCTCAAATACTGTTAAGTACAAGACTTAAAGAAAGAAAGAAAGTGAAGTCGCTCAGTCCTGTCTGACTCTTTGTGACCCCGTGGACTGCAATCTATCAGGCTCCTCTGTCCATGGGATTTTCTAGGCAAGAATACTGGAGTGGGTTGCCATTTCCTTCTCCAGGGGATCCTTTTGACCCAGGGATTGAACCTGGGTCTCCCACATTGCAGGTAGACGCTTTATCATCTGAGCCACCAGGGAAACCACATGACTTAATGCCGTAGGAAAAAATTAAAACGTTAGGCGGCTCTGTAAATTAAGGCAGAATTGATCAAAGAAGATGTATCAGATAATGAGCTCTTTACACAAAGAATCAGTGATCTTCTTTTTCAAAAAAAAAGATATAATCAATCCCATTTTGAGATGACAAAATCGAGGTTCGTGAAGGTCAAGTACCCAAACTTTCATAGCTGCTAAATGTCATCACTACTGGGATTTGGAGTCTGGTCTGTTTGGCTCCATTACTATACTGTGAGTTAAGAAAACAAATAGGTGGAGTGGCAGAGAAGAGATAAATCAGGAGTTTGAGATTAACGGATACACTACTATATACAAAATAGATAAACAAGAATGACCTATATAGCACAGGAAACAGTATTCAATATCTTGTAATAATCTATAATGGAAAATAATCTGAAAAAGAATATATATATATATGACTCATAGATAAATATGAATCACTTCGCTGTACACCTGAAACTAACACAACATTGTAAATTAACTATACTTCAATTTTTTTAAATGATGCTAAAAAGCAATAAAGTCTACAGGAATTCCCTGGCCATCTGGTGGTTAGGACTGTGTGCTTTCACTGCTGAGGGATCAGATTCAATCCCTGGTCAGGGAACTAAGATCCCACGTACTGCACAGGGCAGGCAAAATAAAATTTTACACAATAATAGTAAAGTCTATTTTGTCTGGAAAGAAAAACAAAGCAACTGGGAAAACAGGCTAAGTAGGAGCAAGAAGTCAGCCTGTGCAATCCACCCAGTAAAGTGATGCTCTTGAGTAATAATCTATTAGCTGAGTAAACAGATGCCATCCACTGTCAATCCAGGGTGCATCACTTGCACCAAATCCTGCTGTCAACAGCGCTTCCGTTGTTCTCAATAAGAACTTATATTGACTTTTCAGTTTTCTATATTCACACTGATTTTTACATGAAATTTGCACATTAGTAATGGAAGCACTTTGAATCAGTTCCAAACAAAGCACAAAACCAAGGTCTCTTTGAGTCAAAAGAGATTTGGAAGACAGGTGAGTTAATATCTGTCTGGAGAGATTGCAGGCTTTGCCTGGCAACAGAGACCAGGAACAGACTTTAGCATAAGGAAGCAAGTGTCCAGCTCTCCTGAGTTGTGCTTCCATTTAATTTTGCTTGAATTTTGAGATTAAATCTGCCCGTATGTAAATATGTCATAACCAAAGCACATTTTAAAGCCTAAATCTAAATAGCGTTGCCATCAGCCACCAATTTCCAGGATTTGGGAGGCGTTCTCATCCACGAATGCTATTAACCGAATGTTGTTTATTGCTTAGAATGCAAACAAAAATATAACATTTCATGGTTATAGTCCTTGACATATTTCAGAAAAGAAGTGGCAACCGATGTGACAATTCAAAGAAACTCCAACAGAGAGCACTACCACTGCCCCCAATTTCTCTCGTATCTTCAAATAGCAAAGCTGAGTTTTATTTCTCATATCACTTATTTGTTGGTGTTTGCTCATAGGACTGGGGTGAGTTCAGTAGATTCAGTATTAGGGGAGCAGGAGAAACAAGACTCATGAACTTGTTCTGGAGGGAAAATTGGGGACACAAAATTGGCAGACAGGATGGGATGAGGCACCGAAATGCGCTTGGTTCTTAATGTTGGTACTCATCTAGTCTACCTGAGCAGAAGTCATTGTATCAAGGCTTACTTATAGGAGCGACATGGACGGATCTCGAGATTGTCATCCTGAATGAAGTAAGTCAAAGACTTACTTATGTTACTGCTTGCACATGGAATCTAAAAAAAAAGGTACAAACAAACTTATCTACAAAACAGAAGTAGAGTCACAGACACAGAAAACAAATTTATGGTTACCAGGGAGGGAAGTGGGGAAAGAGATAAATTGGTAGATTAGGACTGATATATACATATTATTATATATTATATGTGAGCACGCAAGCTAAGTCGCTTCAGCTGTATCTGACTCTTTGCAAGCCTATGGACTGTAGCCTGCTAAGCTCCTCTGTCCATTGGATTCTCCAGTAAGAATATTAGAGTGGGTTGTCGTGCCCTCCTCCAGGGGATCTTCAAAACCCAGGGACTGAACCCCCCTCTCTTATGTTTCTTACGTTGGCAGGCAGATTCTTTACCACTAGCTCCACCTGGGAAGTTCCATTATATATTGTACGGATAACTAAGAACAACCTACAGTATAGCACAGGGAACTCAGTATTCTGTAGTGGCCTATGTGGAAAAAGAATTTTTAAAAAAGAGCTGATATACATATAGACATAATTCTGATTTACGTTTCTGTACACTTGAAACTAACTATGCTTCAATAAAAAAATTTTTTTTTTTAAGATTTACTTATATAGACCTAGATAGATTTATCATGAGCTCCGCAGGTGGCTCTGGTGGTAAAGAACTCACCTTCCAATGCAGGAGGCATAAGAGATGCAAGTTCGATCCCTGGGTCAGGAAGATCCACTGGAGGAGGGCATAGCAACCCACTCCAGTATTCTTGCCTGGAGAATCCCATGGACAGACAAACCTGGCAGACTACAGTCCATAGGCTCACAAAGAGTCAGACACAGCTGACAAGACAGCACGCAGGCACACACAGACTCATCATAGAGGAGTTTACAAAATCTTAGTAGTGTTGTAATCTTTCTATCTGGTCTTGGGCCTCTCTTGCCAGTTCTAAAAATCAGAATAAATACCTTAGGGCCTTAAGATATACTTTATTTTATTTTTTTACTATTTTCTCGCACTTTTATTTCAACTCAAAATCACAAAAGAAGACAGAAAAACCTCATTCGAACACTATGGGAATATAAGAGTGGGTGTTTGAGAAATACAAGCACCTTTATCTATGGATTATACTCCTAGGAAATTTAGCATAAGTGGAAATAAAATGTATCAAATATGATTTTCTCATAGAAACAGTGCTGGAACAGAAGGGCAAAGTTCCTGACCTAGGGCCTTATGCCAGCTTTTACCAAATGCAGAACTTAATAAACTATAAATGATATATTTTATGTTTCATAGCATGAAGCTTTCTAAAGCAGACATCAATCAATTAAGCAGTGCTACAAGTAGTCAATAAACATAAAATCCATTTAATATGATGCAGTCTCTTTGACCGTGTTTTCCTGCCAAATATTATACTGACGCAAAACAACTTTGAGTGCATTTATTAGTTATATGGGTTTCAGGAAGATTTTCTTGAGGACATTTGATAAGCACGTTAAAGGAAAGTTTGGGCCAGTGATTCGATGCCATTTTGGAAAAGAGAAAACTAACTCAATTTTCCATGGTTCCCTCATTTCCTTACAGTCAATTTTCCTATCATAAAACCTAGGGATTAGAACTAATCACGGCCTGCTAGTGTGCTTGAGGTTGGGAATCTTTTCCTCAAAGGGGGCGTGAAGCATATGTTCAAGTGAGAAACTGCCTGTTTAAGTGTCGGGAGTTACAACCTGAGTGTAGTTGGCAGAGGACTGTAAGTGTGAATTGCTATGCGTACAGATCACCACCAGGATTGCTTGAGGGACTTTTCACCCCCTCCAATTTATTACTGAGCAGCGAGAAACATTAGTTGGGAAACTTCAGTGCTTATAAGCCTAGTTACTTAATTCAGGGCAAAAAACAAGCAGATCCTAAGAAAGGCTGAGTATTCTTGACTAGACCTTAAAAGCCATCCCAAAATGTTATTCTGACTACATTTATACAATAATAAATCACCAGTTATCTTTTAAGAAGCCAATCAATGTCAAGGGAAAATAGATCTCTGATAATAATTCTCAAAATCTTGCAATAAAATCCTGAATTTTCTGTTAAGTTAGTCTGTGTAACAGGGCACAAAGAACAGTACAATTTGTTCTAATTCATTTTAGGAGGGGGAAGGGGGGCAAATCATTCACTTAATCTTGTATCACCTCAAAATTGGTTTGGGAAAAGTCACAAATTAGCTCTGTCATTTCTGACAACATGATTTTTATCAGCTTGGTTAAACAGTGCAGGGTGAGAGGGGGTGGGGGGTAGATTTTATTTCAAATCTTGGGAAAAAGACCTTTGCATCAACATGATTCAACTATCGTTAGCAGATATCCACATTCAGAATAACTCTTCTATAGCTGTGTTTACTCTCTGCAGAACTGGCCCTTTGTCAGTTCCATTTATCTTAAAAGGCCCAGTTATTCTTTTCCTTCGTGTACAACCAACTCCACTAAAGCTGTTTTTATCTCGGCTTGTTTTCTAATCTAGTGGAACCGACGCAGCAAGATGGTCAAGTATGATTTCCCCTTGAAATGGAAACTGCTGTTTACCTAGCCTGTTGCAAAGCAACAATCTTGTTTTCTAAAATCACTGAAAACATACTAGAAAGCCAGAAGGTCACAAACCAACCTTTCTGGGATAAAGGCGCTGATATCATCCTTTGGGAGACAGAAAAAGTGATGTCCTCAGGTTTGGAAAGTGGAGGAGGGCCACCAGGCCATTTGGCTTTTCTATGTCTAAAATTCAAAAAAAGAAGCAGCAGCAGCAAAGTAGGGACTGGTGATTGATTTATCCTCTTTAGCAGATCCAGTTTTCTCCAGACTATTTCTAGTTTGCCTTCATAACAGGGAGTAAATTCCTTTGAAACAAGAAGGCATTTCTTTTAAGAATACCTTTCTCCTCACCTCCTGTTTTCTGACCCCCTAAACCCATCTACTGTTCGACTTGACAAGTAAGGGAATAAACACAGGAAAGTTGTGTAGAAACTGCAGATGGGTGGGGGGGTGGTTAGGGGGAGGGGGAAGAGTGTTGAAAGAAGGAAAACCAGTATGTATATAGAGCTTGAAACCCTGGAGAGGAAGGACCACTGTGGCCGCCAAGAGCTAAGCCATGAGGTAAAGCCAGCCTTTCAACGGGACAGGTCTCGGCCCAATTCTAAACCTGTTTAAAAGTCAACACACTTTGAACAGGAGATAAGTCCTTTGAGCAAAATGGTGAAACTCTTAAGAGACACTTGTAAGACACCAACTGAGAGAATGTCTCTCAGGTGACTCCATGGGGTTGGGGGAGGCATGTCATTATCCTTACAGAAGGCGCTTCACAGTATAAAATAACACCATCTACCATTTACTGAATTCGGTCTTATGTCAGTGCTTTATATATCTTATCTCACTTGCAAAGTAGCTGTGTTAATTATTGTCATTGCCAGGCTTCCCTGGTGGTCCAGTGGTTAAGAATCTGCCTTGCAGTGCAGTGTGATAGTGGTTCGATCCCTGGTCCGGGAAGATACCACATGCTGTGGGGCAACTAAGCCTTTACGCCACAGCTACTGAGCCCATGTGCCCTAGAGCCCATGCTCCTCAACAGGAGAAGCCCCCACAGTGAGAAGCCTGTGGCACCACAGCTAGAGAGTGGCCCCTGCTCTCTGCAACTAAAGAAAGCCCGAGCAGCAGTGAAGACCCAGCAGAGCAAAAAATAAACTTTTTTAAAAGTATTGTCATTACCTCCTTCTGTGGCCACCTCCAGACGCTGCCTTAGTGACAAGGCTGGGATCTGAACACATACAAAGTGGTTTTGCTCAAAAGGCAGAGTCCACGTAACTGCTTTGCAAGTGGTCATGTTCTATATTTTGTATCTTTAAAGCTTTCCTAGTCTGCAAAGTCTGGCCCAAATTCAAAACAGTTCTCTCAGACTTCCCTGGTCGTGCAGTGTTAAGATTCCATGCTTCCACTGCAAGGGGCATGGGTTTGACCCCTGGTTAGGGAACTAAGATCTCCTCTCATCCTGTATGGTGCAGCTAAAATAATAAATAAATACATTTTTTAAAAAAGAAGAAGAACAAAACAGAGCTCTGTTCTGCAAAGTGGCACGAGCCTGGGTTTACTTGTCACTCGTTGCCTGCCTTCTTTACCCCAGCTGGAACCCTAGTGGTTTTAGTTTGAAAATGATGATGATAATAGCTACTTAAAAACTGGTTTGAGGAACCAATGAGGTAATGTATATAAAATACTGTCCAGCACATAGTAGGCAAATCTTGTGCTTACTAGCTATTCCTTTATCCTTTTTCTTTGTGAAAGTGAAAATGAAGTCACTCTGTCGAGTCCCAACTCTTTGCCACCCCAGGGATGTAGCCTACCATGCTCCTCCATCCATGGGATTTTCCAGGAAGAGTACTGGAGTGGGTTGTCATTTCCTTCTTCAGAGGATCTTCCCGACCCAGTGACTGAACCTGGGTCTCCCACATTGTAGGCAGATGCTTTACCATCTGAGCCACCAACCACTCAAAAACTATTAACTGTGTTTTCTATCTTGGCTAATACCATTCCTCATCTGTTCAGTCATCTAAACTGTCAATTTTGGAAGAATCACTCATGGATCCGTTAAAAAAAGCATTTGTTAAGTACTTACGTTATGCCCAGTAGTGTTCCAGGTGAGATAGGAGGGAAGGGGGCAGAGCACAACCTTTAAAAAGATGACATAGCCATTGAGGATGGGACATAATCAGGCCAGAACTGATCAGCCCAAAATGATGGAGGATTCAGTTCCTGCTATACCTTAAGCCTCACTACATGCTCATCGTAATATATTAGCATATGCTACATGACAGACACACTCACAGGCCCCGGGACAGTTCCCGAGTGGACCATAAGGAGCCAAAGAAGTTGGTGGGGGGCCAATTCCTGGAAATCCCTGCCCATTCCCCAAAATAATCGAAAAACGCCTCCCATTCACTAGCCTATGATATTACTCAACCCTTAAAACACTAGCCTCCTCTTAGGTCAGGGCCCCTCTCACTTTCCACGGTGACTGCCATGCCCTGGGGCGTTTCTGAGGTGGCTCACATTCTGCCTGCGCGATGTGTGTGCCTGCGTGCTCAGTCTCTCCTTTGGACTGCAGCCCACCACCTCTGTCCACAGAATTTTTCAGGCAAGAATACTGGTGTGTGTGTGTGTGTGTGTGTGTGTGTGTGCGTGTATACTCAGTTGTGTCTGACTCTTTGCGATCCCATGGGCCAGGCTCTTTTGTACATGGAATTTTCCAGGTAATAATACTGGAATGGGTTGTCATGTCCTACTCCAGGGAATCTTCACCACCCAGGAATTGAACTTGTGCCTCTTGCGTCTTCTGCATTGGTGGGCAGATTCTTTACCACTGTGCCATCTGGGAAAGCCCAAGAATACTGGAGTGGGTTGCCAAGCCCTTCTCCAGGGGATCTTTCTGATCCAGGGATTGAACCGGCATGTTCAGAGTCTCTTGCATTGCAGGCAAATTCTTTACCTGATAAGCTATCAGTGAAGCCTCGTTGAACATGTATCTGTCTAAATAAACTTGCCTTCACTTTACTATACTATAGCTCTTGAATTCTGTCCAGCACAAAGCCAAGGATCCTCACTCGGCGGCCCATCCTAAGGACTCACCCTAGTCCTGGGACACGACAGGACCATCCTCTCCTCATTTACCTGAACATAGGGGATCAGGAGAAGGCAGTGGCACCCCACTCCAGCACTCTTGCCTGGAAAATCCCGTGGACGGAGGAGCCTGGGGGGCTGCAGTCCATGGGGTCGCTAAGAGTCAGACACGACTGAGCGACTTCACTTTCACTTTTCGCTTTCATACATTGGAGAAGGAAATGGCAACCCACTCCAGTGTTCTTGCCTGAAGAATCCCTGGAATGGGGGAGCCTGGTGGGCTGCCGTCTATGGGGTCGCACAGAGTCGAACATGACTGAAGTGACTTAGCAACAGCAGCAGGGGATCAGGAAGTGAACAAAACAGATGAAGATAATGTTCACTTACTCTTGTCTAGGTCCCCAACTTCCCATCCATATAGTCACCAAAGTCCTATCCGCTGTGCATCAGTATGTTAGAAAGTGAGAGTCTGTGTATATAGAACATTTTAAATCTACCTCATTCTCCTTTCCTACTGCCCTCTCCAAAATACCGAAATTCATCCTCCTCCATCTGTCTTAGACCAGTGGGCCTCAATCTTCAGCAGACATCAGAATCACCCGGAGGGGTTGTTCACATCCCGAGTCCTGAGACCCCTTCCTAAGTACCCAGGTGACGGTGATGCTGCTGCTCCAGGGACTTTGGAAACCACTGACCTGGGCTAGCACCAAGCTCTAATCTCCCCACCAGTCACATCACCAACTTCTAATCCAGAGGTCAGCAAATTCTGGCCCCACAGCTTGTTTTAGTAAATAAAGATTTACTGGGACACAGCACATTGCCTATGACCGCTTCTGTGCTACCAAGCAGATATAACTATTTGTGACAAAGACCCTGGTCTTATGACATATGGCCTTTTACAGAAAAAATATGCTGACCTCATCCTCACCATGCTTCAAAAACGGTCTTTTCAAAAATAACACCCATATTTAAAATGGATAGCCAACACGTACTGTATAGCACATGGAACTCTAGCCAGTGTTATGTGGCAGCCTGGATGGGAGGGGATTTGAGGGGAGAATGGATGTGTATACATGTATGGCTGTGTCCCTTCACTGTTCAGCTGAAACTATTATATCACAACTTTGTTAATCAGCTATACCCCCAATACAAAAATAAAAAGTAAATAAATAAATAAGGCCCATCCTGTCAACTCTTGATTTAAAATTATCAATAGCATCCAAAGTGTCCTAGGATACAACAAGTTGTCCAACCCTGGCTGGCCAGTCTCTTTCTACCCTATCCTGTAATTTCACCATCCTTTTTTTTTTGCTGCACTGAGTCTTTGTTGCTGTGTTCAGGTTTTTCTGTAGCTGCAGTGAGCAGGGGCTACTCTCTAGCTGTGGTGCTTGGGCTTCTCATTGCGGTGGCTTCTCTTGTTGTGAAGTGAGCACTTCAGTAGTTGTGGCTCACGGGCTTAGCTGCTCCGTGGAATGTGGGATCTTCCTGGAACAGGGACCGAACCATGTCCCCTGCATCAGCAGGCAGATTCTTAACCACTGGACCAGCAGGGAAGTCCCTGGATGTCTTAATTTTCTCTGATCGCATCAAGATCCTCTCCCAGTTTCCTTGTCATCCCACAACTGGTCCATCTCTCTACAATACCATCTTCCTCTTAGCATGAGCAGCTCTACCATGTGTGAGTTTAATGTCTGAGAATTCAACAATTCGCTCTACAGAGAGACCGTGGAGAAAGAGGACAGTCTGCCCACCCCTTCTGCTTCATGGGTTTGTGTTTCTGAATGAAAGTGAGATGGCATGCTTGAATCTACTGCTTCCTCAGTCTGCTCAGACCCACTGTGATTTTCATATCTTCATGTGAGTATCTCACCACAGAGGGTGTAATCCCAGTGTTTCAAGATAAGTGTGTTTCACACAACAGAGCCAATAAACACAAGCCAACTCTTCATCTGGTGCTCAAAGAAGAAGAAACAATCTGTTTCTAAACTGGAGGAAAATCTGGCTATGTTGGGTTTACTAGACCCCCAGATCTCTAGATACTCTATATGTAGATACTGTAACTTATGGGTGATTTAAGGGTTCATTTTACTTTTTTTTTCCTTAATGTGGACCATTTTGAAAGTTTTCATTGAATTTGATACAATAATTGCTTCTGTTTTATGATTTGTTTTTTTGGTTACGAAGCATGTGGGATCTTAGTTCCTTGACCAAGGATCAAACCCACACTCTCTGCACTGGAAGGTGAAGTCTTAACCTCTGGACCACCAGTGAAGTCCTAAGCGTTTGCTTTAAATATTAGCATTAGAACTTGAGCCCTAAATAAGATCTGACTCATTCTTTAAGCCTTTAGTACAAAAGTCCTTTCTTCTCATTTCTTGTGTCTTGGAGTCAGTTTTCCCCTGTGCTCTCATAAATACTGTCAGTTCCCTAAATAGTTTGTTTTGTTAATTGCTTTTATTTTTCATTATTTTATTATTTTGTCTTTGGATACGCTGCATGGCATGTGGAATCTTAGTTCCTACACCAAGGATGGCATACACAGCCCCTGCTGTGGAAGCCTGGAGTCTTAACCACTGGACCACCAGGGAATTCCCTCCTAGGAATTTGTATGTTACCTGTATTATAACATTGAACTGTAATTATTTATTTAATTTTAAGAATCTCCATTAGGCAATGAGCCATTCAAGGATAAAGGCATATTTTATTGATCCAGCGACTATGTCTTTCCCAGTAAGAATAAACCTAGCCTAAGTATAAGCATTTAATAAGAGTTTACTGATGAAGTGGATAAAGCCCCAACTCCCACTTTAGACCACTATCTTCTCTCTGAAATGATCTATGAACTCCGACTGAACTTTCCATTAATGCCTATGGTTTAACATTTCAATGCATTTAATTCTTCCAGTACTCATTTTCTTTTTTCACCTAGATTTAAGCTTGTTCAAGGGCAGAATCCATATGCTTACTCTATTCTGACGAGAAAATAATACTTACTAGTGGATTGATTGCTAAATTGAGTGTGATGTGTTAAGAACAGGGAGAAATTAATCAAATCGGTTTTGCCTTAGTTACAGATTTATTAAGCCTGCTTATCCAAAGTTATAAAGGCACTGCTACTGAGTGAATGTTTCTATGCCTCCCAAATTCATAGAGTGAAGCCTAATCTCCAATATAATAGTATTTGGAAATACAGCCTCTGGGAAGTGATTAGGACATGCAGGGAGAGTCCTCATGAATGGAATCAGTGCCCTCATAAAAGAGCCCCCAGAAAGCTCCCTCACCTCTTCTATCATATGAAGACACAAAGAGTACATGGCATTCTATGAATCAGGGAACGACCCAGACTAGACACCAAATCTGCCATGATTGTGGCCTTCCCAGTTTTCAGAACTTGAGCCATAAACTTCTATTATTTTATAAGCCACCTGGTCTATGGTATTAGCAGTCTGAAAAGATTAAGACAAGCCCTAAGTATGGCCCCATGTTGAATAATGGATCAATTCTCCTTATTTCAAGAGTTCATGTTAACAAGTGAGCTATGCCAACCTTGATATCATTGTCTGAAGTTGCCTCATCTCTGTTCTTTGCCTGAAATGTTTTGTCTTGCTGGTTGGTTTCTTTCTCACCAGCTGTGCCCTGTGCACCTCCCTATCCCTTCATCAAATGCTCTTTCTTTCATGATCCAGTTTAATATTTTTCTATTAACATTTTTTTTTTTTAATTGGGACTTTCCTGGTGGTCCAGTGCTTAAGAATCCACCTGCCAATGTGGGAGACACGAGTTCAATCCCTGGTCCAGGAAAGTTCCACATGCCATGGGGCAACTAAGCCCATGCATCACAACTACTGAGCCCATGCTCTGCAACAAGAGAAGCTGTTGGGGATGAGAAACCCACAAAGTGCAACAAAGAGTAGGCTCTACTCACCACAACTAGAGAAAGCCTACATGCAGCATGGAAGACCCAGCACAGCCAAAAATAAACACATATATAAATAAAAAATTTTTTTCATTTGTAAATAATGTAAATTTAAAGCTCCAAATATGTATTTGTCCAGTGAATAGCAAGGTATTACTCTAAGAATGGAAATGTGTGTGTGCTCAGCTGTGTCCAACTCTTTGCATCCCTTTGGACTGTAGCCCACCAGGCTTCTGTCCGTGGAATTTTCCAGGCAAGAATACTGGAGTGGGTCGCCATTTTCTCCTCGAGAGGATCTTCCTGATCCAGGGATCAAAGCCGTATCTTCTGTGTCTCCTGTATTACAGGCAGATTCTTTACCACTGAGCCATCGGGAAAGCCCCAGAGAAATCAGCTAAGCTAACTTGACCTGGTATTCAATTGCTCTATCTGTGGTGAAAAACATTAAGGAGGAAGTAATAGACAATTAGTTACTTAAAAGGTAACCAAACTTGAGAAAGTCTAGTTTGCAAGATATTATTCTGGAACATTCAAAAGGCATTTGGGTCTCATTTACAGGAGACCCAATTTCAGGAATTTTCTGAAGACTTCAGTTTCTTAGAATTCTAAGCAATATTTCTTTTAAAAACAATTGTTACGTATCACACCTGTGTGAAACTTTACTCATAACTGTAAGAAACTTTAGAAAATATTTTATTTTCCTTTTTCCTATGTTTCTGAAAGTGAGATAGAAAGTTTAACCAATAAAATTGTGCTAGGAATTTGAGACTAAGAAAAAGAAAGGTCTCTATTCTGATGCGTATCCAGTGAGATGAATGGGAATGTTGATGGGTGGATGTGTATTTGTTCCTTAGTTTTGGGCCTGGACACTGATGGCCAAGTTCATTTAGAGATACAAGGGCACCCAGATATTTGTCTAAATGCCAAGGAAGAATTGAGGGGAAGGGATCGAAGCTATGAAGTAGGAAATATGGGTTTCTCCCTGGGTCTCTTTTTCCCTTTCACTTGTTTTGTGTAATTTTTTTTCCGGGGGGGGGGGGAGAGTGGGGCTTAATCCCTCTACATTTCCTTTCTCTCTTTCACCTATAAAGTCACCAAAATTTGGAACCTAAACTGAGAATTTAAAAAATTACTAACTATAATAATTTTTAAAAACACTTTATATTTTCTGATACAGTCTTTTCTTTATTCTCCTAATATTTTCTTGCTCAGCTTGATTTTAAGGAAAAATTATTCCAACCTTCTTTGTTTACTATTTTTAAATGGTCTGAATGAATCGATAGCTTGAAAATACACTTTTCCTTCACCCAGAAACCTTACTTCCTAGAATTTGCACTAAGGAAATAATTAAATGGGTGTGTAAGAACAGTTGTGTAAGGCTATTTCTGTCCACCATTTGTACACAGAAATTGTACACAGAAAAATTTGTACACAACCTATATGTCTAATAACAATGCTGGTGGAATAAACTGCCTGCAACACAGGACACCCCAGTTTGATTCCTGGGTGGGGAAGATGCCCTGGAGAAGGGATAGGCTACCCACTCCAATATTCATGGGCTTCCCTGGTGGCTCAGAGGATAAAGACTCCACCTGCATCGTGGGAGACCTGGGTTCAGTCGCTGGGTCGGGAAGATCCCCTGGAGGAGGGCATGGCAACCCATGCCAGTATTCTTGCCTGGAGAATCCCATGGACAGAGGAGCCTGGGGAGCTGCAGTCCATGGGGTCGCAAAGAGTCAGACACGACTTAGTGACTGAGCACTCACACTCACTCATACAGTGAAAGGTTACACAGCTTTTGAAATTAAAACACTTATTTCCATAAAATCTAGTTATGCTGTATATAGTTAAGTGAGCAAAGCAGTTTACCAAAATGATGTGTGTCATGGTCTCTGTTTTACATAAATATAGGTACACACACATAGAGGAAAAAGCCACTGGAAGAAAACAGAAATTCAGTATATTGTATGATGGTTAGCTCTGGTGATATGATTGTGAAGTGATTTTTCTCTTTTATTCACCTGCAATTTCTAATTTTTCTATAACTAGAAAAACTATTACTTCTGTAATGAAGATAGTTAACTATAACCAACAAAATTAGGTGTTTATGATAGGTGATAGTCGGCTAAGTTATGTAGAAAATGGCATCCATTTTTGTCCTTGTTAATTTTATGAGCCTGTTCTAACTCCTTTTCTAACTTTTCCCTTTCTTTGTTTCTTCTCGATTAAAGAGAGTCTCATGTACTAGGGAAACCACTGGTGAGTCACTTGTTGAGGCCTTGGAGGCTCAAATGTGCCTTACAGTAAAAAGCAGATAAAATGAAAAATTCATGGCACTAGGGATCTGTTCTCTGATAGAAATGTTCCTTAGACAACTAGGATTTTCTCTTTGATTTTAATGGTTTTTGGCTTCAAGATGGCTGAGGAAGATAGACTTCCAAGGGATTTAGTGCCACACACCTTCCCACCTGGACATGCAGTGGCTGGGAGAGTGGGCATTGTTGACATGCTATGGACAAAAGCAAAGTCCCTGGAAACTGAGACAGTCTCCCAGCACCTCTAACGAGATCCCCTGGACCTATTTGTTTTTTCCATAAAGACACCACCTGCCCTTGAATCATCTGATAATCCTGTATTTGGCATTTTACCATATTTCCAAAGGGCACAGCCAGAATTCCTGCCTTTTGCTTTTTATCAATGGCAATGCCAAGATCTGGCTTCGACAGAGAAGCCATCACTCCATGAGACACGAGGCTTTTCTATATCTTCTAGTATTAAGACCCTGAGCCTGAGGTTAAAGCCACCCAGGAAAAGATCAGGGCTTGACCACTGCATGTGCTATTTTTAGCTCCCATGTTTGGTTCAAGTGATCTGGGGGGATAGTCTTCCTCCCTGTACATTGGTTTCCAGTGGGCAACATGAACCATTGTGATATTGTAGGCAGTGGAGTTGGGACATTGCTGTGGACAGAGGAGCCTGGCGGGCTACGGTCCATGGGGTCCCAAAAGAGCTGGACACGACTCAGCGACTAAACAAAACAAGTCAGGGGAGTTGCTTAAAGGCCAAGGAAAGAATGCCACAAACAGTATTCTCAGCACAGTGAACAATGATGGGGGCTGGGGGTGGGGCACCAAAATTCTTTTCTAGATTTTATCTCTGACTTGGTGTGTGTCCCTGAGCACTTAAGCTATTTCTGTAGCTTCAGCTTTCTCATGCATAGACAGGTAATAATACTCTGTTCTCTCTCCTTTCATTAGATGGGCACTGTGAGGATAAAATAGCAAGTTAATGAGATTTAAAATAGGAAGAAAATGTTTCTGAAGCCTTTAATGTACTCTGAGATTTTCAGGTCCTGATTAAATAGAAGTTATTGTTTCGAGAAAACTCTGTACGGTTCCTATCCGGTCCATGTTATTTCCTCGAGTGCTGTAGTTATTGGACTATTTCTTTTCTCTTTCTGCACAAATATGGAGGAAAAACAACAGAGGTCAAGTAAGAAAAATAAGTACATGAAACCTACAAATGCTTGGGCAGTCACGTTAAGTCCCGGATGCATATTCTGATTGGAACTAGCATGAAAACTCCCCTCTGGTAGATTTGCAACAGGGCATTTAATAGGGTGACTAAAACATCCACCCTGCCCAGGACTTTTCTCACGTGGAGACAGAGTGCAATTTTATCTTGGGAAAGCACTGAGACACACTTCTTGAACACATACAATACTGAGGACATTTCCTGGAAAATCATTGGCCTTTGCCTGGGACGACAGTTGCATCACACAGAAACGTTTGTGGTTCAGGTTTATAAACAACACAGGACACGAGGCCAATGGTCAACTTCAGCTCCGGTCCCAGATCAAAAATACTAGGCATTTTCCTATTTGTACTTTAGAAAAACTTTGTCCACGTTTTGCAGGATTCCTTTCCTACCTTCCTAATAAGAAGGGCTTCCCAGATGGCTCTGACAGTAAAGAATCTGCCTGCCAAAGCAGGAGATGCGGGTTCAATCCCTGGGTCAGGAAGATCCCCTGGAGAAGAAAATGGCAAACCACTCTAGTATTCTTGTCTGGAGAATTCCACGGACAGAGGAACCTTCTTTATAAGACAATCAGTCAAAACAATAAACTACATTCTGAAGAAAACAAACATTTCACTAATTCAGACTTTTAATGTCTTACTCTTGTCTTGTTTTTTCTGTTACCAAACGATATCTGAAAAGGAGAGAAACGGCCAAACAAATGTGCCTCTGTTTGCTACGGAGTTTTATGTGACACATAGCTAGCTTAGAGCATGGACTCTGAGGAAAAATGCTCTTTTTTCTAAATATTATAAAACCATGTTCATTCTGGAAGGGCAAACAAGACTCATGACAATGATTACCTGCTAGGAGGAGAGGAAATGGGAGGGAGACTTCCCCTTTTCATATGTTATGTTGTTTGCACAAATGTTAATTTTTCCTTTACAAATTAAAATACTACTTAAAAGAAAAGTTAACCTGTGGGGGGAAGAAATTGGCAGTGAAGAATGAGGAGGTGGAGATTTTTTTGAATGGAATATCTGATGTTTTTGTATTTTTGAAATGTGCATAAATAAGAAATAAATGTAATTTCAGGAGACTTCCCTGGCGGTCCAATGGTTAAGACTCCGTGCTTCAGTGCAGGGGGTGTGGATATGATCGCTGGTTGGGGAACTAAATATACCACAGGCCATATGGTACAGCCAAAAAATAAAAATAATAAATGTGTATTCATAATTTAAAAGAACAAACAACAGGAAAGTAAAAGAAAAACCCTCTGTATTTCTTACTCCTTGAAGGAGGATATATGAACCTCTTACTACTTCCCCACCACTTGGAGCTTTTTCCCTTATGCCAGAGTTGCTATTGCACACTTGTCGGATGAAGGGAAAGGCCAGAGTCCATTCTAAAGTCCAGGCCAAATGGTGATTTCCCTGGACAAGTTTCTCTGTTCAGACATAATAGGGTTACACATTCTCTGTGAAAAAGTTATAGACAGATCACCCCAGTCAGCAGATCACCCTGCACTGAAACTGTGTAAAACCACTTTAACACTTACTTCAGATATTATTACATGTGTCAAAGTATTTGAAAGATCAACCAAATAAACTGTTCCTAGGAAATGTTTCCAATAGAATACTTCTTGAGTCATGTTGCTTCTCTTAGGTCACAGGGAATTGAATTAAGTTACTGAAATATAAAGTCAAGAGTGAAAACCTACATTCTTAGCTAAACTCATTTATAGACACCTCTAGCTATGATATGGGCTTCCTTGGTGGCTCTGCTGGAAAAGAATCTGCCTGCAATTTGGGAAACCTGGGTTCGATCCCTGGGTTGAGACGATCCCCTGGAAAAGGGAAAGGCTACCCACTCCAGTGTTCTGGCCTGCAGTATTTCATGGACTGAATATTCCATGGGGTTGCAAAAGAGTCGGACACGACTGAGTGACTTTCACTAGCTAGCTAGCTAGCTACGATGCTATTTCTCAATCTCCTTTAAGGCATATAGAAAAACTAAAGTAGATTTCTGCTTTACATTGCAGAGAATGTGTGGATTTTATAAAAATGGCAAGATTCCAAATTTGACAGCATATATCTGTATAATGGGGGCTTCCCTAGAGGCTCAGATGGTGAAGAATCTGCCTGTAAAGCAGAAGACCTGGGTTCAATCCATTCATCCAGTCATCAATCATTTCTCTTACTCTGCATGAGCTCTGCATGAGATGCTGTGAAGATATAGAAATAGTAAGACCCCACTGGACAAGGGGAGGCTGATGGGAAACAGAGGTTTCCGGCTGGTGTGACAAGGAAGGCGAAAGTATTGTAAGCACAGGTGTACTCTAGAGTCTAGAGGGAAAATAACACCTGGAGGACTGCTGTGCAACAGAAAAAGAGCAGTGTGTATAAGGCATTTAACCCAAACCTGACACATTCATAAAGGATTACTAGGTAATTAGCTACTGTAAAGAAGGTAGCAGAGTTATAGAATATTTGGGGAGCATCTCAGAAGAGTATGTAACTCAGTCTGAACATGTGGGACAGAGTAAGAGAGAGAAAAAAACAGGACAGAGAAAATACTAAGAAGATGTACTTTATTATTTTTTTCTGGCTGCGTTGGGTCTTTGATGCTGCGTGAGGAATTTTCTCGAGTTGTGAGAAGGAGCTACTCTCTAGTTGGGGTGTGTGGGCTTCTTGTTGCAGAGCACAAGCTTTAGGAACACGGGTTCAGCAGTTGTGGCTTGAGGGCTCTAGAGCGCAGGCTCAGTAGTTGTGGCACACGGGCTTAGTTGCTCGGTGGCATGTGCGATCCTCCTGGACTAGGGATCGAACTGGTGTCCCCTGCATTACAAGATGGAGTCTTAACCATTGGACCACCAGGGAAGTGCCAAGAAGATGTAATTTTAAAAGCTTTGCAGGACATCTCTGGTTCGATCCCTGGTCGGAAAGCTAAGATCCCATATACTTCACAGCCAAAAACCCCAAAACATAAAACAGAAGCAATATTATAATAAAATCAATAAAGACTTTAAAGACGGTCCACATTAAGAAAAAATCTTATAGTTTCTAAAACTGCATTAAATTCATAAACAATAAGTTCATGATCTTAAATCAAAGGAAGACTGAATTTTGTCATGAGCTTGAGTTAAAGCAGGGACCCACCACTTACTACACGAGGTGAAAGGAACCAGGGCTTTCCACTTTTGTGCCCTAGTGGACATTTTAGGCAGGATAATTCTTTGTTGTGGGGACTGTGCTTTACATCTTTATATTGTAAAATGTTTAGCAGCCTCCCTCAATTCTACCCACAAGATACCAGTTCAGCTTCCTGGTTGTGACAAGAAAAATGAATCCAGTCATTGCCAAATATTGCCTGGAGGTCAAAATTGCCCCCAAGATAATTTCATTGTTTACTTATAATGTTTTGTAAGCTATGAAGCTGCAAATGGAAAATTATGACTGATAGAGAACCAACTTAAATATTTTCCTATATTGATTGCTACTAAATGTATTGTGATGATAACTATCAACTGAACCCATCTAGAGATGGGTTTTTTAAAAGTTCCGTTTGCCAGTCACAACAGGGTCTGAGACAGAATCCAGAAAAATGGCCCAGATTTGATGTGGGCACCACTTACTCAGGGAAGTGAGAGCCATTCTACTTCCTCAATGCCTCTATTAACTTAAGCTGTCTTGGCAGAAACTATAAAATAGGGGGTTTTAGTCATCAAGGCCACCAGCCTCAGCATTGTTGACTCATGTTCCCTAACATCTCTCCCTAGCATATGGACACAAAGTTTTGGAGTGGTGATCCCTGTCTTTTATTCTCTTCCCTGAACTTGCTGGGAAACTGCAAAAAGCAAAGGTGACCTGGAGGCTCCTGGGAGATTTTTTTTTTGTTTTAGCTACTGGTATAATTCCGCCTTGTCTTTAATTTTTAATTTCATATTGGAGTACAGTTAATAAACAAAGTTGTGATAGCTTCAGGCGTATGGCAGAGTGACTCAGCAATACATACCCATATATCCATTCTCCCCAAACTCCCCTCCTGTGCAGACTGCCACTTAACATTAATCAGAGTTCCCTGTGCAATACAGTAGGGCCTTGTTGATTAACCATTTTAAACATAGCAGTGTGAAAATGTCCATCCCAAAGTCCCTATCTGCCCCTTCCCTTCTTGCCACCAAAAGTTCATCTAAGTTCTCACAGTACTTCTGATGGCTCAAACAAATTTAAGTAATAAATCATGATTAACTGGAACTTAACTGTTTAACTGAAATTAAAAGATGCTTATTCCTTGGAAGAAAAGTTATGACCACCTNGCTGGTTGGGGAACTAAATATACCACAGGCCATATGGTACAGCCAAAAAATAAAAATAATAAATGTGTATTCATAATTTAAAAGAACAAACAACAGGAAAGTAAAAGAAAAACCCTCTGTATTTCTTACTCCTTGAAGGAGGATATATGAACCTCTTACTACTTCCCCACCACTTGGAGCTTTTTCCCTTATGCCAGAGTTGCTATTGCACACTTGTCGGATGAAGGGAAAGGCCAGAGTCCATTCTAAAGTCCAGGCCAAATGGTGATTTCCCTGGACAAGTTTCTCTGTTCAGACATAATAGGGTTACACATTCTCTGTGAAAAAGTTATAGACAGATCACCCCAGTCAGCAGATCACCCTGCACTGAAACTGTGTAAAACCACTTTAACACTTACTTCAGATATTATTACATGTGTCAAAGTATTTGAAAGATCAACCAAATAAACTGTTCCTAGGAAATGTTTCCAATAGAATACTTCTTGAGTCATGTTGCTTCTCTTAGGTCACAGGGAATTGAATTAAGTTACTGAAATATAAAGTCAAGAGTGAAAACCTACATTCTTAGCTAAACTCATTTATAGACACCTCTAGCTATGATATGGGCTTCCTTGGTGGCTCTGCTGGAAAAGAATCTGCCTGCAATTTGGGAAACCTGGGTTCGATCCCTGGGTTGAGACGATCCCCTGGAAAAGGGAAAGGCTACCCACTCCAGTGTTCTGGCCTGCAGTATTTCATGGACTGAATATTCCATGGGGTTGCAAAAGAGTCGGACACGACTGAGTGACTTTCACTAGCTAGCTAGCTAGCTACGATGCTATTTCTCAATCTCCTTTAAGGCATATAGAAAAACTAAAGTAGATTTCTGCTTTACATTGCAGAGAATGTGTGGATTTTATAAAAATGGCAAGATTCCAAATTTGACAGCATATATCTGTATAATGGGGGCTTCCCTAGAGGCTCAGATGGTGAAGAATCTGCCTGTAAAGCAGAAGACCTGGGTTCAATCCATTCATCCAGTCATCAATCATTTCTCTTACTCTGCATGAGCTCTGCATGAGATGCTGTGAAGATATAGAAATAGTAAGACCCCACTGGACAAGGGGAGGCTGATGGGAAACAGAGGTTTCCGGCTGGTGTGACAAGGAAGGCGAAAGTATTGTAAGCACAGGTGTACTCTAGAGTCTAGAGGGAAAATAACACCTGGAGGACTGCTGTGCAACAGAAAAAGAGCAGTAGGTATAAGGCATTTAACCCAAACCTGACACATTCATAAAGGATTACTAGGTAATTAGCTACTGTAAAGAAGGTAGCAGAGTTATAGAATATTTGGGGAGCATCTCAGAAGAGTATGTAACTCAGTCTGAACATGTGGGACAGAGTAAGAGAGAGAAAAAAACAGGACAGAGAAAATACTAAGAAGATGTACTTTATTATTTTTTTCTGGCTGCGTTGGGTCTTTGATGCTGCGTGAGGAATTTTCTCGAGTTGTGAGAAGGAGCTACTCTCTAGTTGGGGTGTGTGGGCTTCTTGTTGCAGAGCACAAGCTTTAGGAACACGGGTTCAGCAGTTGTGGCTTGAGGGCTCTAGAGCGCAGGCTCAGTAGTTGTGGCACACGGGCTTAGTTGCTCGGTGGCATGTGCGATCCTCCTGGACTAGGGATCGAACTGGTGTCCCCTGCATTACAAGATGGAGTCTTAACCATTGGACCACCAGGGAAGTGCCAAGAAGATGTAATTTTAAAAGCTTTGCAGGACATCTCTGGTTCGATCCCTGGTCGGAAAGCTAAGATCCCATATACTTCACAGCCAAAAACCCCAAAACATAAAACAGAAGCAATATTATAATAAAATCAATAAAGACTTTAAAGACGGTCCACATTAAGAAAAAATCTTATAGTTTCTAAAACTGCATTAAATTCATAAACAATAAGTTCATGATCTTAAATCAAAGGAAGACTGAATTTTGTCATGAGCTTGAGTTAAAGCAGGGACCCACCACTTACTACACGAGGTGAAAGGAACCAGGGCTTTCCACTTTTGTGCCCTAGTGGACATTTTAGACAGGATAATTCTTTGTTGTGGGGACTGTGCTTTACATCTTTATATTGTAAAATGTTTAGCAGCCTCCCTCAATTCTACCCACAAGATACCAGTTCAGCTTCCTGGTTGTGACAAGAAAAATGAATCCAGTCATTGCCAAATATTGCCTGGAGGTCAAAATTGCCCCCAAGATAATTTCATTGTTTACTTATAATGTTTTGTAAGCTATGAAGCTGCAAATGGAAAATTATGACTGATAGAGAACCAACTTAAATATTTTCCTATATTGATTGCTACTAAATGTATTGTGATGATAACTATCAACTGAACCCATCTAGAGATGGGTTTTTTAAAAGTTCCGTTTGCCAGTCACAACAGGGTCTGAGACAGAATCCAGAAAAATGGCCCAGATTTGATGTGGGCACCACTTACTCAGGGAAGTGAGAGCCATTCTACTTCCTCAATGCCTCTATTAACTTAAGCTGTCTTGGCAGAAACTATAAAATAGGGGGTTTTAGTCATCAAGGCCACCAGCCTCAGCATTGTTGACTCATGTTCCCTAACATCTCTCCCTAGCATATGGACACAAAGTTTTGGAGTGGTGATCCCTGTCTTTTATTCTCTTCCCTGAACTTGCTGGGAAACTGCAAAAAGCAAAGGTGACCTGGAGGCTCCTGGGAGATTTTTTTTTTGTTTTAGCTACTGGTATAATTCCGCCTTGTCTTTAATTTTTAATTTCATATTGGAGTACAGTTAATAAACAAAGTTGTGATAGCTTCAGGCGTATGGCAGAGTGACTCAGCAATACATACCCATATATCCATTCTCCCCAAACTCCCCTCCTGTGCAGACTGCCACTTAACATTAATCAGAGTTCCCTGTGCAATACAGTAGGGCCTTGTTGATTAACCATTTTAAACATAGCAGTGTGAAAATGTCCATCCCAAAGTCCCTATCTGCCCCTTCCCTTCTTGCCACCAAAAGTTCATCTAAGTTCTCACAGTACTTCTGATGGCTCAAACAAATTTAAGTAATAAATCATGATTAACTGGAACTTAACTGTTTAACTGAAATTAAAAGATGCTTATTCCTTGGAAGAAAAGTTATGACCACCTTAGATAGCATATTCAAAAGCAGAGACATTACTTTGCCGACTAAGATCTATCTAGTCAAGGCTATGGTTTTTCCTGTGGTCATGTATGGGTGTGAGACTTGGACTGTGAAGAAAGCTGAACGCTGAAGAATTGATGCTTTTGAACTGTGGTGTTGGAGAAGACTCTTGAGAGTCCCTTGGACTGCAAGGAGATCCAACCAGTCTATTCTGCAGGAGATCAGCCCTGGGATTTCTTTGGAAGGAATGATGCTAAAGCTGAAACTCCAGTACTTTGGCCACCTGATGCAAAGAGTTGACTCATTGGAAAAGACTCTGATGCTGGGAGGGACTCGGGGCAGGAGGAGAAGGGGGACGACAGAGGATGAGATGGCTGGATGGCATCACTGACTCGATGGATGTGAGTGTGAGTGAACTCTGGGAGTTGGTGATAGGGAGGTCTGGCGTGCTGCAGTTCATGGGGTTGCAAAGAGTCGGACACGACTGAGCAACTGAACTGAACTGAACTGTTGAACAAAAACCCAGAGTATTTATTTTTATCATTTTTTAAAAAAAGAATAAAGGACATCAATAAAGGACAAACAAAGAGGCATGTTTGTGTTTGAAAAAAAGTTTTTTTTTAAATGAAACTTTCAGTGTAAGAGCCAGGTATAAGATAATAAGTCGAGAACATCTTAATCACTATTTATTAATGAGCAGATTGATTTCTCTGCCACTACATAAAGGATCAAAGTATTCTTTCTCTTTAGATGACTTATACCATTTTAATTTCCAAAATGGTATTGAGAATTTTGCTTACAAACCATATAGGCAATGCTGCTGCTGCTAAGTTGCTTCAGTTGTGTCCAACTCTGTGCGACCCCATAGACGGCAGCCCACCAGTCTTCGCCATCCCTGGGACTCTCCAGGCAAGAACACTGGAGTGGGTTTCCATTTGCATATATATGGAGGAATGGCTCTCTCTTTCATTTTAAGCCCCATACTGTACACCAGAGAAGGCAATGGCACCCCATTTCAGTACTCTTGCCTGGAAAATCCCATAGACGGGGGAGCCTGGTGGGCTGCAGTCCATGCGGTCGCTAAGAGTCGGATACGACTGAGCAACTTCATGTTCACTTTTCACTTTCATGCATTGGAGAAGGCAATGGCAACCCACTCCAGTGTTCTTACCTGGAGAATCCCAGGGACGGGGGAGCCTAGTGGGCTGCCGTCTATGGGGTCGCACAGAGTCGGACACGGCTGAAGCTACTTAGCAGCGGTAGCAGCATACTATACACGTGATTTACAAATTGTATTTTTTATTTAACAGCATAATGTGGAGGGCATCCCTGGTGGTCCAGTGGTTAAGAATCTGCCTATCAATGCAGGGGACATAGGTTCAATCCCTGGTTCAGGAAGATCCCACATGCCTTGGGGCAACTAAGCCTGTGCACAACTACCGAAGCTTGCGCTCTAGAGACTGTGCTCCACAACAAGAGAAGCCACCAGAGTGGAAATCCCCTGCACTGCAATTAGAGAGTAGCCCCCACTTGCCACAAATTGAGAAGGTCTGCACATAGCAACGAATTCCTAGAGAAGTATAAATTAACTCGTTTTTAAAAAACAAGGTAATGTGGAGACAATTCTACAGCTGTTCATGGTGCTGTAGCTCAGTCTTTTAAACAGGTGCATAGAATTCGACTGCATGAGCATAGCATGGCTGATTTCACTAGCTCCTTATTTACAGACCTGTGGGCTATTTCCAGTATTTTGTTACTAAAAGTATTGTAATGAATATACATACATGTAGTCTTTTTGATTCTTAACAGAAATTCCTAGAAATAAAGTTGCTGGGTCAACGTATGTTTGCTTTTAAACTGTTTTTTTTTTTTTTTTTTAACATTAACAGATTATCTCCCATAGAGCTAGTCCAATTTATATTCTCACACTGTTTGAGAGTGATTCCTTCCCCATTTCTCTGGTGGGTTAAAAAAATATCTCAGTGATTTAAAATTCGCTTTTCTTTAACCCCAGGTGAAGATGGGTGTATTTTTCTATGTTTAAGCAACAGGTATGTCTTTCTCTGTGAACAACTTTTTCACATCTTGAAGGATAGATTTCTTCTTCTGCCCTTCTCATCCTTTCTCCCTTCCTCACTTATTTCTCTGTCTTTCCTTTCTAGGAACTCTTAAAAATTAGCTTTTTTTTTTTTCTATCAAATCTACTTCAAATATTTTTTCCTAAGTTTGCTTTTCCTTTTCAACTTTGCTCATGGTAATTCTTCACATGAGTGAGTGACGTGACTCAGTCGTGTCCAGCTCTTTGCACTGCCCATGGACTGGCCTACCATGCTCCTCCACCCATGGGATTTTCCAGGCAAGAGTACTGGAATGAGTTGCCATTTTCTTCTCCAGAGGATCTTCCCGACCCAGGGATTGAAGCTGGGTCTTCCGCATTGTAGACAGACGCTTTACCGTCTGAGCTAATTTATGTAGCCAAATGTATTCCCTTTTTTCCCTATGGCTTTTGGTGAGTTTAGAGAACCACCCTTACTTTGAGATCGAATGGAAAAAAATAATCTTTGAGCTAGCTGGATTTTGGTTTTGAATAAGAGAGAGGTAGGAATTCAAGCTTTATTTTTTTCCCCATGTGGTTAGCCAAGTGTCTCAACACCATTTATTGTCTTTCCAAATGGAACTATAACCTTTGTCTTATACTAGACATTCATATTTAGGATTATCTCAGAAGTCTTAATTCTTTTCCATTTATTTCTATCTTTTTACCAACTATTTCTAACACATTTTAATATACTCTTTTTATATGTTAATATTTTATTTTATGTATTTATCGACATCCTCTTTTAACTAGATTTTTTATATATTCCTTAAGATACAGGAAAAAAAGTACTGATGTTAGGATACAACTATTCTTATAGTGGGAAAATTTTGACACATATTATTTTGAGTATCCCAACTTAAATCACTGAATATTTAGGTAGTTTTTTTATGCTTCAGACTCTGAACATGATTTAACTCTTAACATTCAGTGTATCTTTGTTTATCATCTCATATGTCACCTCCAGAGCTTGACACAAAAGTCAGCTTACTGATTACAATGGGAGACCAACTGTGATGAGACTAAATGTGACAGGGATCCCAGTAATGAGTATACAGGGACAGACGCCAATCTGTCACCAAGGGAGATGCAGTGACGGAAGTTTGGTTGAAAGTGGCCATGAGAGAGGCTCAATCCTCTAAGCGTGTCGATTATGGGAACCACAGGAACACAACTGTCAGGTAATGCAAAGGGTTGTTTGATTGTATCAGAAGAAAAACACAGACCTGACAAACTGGATCCTATATCCAAGTCAAACTCAATAGAGCAAGGAGTACCAGGCCCTCAGGCAAGTACTGGACTTGAGTTCATTACATGTTCCCAGGCATTCTTAACAAAAGGAAAAGCTAGTTACATTTAAGTAAGGCTGCTATAAAACCACAAATGTATGTCATGAATTTTTGTCTTCTTCCCAAAAGAGCCCTACTCAGTCAGGAATGCTGCCCACTGTTCCCACAAGTTTTGAGAGGCCTCTGTAGATCAGGATACTGTGTAGAATCTGCTGGAAATCTATGTGGATGACTGGAAATTCTGGAGCAAGTCCATGCCTCCTGAAACCATTCCCTATGAACATATGAATCTATGAACCATATGAACATATGAGAGAGTTCCAGACTTGCTACGAGGCCCATAAGTTGCTTGTGACAAGCAGGGGACATGCCAGGGTCCATTTCTGAGTGTGCTAGCATCAAATGGACTCCAGATCTACCACTTACTAGCCATGTTATGATGAAATGAGGTGAAGTGAAGTCGCTCAGTTGGTCCGACTCTTTGTGACTGTTATGAGGAGTAGTTAGTTAATTTCTGTAAGCCCCAGTTTCCTTTTTTTGGAAACAGGTTTTACAAAATCCAGTTATATCTTCTAGGGTTGTTGTGAAGATTAAATGAACAAGGACAATCATGTACTTAAACTTGACCTGGCACATGTTAATAGTAACTCCTCAATAAATGTTTAGGGTTGTTATTGCTATTATCATTATTACTGCAGCCATTTTGTTTAGGATTCCAGAGGATGCAAGCAGAACACAACTATTTCTTTCCCCTACTGCCTGTTCAGACCCATTCCATAGGGCTAGCCTTCCTCTGCCTCTTGGGTGAAATTGACAGTAAGCTCTAGGATGCCATTGTCACCCTCAGGTACTATAACGTTATCTGTTATGCATGCATAGTCACAGAATAGTCATATTTCAGTTTCATGAATAAAGCTGTTTGGATGTAAAGGGTGAAGTTTAACTTCAGTGGAATTGCTATCCCTTTCTAGACCAGAGCCAATGGCTCGTTTGGTTTCTCCAAATGAAGTACTGAGAGATAATGAGTAGACACAGATCTGGTTAATAGATAGCTGTGTTCAGTATTATCACACATCCCAGAAATTTATTCCAGCTTTATGGATCCTGAACAATACTGTGGGTTTCCCTGAACAACAGTGAGGGTGAAGATTTCTCCTTTACATTTCTCTCATATTAAAGGGAAGCGTGGTTCATTCACAATTTCGATGATTCTTTTAAATGATCTCTAATAATAATGTATTGAGGGCTTCTCTGGTGGCTCAGTAGTAGAAATTCTGCCTTCCAATGCAGGAGAGACAGGTTCTATCACTGATCTAGGAAGATTCCACATGCCACAGAACAACCAAGTCTGTAAGCCACAACTATAGAGCCTGTGCTCTAGAGCCAGGGAGTCTCAACTACAGAAGCCCGCGTGGCCTGGAGCCCATACTCTGCAAAACCAGAAGCCGCTGCAATGGGAAGCCGGTGTACCACAACTAAGAGTAGCCCCTGCCGGCTGTAACTACAGAAACGCCAACACAGCAGCAAAGACCCAGTACAGTCATAAAATAAATAAATAAATAAAAATTTAAATGTATTGATTTCATAAAAGTTAAAAAAAAAAAAAAAAAAAAAGGAAGGTTGCCTCGGATCAGGATTTACAAACACTTCAGTTTGGCCTGATGAGCAGGAACTTGGAAAGAGCAGGTTTGTTTACAAAGAGGAGACATATAGATTCTGTCAGTGAGTTCATTATAGCACAAACAGATCAATCACCTTACGGTGGAGCTCCAGGGACCCTTGTCAGGGAACAAGGGACACTCGTCATCAGATGATTATATTCCTTTGTCCTGAGCACATCCCACCCAGTGTGGCTGACTCTCCTCTTGGCTTTCTGTGTCTTCATAACCAATTGATGTAACTAATGTAACTCGAGCACGCTTCTATGTTTGGCATTAAAAAAAATTAATACAATCTTATTGTTCTCCAGTAACAGTGATCTAATCTTTCTCATTTCTGATAGTTATGCCTTTTGGTTCTGTTTCTTGCCTATAGGCATTAGCTATAAGTCCCAGAATTTTAGTAAATAATATTGATAATAGCAAGAATTCTTTTCTTGATATAAATGTAATGCCTCTGAAGCATTTTTGGTATGCTCTGTCCCTTTGAGTCTCTGATAAAAGTTAACTAGGGAAATGCACTGATCTATAAAAAATGTTTTAACAGTTTTAGGAGATGCAAAGACCATGGACTACATGGAGAGTTTTGTGAGTTTCGTTAAGTATGAAGTTGGCTATGGGTTAAAAATTTTTTTTACAATATTAGTATTGTGTTTTTTTGACTTTTTTTTTTTTTGGCAATTTCATGAGGCTTGTGGGATCTTAGCTCTCTAATCAAAAATTGAACATGGGCCAACACAGATTGGTCCAGGTTTGAATCTGGGAAAAAAGATTCCTAAACACTGGACCACCAAGGAATTCCCAATAAAGATTCTTTATAGTACTAATTTAGAAATAAGAAAAAACATGAGTTTTATCAATTGTCTTTTATCATCAGTCAATATATTCATATATTCTTAGTTTTGCATTGCTGAATTATATTAATATGCTTATCAATATCAAACCATCCTTGCATTTCCAGGATAAATTTTAGTAGGATTTGATATATGATATTTTTAATAGTCTGTCAGATTTAATTTATATTAATAATCATTATATTAATGATTAGGCATTTACATCTCTAAAAGGATTACAGTGCACGTTAGAAATATTTTCAAATAAAGAGACTTATAAGAGAAATTATTTGTTGGTTAAACCTCAGTAGGCATGAAAATGCTATCAATAAAAGTATTTCCTTTGTAAGCATTCTGGTAAGCGTTAAAGAATACAGAAGTTCAGAAAATTAGAGACCTAAAAAGAACAGCAGACCAAACCCACTCGTTTTACACTTTAGGAAGGCAGTTGACCAGAGAGGTTGTTAAGTTGATCAGAGAGGTTGTAAGTTAAGGCAGTCGATCAGAGAAGTTGACCTGTGCAAGATCACACAGCCTGACAGTGGCAGCATTGATTGTACAAATAAGTTGTAATAGGAAAGTTGTTCAGGCTCAAAGAGAAAATTATCTGAAAAACTTATCTTATTTCCAGTGGAACATAAATTCTAAGGGAGAGTGAAAAGATTGACTAAGATTTGTTTCTGAAACAGTGAAAATTTCACAAAGAAATGATATAAGCATTTTAATAAATTAAAGACATGACTGTCATCTTTAAGGGATTAAAAATATTACGGGGCTTGATATACTTATCTTTCAGTTCCAACTCTCTCACTTTCTCTGTATGAATACTTGGGCAGTTCTCCCCAACACACACCAGGGAAGCCTTCCTGCCAAGAATGGGCTAAGTACATTACCAACAGGGATAAAAGAAACATAGAACAAATGAAAGAGACTTTGAGGACAGATTTTTCAGAAACTCTCTAACTTTTAGAACTATCTAGAGCTATATCAACACATATGAAGGGCCCAGGCAAAGCAGGGGCTTCTCTTGCTTGTTGTGTGTGCAAGGTCAAGTAGATTGTCTTTTAAGGTCTCAAACAGGGTCCTATGAAACCTGATCAGCTTTATGCTGAAGCTATTCACCCAACACTTCCCTTCCTTTCACCTCATCAGCAAAGACAGCAGGAGTCTTGCACATGGTGCCCAGGCACTGCTTGACTTCACGTGTGGCCAAGGGCTGACTTTGGAGGACTGCAACAATAGGACTGAAACATCTGCTTTGTTTGGACAAGCCAGTGAGAAACTCAGCCAAACTGATTGTTTGGTGGCACATAGCAGAACAATCAGGAGATGACTGATTTTTTTTTTTTTTTCTCCCGGCCGCTGTGTTGACACGACCTCAGATTCTAATCTAATGGTACATTTTATTGAAGGCTTGTTATAAAGAGCACACTTTAAATTTTGTTTAACCATTAACAGGCTGTTATACTTACTATTTATTTGAATCTCCGAACACTCTACAGCAGATAGAACAGTTAATATTATCCTAATTTAATAAAAGATAGATTTGGTTAATTCACTCCAAGTCTCATAGCTTTTTTTTTCCCTTTCTTTCTTTTTCCCTTTTTTTTCTGTTTATTCATATCTTTTTAGTGGTGGAGCTAGACCTGACTTTAACTGTCTGTCTCTCCCGCTATGCCACATTGTCCCTGCTTCATTAGCGTTTCTTTTCTAAAAATGTATACTTTCTGGAGAGAAAGTTATACTTGTTAGAGTTTTGCAGTTTCTTTTTTTCTTACTTTTTTGGCCAGACTACATGGCTTTTGGGATCTTAGTTCCTTGACCAGGAATCGAACCTGAACCCTTGGCAGTGAAAGCACCGAATCCTAATCTCTGGAACACCAGTGAGTTCCCAGGGTTTTACAGTTTTAAATACTTCCAAATATTTGGAATGTTTACAGAAGCATTCAATAAATAGATGCTATGGAGGTTGTAAATACATTTTGTTGAGGAAATTTACTTACATAATATTCGGAGAAACACTGAAGAGAATTGAAATCTATTTTAAAAATAATTTAATGGATATAAGGAGTGTCTTTGTGGGGCTTCCCTGGTGGCTCTGATGGTAAAAAATCTGCCCGCAATGCAGGAGACTCGGGCTTGATCTCTGGGTCAGGAAGATCCCCTGGAGAAGGGCATGGCAACCCACTCCAGTATTTTTGCCAGAAGAATCCCATGGATAGAGGATCCTGGAGGGCTACAGTTCATGAGGTCACAGAGAGTTGGACATTACTGAGTGACTAACACACACACACGGAGTGTCTTTGTAGAAATACTAATGAGATAAAACAAAACCTAATCGCTCAGAATTTAGGACATTTAAAAGAGTTTTTTCATTGTGGGAATTTTAAAATATACACAGAAGAAGAGCAAAGGGTATAATAAACCCATCTTCCCACTTCAGTCATTATCAGCATATGGCCAATAGTTTATCACCATCCTCTATGTCCCCTACATCCTTTCCTTGGATTATTTTAAGTAAATCTCAGACATTATATCATTTCATCCATGATATTTCACTATGTATGTCTCAAAGATAAGCAGTTTTGGGGGTTTTTTTTTGGCCACATCCCAAGGCATGTGGGAACTTAGTTCCCTGAACAGGGATCAAACCTGTGTCCCTCTTGCACTGGAAGGCAGAATCCTAACCACTGGACTGTTGGGGAAGTCCCAGTAGCCTTTTTCTTTAATCACAATATTAGTGCACATTTTCGGAGAAGGCAATGACACCCCACTCCAGTACTCTTGCCTGGAAAATCCCATGGACAGAGGAGCCTACTAGGCTGCAGTCCATGGGGTCGCTGAGGGTTGGACACGACTGAGCGACTTCACTTTCACTTTTCACTTTCACGCATTGGAGAAGGAAATGGCAACCCACTCCAGTGTTCTTGCCTGGAGAATCCCAGGGATGGGGGAGCCTGATGGGCTGCCGTCTATGGGTCACACAGCGTCGGACACGACTGAAGCGACTTAGCAGCAGCAGCAGCAGTGCACATTTTAAAAGTGAACAGTAATTTCTTAATATCATCTAGTATCCAGTTTGTGCTCAAATTTTTCTGATTGCCTCCACAATGTCCTTTATGGTTGGTTTGTTCAAATCAGGATTTAAACAAGATTCATATATCAAATTTGCCTAGTATATCTTTAAATCTCCTTTACTCTAAGTTCTGTCAAGGAAAATATTGAAATAACTGTCCCTGGAAGAATTCTCTGGCATTTGAGGAAGTAATTTCATTTATATATACAATACTTGATTTATTCTAAGGCAGGGTTAATTATGGGCTTTCCAAGTGGCTCAGTGGTAAAGAATCTGCCTGCCAGTGCAGGGAACTCAGGAGATGCGGGTTCAATTCCTGTGTTGGGAAGATTCCCTGGAGAAGGGAATGGCAACTGACTCCAGTATTCTTGCCAGGGAAAACCCATGCACAGAGGAGCCTGACAGGCTGCAGCCCATGGGGCCACAAAGAGTCAGACATGACTGAGCATTCACATATACACACAGGGTTAATTGTAAGATGCATTATTATTTTATGTAGCACCAAGAAATTTAAAATGCTGACAAATGTCATTGTCAGACGCCACTAATTGTAAATATATTCCAATTTCAGAGAGATAAAAATGGGGAAAATATGTCTTAAAATCAGTAAAATATGGCAGTTGCAACACAGAAAACTCACATGCTATTTTCAGATTCAAATGGGGTATGGGAAAGGCATATGGGATGTGGAAAAAGTCCCCTGGATGGGAGTGATTCACTTCCATTCCAGAGCAGATGAAGAATGAAGTCTGACACCATCTCTTGTTTCATGGCTAATCCTTGTGAACTCCTTTCTCCTCTGTGTGCTTTGACTTCAAGTTTGACATAGAACTTGCACTTCTTAGAATGTTTATACCATATTTAATGTACTCAGGGCTTTAACTTGTTATACAAATTACAGCCTCTGAGAAATGCTTACTCTTTTGATTACTCTGACTTTAGGATGCTAGATGAGGCTTCCGAGGTGGGGCTAGAGGTAAAGAATCCAGCTGCCAGTGCAGGAGACACAGGACACATGAGTTCAGTCCCTGGGTTGGAAGATCCTCTGGAGAAGGAAATGGCAGTGCCTAGAGAATCCCGTGGGCAGAGGAACCTGGCAGGCTACAATTGATGGGGCTGCAAACAATCAGACATGATTGAGTAACCAAGTACAAAAAGTTAGGTGAGCCCAATTTGAAAAATACATGTTCATAATACCAAAGCCTTTGATTGTGTGGATGCCAATAAGCCATGGAAAATTCTGAAAGAGATGGGAATACCATACCACCTGATCTGCCTCTTGAAAAATCTGTATGCAGGTCAGGAAGCAATAGTTAGAATGGGACATGGAACAACAGACTGGTTCCAAATAGGTAAAGGAGTACATCAAGGCTGTATATTGTCACCCTGCTTATTTAACTTCTGTGCAGAGTACATCATGAGAAATGCTGGGCTGGATGAAGCACAAGCTGGAATCAAGATTGCTGGGAGAAATATCAATAACCTCAGATATGCAGATGACACCACCCTTATGGCAGAAAGTGAAGAGGAACTAAAAAGCCTCTTGATGAAAGTGAAAGAGGAGAGTGAAAAAGTTGGCTTAAAGCTCAACATTCAGAAAATGAAGATCATGACACCTGGTCCCATCATTTCATGGCAAATAGGTGGAGAAACAGTGGAAACAGTGTCAGATTTTATTTTTGGGGGTTCCAAAATCACTGCAGATGGTGACCACAGCCATGAAATTAAAAGATGCTTACTCCTTGGAAGGAAAGTTATGACCAACCTAGACAGCATATTAAAAAGCAGAAACAATACTTTGCCAACAAAGTTCCATCAAGTCAAGGCTATGGTTTTTACAGTAGTCATGTATGGATGTGAGAGTTGGACCATAAATCTGGGAGCTGAAGAACTGATGCTTTTGAACGGTGGTGTTTGAGAAGAGTCTTGAGTGTCCCTTGGACTGCAAAGAGATCCAACCAGTCTATCCTAAAGGAAATCAGTCCTGAGTGTTCATTGGAAGGACTGATGTTGAAGCTGAAACTCCAGTAATTTGGCCACCTGATGCGAAGAGCTGACTCATTGGAAAAGACCCTGATGTTGGCAAAGATTGAAGCCAGGAGGAGAAGGGGACAGCAGAGGATGAGATGGTTGGATGACATCACTGACTCAATGGACATGAGTTTGGGTAAACTCTGGGAGTTGGTGATGGACAGGGTGGCCTGGTGTGCTGCAGTCCATGGAGTTGTAAAGAGTTGGACATGACTGAGTGACTGAATTGAACTGAACTGAATGCCACATAATGTTCTAGAAAAATGTCTACTTCTGCTTCATTGACTGCACTAAAGCCTGTGATTGTGCGGATCAAAACAACTTGTGGAAAATCCTTAAAGAGATGGGAGTACCAGACCACCTTACCTGTCTCCTGAAAAACCTGCATGCAAGTCAAGATGCAACAGTTAGAATAGGACATGGAACAATGGACTGTTTCCAAATTGAGGAAGGAATACCACAAACCTGTATGTTGTCACCCTGTTTATTTACCTTCTGTGCAGAGTGCATCATGCAAAATGCTAAGCTGGATGAACCACAAGCTGGAATCAAGATTGTGGGGAGAAATACCAATAACCTCAGATATACAGATATATCACTTTAATGGTAGATAGTGAAAAGGAACTAAAGAGCCTCTTCAGGGTGAAAGAAGAGAGTGAAAAAGCTGCCTTGAAACTCAACATTATAAAAACTAAGTCATGGCATCTGGTCCTGGTCAAATGTCACTCTGACCTTCAAAATGCTGTGCAGGGTGCAATTGCAGAGACTGTTTCTTCTTGATTAGTGCCATCCTAGATGTATGCTTAATGGGCAATAATATTCTTTACATCAGCTGGGCAACACAAGGAGGAACACTGGCCAAACTGGCCTCAAACATGGTAGTTCTGGATTTTACATCTTAGCGATATTGATGTCACAGATTAGTTCCCGATAAGATGAGTGTCCACTTCAAAGACTTTGGGCTTCAACCTGTTCCCTTCTTGTTAACAGAAGCCTTTTGATAAGGAAAGGTTAGGAGGGTAGAAGGGGTATAATTGTAGCACAGGTCCCAGTATCGATGAGAACACGCTCTAAACTTTTTTGCCTCAGGTCACTGACAGTTTCTGAAAGGCAGAAGACTTTGATTTCTCCCTGGAGAGATTCCAACTCGGGGCTGAAGAATTTTGCTTCTAGCTATCTGTGCTTATGAGAAGAATCTGAGTTGTTTATTTACCAGATCTGTAGTTGCCCAAAGGCAGTGTACTCCTAAAGGCTCTTAGAAACCTGGGATACAGAAGTTTTAAAAAAAGTAGAAATGTACTACCCAATTCTTTGTGGTATATGTACCCTCTAAGATATAAAATAGACTTGTTCTAGAATTAGCTTTCTAAGGATTCAGGAAGTTCTAACATGGAAAATGTAAAATCAGGGTTTCAGGTAAAGCTGCAGTTTACATTTGCTCTCCTGTTTCTGCCTTGATTTTTTTTTTTAATTTTAATTAACGTTGGACATAACTGAGCGACTAAACAAGAACAACAAATAGTTGATTTACAATGTTGTATTAGTTATACAGCAAAATGAATCTGTTATACATATACATATATTTACTCTTTTTTAGATTCTTTCCCCATGCAGGTCATTACAGAGTATTGAGTTCCCTGTGCTAAACTGTAGGTCCTTTTTAGTTATCTTGCCTTGATTAGTGAAAGTAATAAAATCTTTCAACTTTGTCATAAGGATCTGAATTAGCAGATTATTGATCAGCTTCCTCTATCCACAACTTAATATTCAATGAATATTGAATATTCATGTGTGTATTTGAAATGTATTTGGAATGCTGCTCCAAACTTATCTATATTTCATAAGTTACAAGGAAGATTTAACTGTAGTTTGCTATTTTCACTAGCCTGGTATCCTGAGAATTTACACTAGCTACCCTGAGGTTGAACCTTGCTTCACAACAATTCTCACAACAAAAAGTGAGAATTGTTGGTTAAGGGGAAAGAAAAGTAATGCATATAAAATTCCATGAAAACATGAAACTTAGGAACATTAGGAATTTGAATTTATTTCCAGACACTCTTAAAGAAATGTAAAAAGGGAGAATTACTTATTCAGAAGCAGAAAGAGTATAGTAGTGGATATACTTGAAACTCAGACAAAATTGTAAATCAAATGAACTTCAATATAAAATAAAACTTAAAAAAGAGCATAGTAGTGGATATATTTTCTTAGTTAAGTCAATAAAAAATGCTCTTCTTTGTTATAGTAGTAAAATAAATTTCTGACTTAAATTGTTAATTTAAAAAAAATTCAAATCCCATGTATCTTTTTTTTCCTCTTCCAGTGCTTGTAATGTCAGTCATCATTTCAATACAGTCTTCAAGAACTGTTTGAAGAACAAATAATTAAGTTTATATCCTCTGTTTGTTTCAAATTCTAAATTTTCATAGATCTGTAAACCTAGAAGGGAACTTCTTTTTCAGTAAATGTTTTATTGAAGTAGTATATTTACGGAAAGGTTCAGCCAAATAATTTTTTGTAAAGTGAACACACCCACATGGCCACCACTCAGATCAAGAAATAGATTATAACCAACATCATAGGAAGCCTCCAGGTACCCCCGATTAGTCATTCCTCACTCCAAAGCCAACTATTCTGACTTCTTTCATCATAGTTTTACCTGTTTCTGATCTTTGTAAAACTGCAGTTAGAAGTATCATTTTGAATCTGATTTGCATTCAACATTAATGTTTGTGAAAATCAATCATAGTGTTGTAGGCTGTCCATCCTCATTATTGTGTGTGTGTGTGTGTGTGTGTGCTGTGTGTTGTGCTCAGTTGTGTCCAACTCTTTGCAACCTTATGGACTATAGCTCACCAGGCTCCTGTGCCCATGGGCTTCTCCAGGCAAGAATAATGGAGTGGATTGCCATGTCCTTCTCCAGGGGATCTTCCCAACCCAGGGATTGAACCTGTGTCTCTTACATCTCCTGCATTGCAGGCGATTCTTTACTCAGTGAGCCACCTGGGAAGCCCCATTGTTGTATAGTATTCTATTATATAAAAATATCATAATCTACATATTCATAATATATCTATCAAATATTGATGAACATTTGAATTGTTTTGAGTTTTGAGCTATTATGGAGAGTCCTGATAAGAATATTTTGTTTTTTATTTTTGGGACTTGTATGTGTAAGCTTCCGTTGGTTATACAGTGAAAAATGGAGGATTTAAGTCCAACTTTAGTAGATATTGTCAAACAGGTTTTCAAAGTTGTAATACACATTTTACACTTTTACCAGCAGGGTATGAAAGTTCAGTTTGCTTCACATTCTTCACAACATTTTGTACTGTTAGTCTTGTTCATTTTAGCTATTTTGGTGGGCGTGCAATGATTTTAATTTGCAGTTTGCTGATGATTAATAAAACAAGCACTTTGTCACAGGTTTATTGATTGTGTATCCTTTTTATGGAACACCAATTTTAATCTTTTCTCCATTGTTCTATCAAGTAGGCTGCTTTCTTCTATTGACTAGTAAGAATGCATCACATATACTGGGTTGGCCAGTAAGTTCATTCAGGTTTTTCCATTTGTTTATTCGAGTTTTTCCTTAAGCTGTAACAGAAAAACCCAAATGAACTTGTCGGCCAGCCCAATAGATACAATTTTGGGATTGAATATTTGTACTATAAATATCTTTTCCCACTTGCCTGTTTTCCTTTTCACGGTTTTAATGATACGAAAAACATACTTTTTATTTTAATATAGTTCAATTTTCAGATCTTCATCTTTATGATTTGTTCTTTATGGTTTGTCCTATTTTAGAAAATTGTCACCGATCTCAAACTCATGAAAATACTCTTATCTATCTTCTTTCTACAAGTATTATTGTTTCATGTTTGGAATTAAAATTCTCTATTATTAATCTTGCCTGAGGTGAGGGTTAAGATTCAATTTTCACTTTTTTTTTTCTTATACGGATATCAGTTAACTTGGCATTATTTGAAAAGACCACTTCTTTCCTCATGATACCACACTCATTCTGTGTCTAACTCTCTGTTCATTTCCAATGGTCTATTTGTCTATTTTTATAAGAATGACACACTAACCAATTATTACAGTTTTGTAAGTTTATTAACTTTGTTCTTCTTCTTAACTATCTTTGCTATTCTTGGCCCTTTGAATTTCCAAATAAATTTTAGAATCAGGTAGTAAATTTGCCTAAAAACCTATTGAGGCTTAAATTGGATTTACATTTAATATCTTAGATCAATTTGGGAAGAACTATATCTTTACAACAGTGTCTTTCAATCCACAAATGTAGCATGTTCATTCTATGTATTTAGATTTATTTATTTATTTTTATTTCAATATAGTTCTTTGATTTTTCTATGAAGTTGTTTTTAATTTCATCAGATTATTCCCAGATTGGAGAAGGCAATGGCACCCCACTCCAGTACTCTTGCCTGGAAAATCCCATGGATGGAGGAGCCTGGAAGGCTGCAGTCCATGGGGTCGCTGAGGGTTGGACATGACTGAGCGACTTCACTTTCACTTTTCACTTTCATGCATTGGAGAAGGAAATGGCAACCCACTCCAGTGTTCTTGCCTGGAGAATCCCAGGGACGGGGGAGCCTGGTGGGCTGCCATCTATGGGGTTGCACAGAGTCGTACACGACTGAAGTGACTTAGCAGCAGCAGCAGCATTCCCAGATAGCATGATTTTTAAAATGCTAAGTGATATTTTTTATATTGCTATATAATCAACAGATAACATTATACTCAGTCAGTTCAGTTGCTCAGTCATGTCCAGCTCTTTGCAACACCATGGACTGCAGCACGCCAAGCTTCCCTATCCAGCACCAACTCCCAGAGCTTACTCAAACTCATGTCCATCAAGTTGGTGATGCCATTCAATCATCTCATCCTCTGTCGTCACCTTCAACTCATGCCTTCAATCTTTCCCAGCATCAGGGTCTTTTCCAGTGAGTCAGTTTTTCACATCAGGTGACCAAAGTTTGGAGTTTTAGCTCCAGCCTCAGTCTTCCAATGAATATTCAGGACTGATTTCCTTTAAGATAGACTGGTTGGATCTCCTTGCAGTCCAAGGGACTCTGAAGAGTCTTCTCCAACACCCCAGTTCAAAAGCATCAATGCTTTGATGCTCAGGTTTCTTTATAGTCCAACTCTCACATCCATACATGACTACTGGAAAAACCATGGCTTTGACTAGATAGACCTTTGTCAGCAAAGTGATGTCTCTGCTTTTTAATATGCTATCTAGGTTCATAGTTTTTCTTTCAAGGAACAAGTGTCTTTTAATTTCATGGCTGAAGTCACCATCTGCAGTGATTTTGGAGCCCAAGAAAGTAAAATCTCACACTATTTCCAATGTTTGCCCATCTATTTGCCATGAAGTGATGGGACCAGATGCCATGATCTTCATTTTCTGAATGTTGACTTTTAACCCAAACTTTTCACTCTCCTCTTTCACTTTCATCAAGAGGTTCTTCAGTTCCTTTTCATTTTCTGCCATAAGGGTGGTGTCATCTGCGTATCTGAGGTTATTTATATTTCTCCCGGCAATCTTGATTCCAGCTTGTGCTCCTTCCAGTCCAGCGTTTCTCATGATGTACTCTGCATAGAAGTTAAATAAGCAGGGTGACAATATACAGCCTTGACNCTGAAGTGACTTAGCAGCAGCAGCAGCATTCCCAGATAGCATGATTTTTAAAATGCTAAGTGATATTTTTTATATTGCTATATAATCAACAGATAACATTATACTCAGTCAGTTCAGTTGCTCAGTCATGTCCAGCTCTTTGCAACACCATGGACTGCAGCACGCCAAGCTTCCCTATCCAGCACCAACTCCCAGAGCTTACTCAAACTCATGTCCATCAAGTTGGTGATGCCATTCAATCATCTCATCCTCTGTCGTCACCTTCAACTCATGCCTTCAATCTTTCCCAGCATCAGGGTCTTTTCCAGTGAGTCAGTTTTTCACATCAGGTGACCAAAGTTTGGAGTTTTAGCTCCAGCCTCAGTCTTCCAATGAATATTCAGGACTGATTTCCTTTAAGATAGACTGGTTGGATCTCCTTGCAGTCCAAGGGACTCTGAAGAGTCTTCTCCAACACCCCAGTTCAAAAGCATCAATGCTTTGATGCTCAGGTTTCTTTATAGTCCAACTCTCACATCCATACATGACTACTGGAAAAACCATGGCTTTGACTAGATAGACCTTTGTCAGCAAAGTGATGTCTCTGCTTTTTAATATGCTATCTAGGTTCATAGTTTTTCTTTCAAGGAACAAGTGTCTTTTAATTTCATGGCTGAAGTCACCATCTGCAGTGATTTTGGAGCCCAAGAAAGTAAAATCTCACACTATTTCCAATGTTTGCCCATCTATTTGCCATGAAGTGATGGGACCAGATGCCATGATCTTCATTTTCTGAATGTTGACTTTTAACCCAAACTTTTCACTCTCCTCTTTCACTTTCATCAAGAGGTTCTTCAGTTCCTTTTCATTTTCTGCCATAAGGGTGGTGTCATCTGCGTATCTGAGGTTATTTATATTTCTCCCGGCAATCTTGATTCCAGCTTGTGCTCCTTCCAGTCCAGCGTTTCTCATGATGTACTCTGCATAGAAGTTAAATAAGCAGGGTGACAATATACAGCCTTGACATACTCCTTTCCTGATTTGGAACCAGTCTGTTGTTCCATGTCCAGTTCTAACTATTGCTTATTGACCTGCATACAGATTTCTCAGGAGGCAGGTCAGGTGGTCTGGTATTCCCATTTCTTTCAGAATTTTCCACAGATTGTTGTGATCTACACAGTTAAAGGCTTTGGTGTAATCAGTAAAGCAGAAGTAAATGTTTTTCTGTAATTCTCTCTCTTTTTCTTTGATCCAATAGATGTTGGCAATTTGATCTCTAGATCCTCTACCTTTTCTAAATCCAATTTGAACATCCAGAAGTTCACGGTTCATGTTCTGTTGAAGCCTCCCTTGGAGAATTGTGAGCATTACTTTGCTAGTGTGTGAGATGAGTTCAAATGTGCGTAGTTTGAACACTTTGGCATTGCTCTTCTTTGGGATTCAGATGAAAACTGACCTTTCCCAGTCCTGTGGCGACTGCTGACTTTTCCAAATTTGCTGGGATATTGAGTGCAGCACTTTCACAGCATCATCTTTTAGGATTTGAAATAGTTCAATTGGAATTCCATTGCCTCCACTAGACCCACTTGACTTTGCATTCCAGGATGTCTGGTTCTAGGTGGGTGATCACACCATTGTGGTTATCTGGGTCATGAGTATTTTTGACCCAGATGACATATACTAATTTCCAATTAATGTGATGATTTGATATTTGTGTACATTGCAAAATGATCACCACACTGAGTACAGTTAACATGTATCACTATGCATATTAATAGTTACAAAATTTTTTTTCTTTTGATGAAAATTTTAAACTATGCAATGCAGTATTATCAACTAGAATCACCACATTGTATGTCCTTATGATTTATTCATTTTATAACTGGAATTTTATACATTTTGATCCCCTTCCCTTATTTTTTTCACTCTCCCCCCACCACACTTCAGGCAAACACCACACCTTTTCTATATCCATGAGTTCATTTTTTTTTCAGTGCCACACAGAAGTGTGATCACATGGTATTTATCTTTTTCTGTGTGACCTATTTCACTTAGTATAATGCCCTCGAGGTCCATCCATATTGCCACAAATGGCAAGATTTCTTTCTTTCTTATGGCCAAATACTGTTCTCTTGTATGTAGGTAGATCATTCTCTTTCCTTTTCTTGGTGTGCTGCATGGCATGTGGGATCTAAGTTCCCTGACCAGGGATCCCACCCTCCTGCAGTGGAAGTTTGGAGTCTTAACCACTGGACCACCAGGAAGTCCCAACATTGTCTTTACTTATTCACCCATCAATGGACATTTAGATTGTTTCTATGTCTTGGCTATTGTAAATAATGCTGTGAGAGACATGGGGGGAATGCATGTATCTTTTTGAGTTAGTGTTTTCATTTTTCTTGAATAAATACTCAGAAGTAGAATTGCTGCATCATCTGCTAGCTCTGGTTGTACTTTTTTGAGGAATCTCCATACTGTTTTCCACACTGGCTGCACCAGTTTATATTCCACTAACAGTGCACAAGTGTTTCTTTTTCTCCACATCCTTGCCAACACTTGTAATTTCTAAGTGATTTATTTTATTTTTAATCGTTTTCATTATATATGAATAACACTGATAATTTATATTGATTTTGTGAATATAGTGTTCTTGCTACATGCAGAGCAGATTCTCTCATATTTTCTCCATATGCAATCACATCATCAGTGAATAATGACAGTTTTATTTCTTCCTTTGTCATTCTTATAACTTTTTTTTTACTTACTGCATTGGTACTGTAGTTCAGTGTTATTAAAAATAGTGGTGATGAGCATCCATGTTTTGTTCTTGATTTCAGTGGTGAATACTTTTAGTATTTCACCATCAAGTGTAATGTTTATTGCATGTTTTTATAGATTCTTTTTGTCAAATTAGGAACATATTCATCTATTTCTAGTTTTCTAGTTTTGTTTTGTTTTTTTTGGCATGAATGGGCCTACAAGGACACTTTTAATCTAGCTCCTTTATTCTGGTGCTTATGTGCTTAGTCGCTCAGTCGTGTCTGACTCTTTGCAACTACATGGACTGTAGCCCACCAGGCTCCTTATCCATGGAATTCTCCAGGCAAGAATACTGGAGTGGGTTGCCATCCCCTCCTCCAGGGGATCTCCCCAACCCAGGGATCAAACCCAGGTCTACCACAGCAGGCAGATTCTTTACCATCTTAGCCACCAGAGAAGCCCCTATTCTTAGTCTGGAGTATATCCAAACTGCTCTGTAGTTTAGATTTAATATTAAGTGAAAGTGAAAGTGTTAGTCACTTAGCAGTGTCCGACTCTTTGTGACCTCATGGACTATAGCCCACCAGGCTCCTCTGACCATGGAATTCTCCAGGCAAGAATACTAGAGTGGGTAAACATCTCTTTTGCCAGGGGCCCTTCCTGAACCAGGAGTTGAGCATAGGTCTCCTGCATTGCAGGCAGATTCTTCACCATTTTCTGGCAGTTCAATGATAAGGACTCCAGGCCTTCACTGCCAAGGACCGTGGGTATGATCCCTGGTCAGGAGAACTAAGATCCCACAAGTCTCTCAGAGCAGCCAAAGATACAAATGAAAACAAAAATCCCACAACCTTACATTTTAATAATTCATTCTTATTTATTTGGCTGCACTCAGTCTTAGTCATGGCATAAGGGATATTCAGCTGCGGAATGAGAACTCCTAGCTATGGCATGCCAGATCTAGTTCCCTGATCAGGGATCAAATCCAGGCCCCTTGCATTGAGAGCTTAAGTCCTAGCCACTGGACCACCAGGGAAGTCTGTAATAATCAATTCTTTTGGGCAGTATGGTTTTCCCAGTAGTCATGTATGGATGTGAGTTAGACCATAAGGAAGGCTGAGCACTGAAGAATTCTCATAATTCTCCCACTGTGTTGTTGGAGAAGACTCTTGAGAGTCCCTTGGACTGCAAGGAGATCAAACCAGTCAATTCTAAAGGAAATTAACCCTGAATATTCACTTGAAGGACTGATGCTGAAGCTGAAGCTTCAATACTTTGGCCGCCTGATGTGAAGAGCTGACTCACTGGATAAGAACTTGATGTTGGGAAAGACAGAAGACAGGAGGAGACGTGGTTCACAGAGGATGAGGTGGTTGGACGGCATCACATATTTAATGGACATGAGTTTGAGCAAGCTTCAGGAGCTGGTAAAGGACAGGGAAGTCTGGTGTGCTGCACTAAATGGGGTCACAAAGAATTGGACATGACTGAGCAACTGAACAACAGCAATGGGCAATCTGATATGTTTTACAATTGCCAATCAGTTTACTATGACATGGGGATGATAATCGTATTTACTTCAACTTGTTTTGGAGAGATGAAATAAGTATATGTAAATTTTTAAAAAAGTGTCTGATAGACAGTGAGAATTTTATAAACATTAGCTGCTGCTGCTGCTGCTGCTAAGTCACTTCAGTCGTGATGGACTCTGTGCAACCCCACAGACGGCAGCCCACTATTATCTTTTTTTCTCCCCCCTTTTTGCATATGAAGAAAACAAAATTGACAAAGAGCGAGTGACAACAGGCTTGGTGCTGAAAACCAGCTTTCTTCTTTGGCCATGCCACCTGGCTTGCAGGATCTTAGTTCCCTGACCAGGAATTGAACTTGGGCCCCAGCAATGAAAGTGCCAAGTCCTAACCAATGGACCATTGGGAGTTCCCAGAAAACTAGCTATCTTGACTCATATCTCCTGGTTCTTTCCCTTACATCATTTTCCTTCAGGAGCAGATTCAGCAGCCTTTTAATAGTTCTATATTAGTTAAGTCTCTTAATCATATTCTGTGTAGTTGCTAAGTCATTTCCAACATAATGACCCTGTGGACTGTAGCCTGCCAGGCTCCCCTGTTCATGGGATTCTCTAGACAAGAGAAGGTTTTCAAAAATTATAAAATAATGTTTCCAAACTATACTGACTGGAAAGGTTCTTATACTTAGATAATTCTAAGTAGTCAGCGTACTTAGTATATATGATTCCTATGTCTCAAAATAGCAGAAGCATTTGAGGAAGAATTTTTTTTATCAAGTTCTTTCTCATAGCCTCTTCTTACAAGTTAAGACTACCACATCCCTCATGGTTACCATGCAAAGAATCTTGTCTTCAATCAGCTCATTAAGGTACCTTTGTAAAGATAGTGTTTTTTTAAAGGCACTTTGCCAGCTCCCTCAAACATAACTTTGCAAATGGACAGCAAGAAAAACATAGCAAATCACTTCCATATGGCTCAAAGCAATGAAAAAAATTTTTGATTAATGACACATTCAGTACAACAAAATAACTTCCAAGTCTGCTAGAGACAGTAACTTATCTGCTACATTGATTTTCTGTGTGACTTTTTCATTGTTTTGACTCTGTAAAAACACTTCTAAAATCCCAACTGGTTCATTTTTAAACAACCTCTTTCAAGATGATCACCTGTTCATATTTGTCAGCTCTATCAAGCAAATAGCTGGTCTTAAACTTATTTTAGAACCAGCTGCTTTAAACATATGCTTCAATATTCAAGGGATTTTTTTTTTACAGACTCATCAGTTGATAAAATCATTAACATGTCATCTGCATATGCAAGTACTAGTTTGAGCATCTAAAACTACTCTGCTTCCTTCCACACCTGTCTAAATTGTGAACCAAGCAAGTGAGTTTACATCAAAAATTCTCATCAAAGTGTTTTTAATTAATACATAAAGGACCAAATGGGTACTCTACCCTTAATGTTTTCATTATCTGGATCTCTCCATTCCTCCCTGACAGAAACCAACCATGTCATTTTCACACTCTCAACAAACTGAAAAGGCATTACGTAAGCCTTAAACATGTTCTCTCCCATAAAGAGCTTTTTCTTTCCCTCTCTTTTTCAAAGAAAATAGGATAAAAATTCAACTGTTTTTTATTCTGTATGTTTTACAGTTTCTCTTGGTATAATGAAACCATCTGCCACCTCTGTCCCTAACGCCTGGAATGAATCAAATCATCTTCCTTGCAAACATTGTTAATCTCACAGTAATCCTTCCTAATCACTTTGTAATCAGCACTCCAAGGGGCTGAAGGTCCTTGACTCTTAATCATGATATTTTAATCATCATTCTTGTGAGACAGCAGTTAGTAATCCCTGAATCTTGGGTTTATTTCTTCCCAACTTCCTAATTATTCCCTAGAACAAAGAACAGAAGATCTCTAGATAAGACAAACCAGATCTCTCTGGCTAGAACTGGTTGGGAGTATACGACAGTCTCCGGGTGGGGTTTCTGATGACTGACTATTATTTTCAGTTTTGGACACTGAAGACAGCTCCTTATTCTTTTCATTCCCAATTTTCCTTTCTTTTATTTCCTTATTCTTTTCTTTAATCTTTTTCCTTTATTGCACTTTTTACCTTACCAAAACTTTATGTAACGATTTATTTTTCCATTTGGCATCCTTTTTAAAGGCTTTGGTCTCTGGATGTATCTTTCTCAAGCTGAGAAAATTTCCCTCTATTTCTAGTTTACTAGGACCTTTTATCATGAATCAGTATTGGATTTGATCAAATGCTTTTTATGCATCTGTTCATATAACCATGATTTTTCTTCTTTGGACTTTTGATGAAATGGATTACATTAACTGATTTTTGTCTCTCTATATTCTTTGGGTGCAATATTCTTAATCCTTTGTATAACTTTATTATTTATTTCTTTTTCCTTCCAATATTTTTTTCCTGAAAGGGATGGAAGAAACTCATGACATATTTTAGAGACTTGCTGTCTTATTAAATAATTGAATATTCCTTTTTCTTAATAACTTTTTCTCCATCACCAGTTTAAGATTGTGTTACTTTCTCATCTCACAGTGTGTTTCATGGCCATGTTTATGTAGCACTTACCATAAAATCTATTTCTATTCTTAAAATTCATTCAGTTAATTTACTTTAAAAATATTATCAGTTCAGTTCAGTTCAGTCACTCAGTCGTGTCTGACTCTTTGGGACCCCATGAATCACAGCA